>NXFQ01000001.1:1200000-1643026 GCA_003004685.1 Pseudozyma sp. F8B2 | reverse complement strand
TAACCCTAACCCTAACCCTAACCCTAACCCTAACCCTAACCCTAACCCTAACCCTAACCCTAACCCTAACCCTAACCCTAACCCTAACCCTAACCCTAACCCTAACCCTAACCCTAACCCTAACCGTCCTCCCGCTCACTACAAATTCCAACTTTTTTGTAGCAGACCGTCCCTCAGGTGAATACAGACGCGTCTCAAGCTTGAATTTCTTTTTGTATTTCACACCGCATCTGAGGGACCACCCAAACGTATGCCTTGAATGGAAACCCTAACCCTAACACACAACAGTGCTGTGGATTGCCAGACTTGTTACTTGTGCAGGATGATGTTGATCCTTGGAGCAAAGTTTAACAAATCCCTATTGCAACATGAATACAAACAACTTGCACGCCTGACAGAAACTTTCACTGTCTTAGACCCTGACAATGACAACCTTGACGACCCTACTCTCTGTATTGAAGATGCAAATGCAGGCCATCAGCGCATTGCCAAGGATGCTTGAAAGTACTACAGCCACCTTATGGACAAGACGCTTGATACAATTGTGCTGGAAGGTGAAATAGCTTGGCCACTTTCAACAATGCTGGCAGTGACAATGTTGTGATGGAAAGCTGAGCTACTTGGGGCTTGAGAGGTTCTTATCTGACTGATGTTGGATGGGCCAATACCGCAAGGCCTTGGAAGAGGTGGCAAGGCTGTCCTTGTCTGAAGGCAGGATCAGCCCGGATCTTGCGTTGATGAGACGGAGACAAAGGCACACAACAACTAGATCGGAAAACGAGCTCAATTCGACGATGATGATGGGCGTGATGAGGGTGTGATCGGCGAGCGTGATGCCAACTGAGCCTCGAAAGCCTCAGCCGAAAATCTCACTCGGCCAAGAAACCCTCGGGTGACTACGATACATGTACGCGACTGCGAGACCCGGTGACAACGGTAGACCAAAGCGATGGTGTCAACCCAATAATGAGGTACATGCGTGTTGAAAGGGCTTGCACGGTGTCAAGGTTGTCTGAAGAAGGCAGGAGGTGTGGCAAAGACAAAGATCAACTTGGAACAACTTATAATGAGCGTACATGAGCATCAACGGTGATGGTATCTTGGAAAGTGCTGCGGCAAGCGGTCCAACTAAGTACATGCGTGTGGCCAACTCAGCACAAAACAAGCTTTTGGCTGGGACAGTGAAGACGGCAATGCGAGTACAGGGATACGCAGGTGCATGATGCACTTCCGAGACCCGGTGACAGCGGTCAACCGGAGAGAAGCCAATGTTCGTGCCTACAGTGGGAGCCCTCCTAGATACAAATGAGGCTGTGCTGGTGTGGATCATCATGGAGCTTGAGGTCAGTAGAGAACATTTGTGCGTTCAGCTGCGTGGTCGAGTTGCTCATCTGCAAAAGCGGCAACAGCCCTGTCCCCATCACCAAAAGCGAGAACTGCGCGTGTCTGGTCGATATCCTCCATGACCGTGGCATGTGCTGTCGGCTTCAGAGTTGAGTCGTTCAGGTACGGTTTGCTGATGGTGGCGTGCTATCGGCTTCAAAGATGCTTCAGTCAGGTACGGTTTGCTGAGGGTGGCGTGCTATCGGCTTCAAAGATGCTTCAGTCAGGTACGGTGTGCTGATGGTGGCTGGCGGCATCCCATTCACTTGACACGCTGTCGCGCTGTGAGATCAAGCTGCGTCGCTGATGCTCGTTCTAAGTTCTATACCGCAAGCTGATCCTGATTGTTCGAAACAAAAGCACGCTTGTACTGCTCGAGCAAGCTGCTCGAAAGTAATCGAGCTGTTGAACATTATCGCGTTGGCGCCACCGTTTACGCGAGGTCAAGGTCAAATGGTTGACGGTTTCCTGAAACGATCTTGTCCGGCGTCAATGAGGTCGATCGAGGCTCCGTCTTGACAGAGCAGTTCTGCATTGGGTGAGGAAGAACAGGCACAGAGCAGAAGTTATCGGACAAGAGAATGAGAGGAGTGAAAATCGGCGAGACGATGACTTCTTCAGTCAAACCAACGGCCTCATGATAAGGAAGACGGATCTGCGGCCAGTTGTATGTTCTCCTCTCTGTTCTGTCTGTCAAGATAAGATACAGCAAGGGCGCGATCGAGACCAGTCTGTGCGACGATGTTCGATCCAAGACAGTCGCTTTGCTCAGGAAAGGCAGCCAGGGCGACTTGGTCGGGAATTGCTCCACGTGGTGCAAGAGATGGGGTACATTGCAAGATTAGGTTTCGACGCAACTGGCATGCCTACGAGCAAGAAGAAGCTCTCGACTCTTCTCAGAGGCTGTTTGACACAAGCCACCGCCGCGTCGGCATCCCAACGAAACGCGGCGTCTAGGGCTTCGCCGATTGATTCTGGCGTGGGTACTCAATTCGGATACCAGACGAGATTTGACAGTTCAGACACAGATGACGTGGCGGCGCTGGTGGCGCTGCTGGATGTTGAAGCGCCTAAACTGATGGATTGCCCGGAATGCGACGAGTTCGCGTCAGCTGTCAAGAAAAATTCAATGCGCGCTTATGCGCGGATTCCGGATCAGCACATGCTCACCGCGATCCTCCCCTTACAGCAACACGCACGCTCCTTGCCCCCATCGTCGACGTGCTTGGTATCGGAAAAGGATTCTTGACATTTTGATCGATCTGCCCCTGTTGCACCTCGAAATGTAGACTTGTGAGGATGATCCTCCTACGGAGGAGCTGTAGCGTGCCGCTCGTCCGCGCAAGCAACCGGCGATGCTAGTCTCAAAAACTAAAACCTCGCCTAGACGATGTTCTCTGCCGAAGCGACACGGCAAATGGCGTTGTCTGCCAAAGCGGCTGCAGTAGCAGATGAGATAAGTGGGGCTGAATGGCGCAAGTATGAATTTCTGAAACCACCGCGACGCGCTAAAAGCGACTAACTCAATACGCCTGGGAATTCATCGTCGAGACCATGCAGTGCGGCTCTCGAGCTGCCATATCTGTCCAACGCTAGCGCCAAATCGATCTGACAGTTCGCGAGAGGGCCTGCCACCCTTCCGCCTCCACAGAGCTTGTTCTAGGTCCGGTTTCGGAAGTGTGTGGGGGTTAGCGTCTTTGATTCCAGACTAATCTCGGGTAGACAGTAGCGCCCTCTCCTAGGCCAGCCGCGGTCTGTTCATGACAAACCCCGCTCGGCGCACAGCAACCCAGCGAGCCGCAAAATTGATCGATCGCCCATGCGCAACGTGGATCCTTCGCCTTTGCCGAATTCTCGCCTCGTTTGTGGTGAATCTTCCAATCGACTTGCAGCCTCTGCTCGCACAGCGAGATGAAACACCAGCATGTCGGTGGTGGAAAGTCTTGTGCGATGTCGTCTTTCCTGCCTCGCCACGGGGCAGCACTGGCTGGAGAGCCGCAGAAGCTTCACTTCCTATCATGCGACCGTGTCTTGCCCAGGCTGACATTCTTGCCTGAGCTGGACGGGCGTCGTCCAACCCGTGGCCCTCGCCTCCTCTCGTAGTGTTCAGCCTTGATAACGCCCCATCCTCCGGAACAGAATTGCTCGGTCCGCCTCGCTTATGCACCAGCTAGTCTCTTTTTGTAGAAGGTTGCATGAAATTGGCAAGCCTGGTCATGAAGAGTATATGAAGCTCGCACTCCCTCGATCCCAAACGTATCGATCCCGTTCCCCTCTCCACCGCTTTTGCTGCCGCTACCATCTTTCCTCTACAGCCATTCCTACCTGCCTACATCTGAACCGCAGCGCCTCTTCATCATGAGACTCACCAAGTCGCAAAGCATCCTCCTTCCCGACATCTACCTCCCACCGGTGCTCAAAGAAGTCTCGCTGCACTACAGACAAGCGCTCAAGAACCCTATCGTCATCCAAACATTCCTTGCAACCAAGAATGCGATCGACACATCCGTTCGTTTGCGACTCTCACATTCGATCGTAATGCTCATCATCTATGGCAACGTCAACAGCCTTCAGAAGCTCAAAACTGCCGCCAAAGGTGTCGCCAAAGCCGTGATGCAGCACGCCTTCCACAACGGCATGGTAGCAGCCACCTACACCGCCATCGTCATGGCACTCGCCTCGATCCGAAAGCGCAACGATGGTCGCATTGCGGGGATCAAGAGCAACTCCATTGCAGAATCATTGCTGGCGGGCTCGATCGCCGGAGCGGCTGCCTTCTCACTCGATCAGTCTGCCGTCGCACTTCAGGTCTTCGCTTTCGTACTCGGTCGAAGCGTGCAGAGTCTCTTGCCGGGGATCACAGCTCCCATCGTTCAGCCGGACGCCGCTGTGTTGACCAGCTCCGTCACAACACCCGTCGCTGTCAAGCCACCGAAGAAGATGCTGTACAGAGCACCGACATCGCAAGCAATCACAATCGCAGGTGCAATCGCGTATGCATTTACTTTGACGATGCATTCCCATGGTCACGATCGACTCAACTCGGGTCTCTCGAGGAGTCTCAGTCCCATCTACGGCAAGTTCGGCGCTGCACTCGCAGCCGTCGCCTAGTCTCCTTCAAATTTCCTGTCGCCTTCGTCTTGTCACGGATCACCTTCGTTCTCAGCAGCTTTGTACAATCCTTGCATGGTCCGGTCTCAAACGCATTCTTTCGTTATCGATCTCTACAATGCCAGTGATGGAAGCGCACCTCGTGCGTCGAGATAAGCCTGCAGTAGACGCTCTACATCAGGCTCATTGTCGCCTCTGCGGGCTTCGTGGAAAGCGTGACCGTGTTTATGACGGAAAGTTCCCTTCGTTGCAACATCCTTTCGCCAAGCCTTGACAGGCACGTCAGCAGGGGCGCAGAGGTATCTCGTGAGAGCATTGAAGATGACTGACCTGAAGATCCGGCTTCCATAGAAGAACTAAGCAGGCCAGAAGCCGCTCTTGGCCTCATCAATGAGAATACCGGTGACTGTGCTTCCGATTAGCGCGCCAACAGCGGCAAACAGACAGAACACGCCCAGGCGTGCTCAAAGATGCGGCTCGCCTTGGGTCGATTTGCTACTATAGGGCCTTGAAGCAAATCAAAGCTGCCGGAGAACGCTCCGTAGAGCACGCAAAAGAGGACGAGCTTGGGTACGCTTTCTACGCCGAGCCAATCAAAAGTTGCGATAGCCGCCAAGATTGAGGCGATGACAAAGATGTTGATGCATCCATTCGTGTCTGCAGGCAAGACGCGTGCACAGTCTTTCGAACAAAGTGATTGCATCGAGAAGTGGTTCAAAATAGGCAAGCAACGACGTCGGAAGGTCGTGCACCTTGCTCTGGCTGTAGACACCGATGAATCAGAGGGGATCGAGCAGACGCATCAAGGCCGAAAATGCAGCAAGACGAAAGACAAGCATGGGCACCTCCGTGAAGGCGATCGTGTCGATGAACGACAGTGAATTACAAGTCAAACCGCGTCGACGCCTCAGCACCACAGCGACCGACTGAGTTGCAAAAACGATCAAAGCAAGTATTCGGGTGGTCTACTCGAACCCAATGCGTGCTTCGAGGTGTTGAAACACGACAGGATAGACGATTCCGTTCAGACTGCTCTCGCATGCCAAGACACCCGCTGCGAATGTAGACCGATATGTATGAAACATGGCAACGCTCGGAACAAAGACAAGTCTCGAACCGAGGCCTACGCAGACGCCTTGAGAGAGCAGGATCTGAGAGTAGCGAGAGCTGATGCTCGTCCTGAACAGACCGAATACGACGAGGAAGGTATCGAGAACGTTGAGCGGGCGCACATTGCCATTTTCAAAGGCAGGACCGCTAACAAGGCCAACGAGCAGAAGCAGAAGATTCCGCACCATGCCTCTTCAGCCAATTCGAGCAGCGGTAATGCGAGCTGACCAGGATTACCTCGTAGTTGACACCACTGACGAGTCGATTCCGGTTTGGCTCCTCACATCTCGGCGTAGTCCGTCAAGGAGTCGACCACGCTTATCGTCCAACTCTGACGGGCGAATCAGTGCTCGAGCGAGCTAGACTTGACAAGATCACATTGTGACCACGAAGACGATTTCCTAGGCGGATGGGCAAAATCTCGGCATCAGATCCGATATTGCAGCGAACACATTGTCCGTTCTAGATGCCGCTGTCTGTCAGAAGAGACAGACGTGCAGCAGAACGCGGTCGAGAAGCCGAACAGCGGATGAGACTCCGACCAAGGGTCCGCCCTTTTTAACTTTTCCTGTTATCGCGCTTTGTCCAATTCACCATCTCCCCCACCCTCACACTGATCACAATTCTCGGGATCACCGACGCAGCAAAAGCCATGCTGGGAGCGAGATGGCGAGGAAGACCAACCAAGCGTCCGACGCTGCTGCTCAGATGCATATTGCTCATCGCAGCTGAGCTCGCTGTCAACGCTCTGCTATGGGTGGTAGCTGCCATCGTCTTTCGCCATCGCACCCGATTCCTGACTCTGTCCTTGCTGGCATGGACACTTGGTCTGCGTCACGCGCTCGACGCTGATCACATCTCGATCATAGACAATGCCACTCGTCGCATCGTCTCTCTTAGCTACACCACTGGTGACACGGGCTCGGGTGTGTCGCTTCGACCTCGGAGACCTGTGACGTGCGGCCTTTGGTTCTCGCTCGGTCACTCGACCATTGTCATCGCCGTGATCTGCGCCATCGCCATTAGCCTCGGCATCGTGGACCGTCTGGGCAAAGTCAGCTCGGTCGGTGGCATCGTCGGTGCAGCCGTCTCTGGATCCACGCTGTTCCTCTTTGCCATCGTCAACTCCGTCCTGCTCTATCAGAGCATCAGAGCATCGCGTAGACATCGCACTGTCTCCGACGAGCCAGACCAAATGGATCCCGATTCGAATTTGCACAAGACCGCTACATCCACCGAAGTCGCAGACAAAGAGCAGCAACAGAATCAAGACCACCGTTTCAGAGGCATCTTCACCCGTCTCGCTTATCCGCTGTTCCGACTCGTCGACCGTCCATACAAGCTGTACCCCATCGGTGTCCTGTTTGGACTTGGATTCGATACTGCCTCTTCCATCGCGCTGCTCGGTATTGCAGGCGCAACCAACACGCAGGTGCAGGACACTTCTCTCGACGCGGATCAGGCTATCTTTCCAGAAAATGGTACCACCCGATCCGACGCCAGCATCGTCCTGTTGGCACTGCTTTTCACCGCCGGCATGACTCTGGTCGACAGCCTTGATTCGGTGCTCATGATCAATGCCTATGCCCCTGGTGAGCTTCTCGTTCCTGCAAGCAAGGGATCTGGTTCATCGAATAGACTTGCTTGGCTTAAGCGGCTGCGTTTCTTGGAGGATCCTTCTTCACAACGATCGCCACCCCCATACGTCGCAGGAGCAAGAGATGAAAAGATCGAGACGACAGATGAGAGCAAGCAGAAGGACGATCACGCGAATGAAGAAACAGACGATCAGGATCTCCATCGCAACGATCAGGGCACATCCTCCAATTTGTCTCACCTTCTCACACTGCTCTCCATCCTGCTAGCATTCGCTATTTCCATCATCACCCTCATGGGTCTCATCGGCGAGAACTGCGATCGATGCGCCAGGGCAGCTGCAAAGCAAAGTGACAGCCACGACGGCGGTCTCGAAGGTCGATGGTGGCTATTTTGGCAGCAAGCCAACGATGCCTCGGGGATCATCGGTGCTTGCATCGTCGGCGGCTTTGCTGCCATCCTGTTGGCTTGGTACGCCGGCAAAGCTATTTTGAGACGCTATCAAAAAGCACAAGCATGAATGATGTGGACAGGTTGTCGTACCAGGCAGAAATGTGGGGACTGTTGTGTGGGTACGACACGGAGTACTGCATTGTAGACAAAGAAACTCGGAATGTCAAGGTCGCAAACATCAGATCCAGCAAAAGCTTGAAAGCGGTCTGTGTTCGATCGTGGCACTACTTGCTGCAATTGACAGCTCGGCTACAGCCTGACCTAAGTGCGTCTTGCTTCAAGTTCAAGTTGTCGAGTCGGCAGATCCGAAAGAAGCATCGATTGATCCGAACCATGCATTCGGTGTTTCACATTGTGATCATTGTGCCGGTATTGATTCCGACAGGCAAGTGCAGGCGATAACGTAGCACGGATCAGAGCCGAACACGATAGCGAATCGCGCGCAGACAATGTTGGGAGCGACGTGAGCGTGCCGAAACCCGAGAGATTGTCCTGTCTTGTAGCTACAGCCCGAACCACGTTGGAAGGCAGAACTTGTCCGCGGACGAAGCAGAATCCTATAAAGATCGCTTGGCAAACAATGTAAGCACTTCGGAGAATTTTCGTTGATTGTTGTTGGGGGAAAATGAAAAACTTCCAGGGAATCGTGACCGGATCGGAAATAAGTGGGTTGCCGGATGCCGGCACGACTCATCTTCGCGCTGCGCTGCAAGGACCACGCGACGCATTTGTTCCGTGGACCCTTGTTTGCAGCTTCGCAACAGTTTTTTGGAACGAAAAAGTGGACACTCCGGCCACCACCACGTATCTTCTTCTTCTTCTGCCTTCACCGCGACATCCAGTGCAGATAAAAAGGAGGTTTCTGTGCAACCACTTCACGGTCGATCCTCCTTTTTCACTGCATTCTTTGATCGCGCCATCAACAGCATGACTGCCTCATCCGCGTCGAAACGCTCTTCGGCGCTGAGCGTGACATCCGTAGCAGCACCCCTCGGCGCCCTCGGCATGCTGCTCACACCATGGGGTCAGTCGACCCTCAAAGCCATCTTCCTCGAACCCATCCGCATCAATCCACCTGTCTGGCTTCGTTTCCTGCTTGGGCTTCTCTTTATTACCAACATCCGCTCCACGCCTTTTGCCTGGCACATCCGCGTGCTCTATCCCGCTTTCAAGGCCGTTCTTCAGGCCCGCACATTCTCGTCCTCAAAACCCTCCGCATCCCTCACCCACCCTTCGATCAGGCCCCAACTGAGACTGTCGCGCCTCCCACTCAACCGTGACATCTTCCTCGACACGTCCTCGCACTCCTTTGTAGCCACACTCGACGAGTGCGACTGGAATGGCCACCTCTCCAACTCGTCCTACTCCAAGTCACTCGACGTCACCCGACTGGCACACAACGGACCGCGCTTCCTCAAGATGTACTACGATGGAGGCTGGATCGCGCTCGGCGGCTCAGGCTTCAACTTCCACCGTGAAGTTCCCATGTTGGCAAAATATACCATCAGGATGAGCGTAGAAGCGTGGGATGACAAGTGGATCTACGTCGTCGGACGTTTCGTCTCGCCGGCCAGATCCTCTGCTCAGAAAACCAAGGAAGGCGATGCGGTGACGGAAAACTTGCTACCAGGAGAAACTCTGTACTGCACATCCATCTCTCGATACGTCTGCAAGGCGGGTCGAAGAACCATCCCTCCCTGGCTGATGATCGCCACTTCCGGCTACGGCACTCTACCACCTACAAAGTCGAATTGGGACAAAGCAGAGGCCCTCCGAGTCAAGTATCTCGAACAGGAACGAGAAGCATACCGGAACAAAACGGGACGCAAGACCGTTTCGAACAAGGTCGACGCCAAGCTGATCAAGAAAGCGGCGCTCCTCCGACAGTTCCGCACGGAAAGCGAACGGAAGGGCACCGAAGACGAAGCGTGGATGTCGAAAGCTTATTGGGAGACGGACGAATGGGAGACGCGCCGTAAAGAAGGGCTGGCACGGCTCGGTGTCAGCGTCGGCATCCTCCCCGCTGTAGAGAAATGAGATCAGCAGATACTTTCATCACCATAGACTTAGACATAGACATGGACAATGCCATCATCTTGAACTCATTTACCCTGTTCATACTGATCATGCGTCAACGAGTCGATACTCCCGTGATTGAGCTTCTTGGGCATCCTTTGTGGAACCTCCAAGTCGGTGCACGGTGTCCGTCACCAAAAACAGGACTTGTTTTTTGAAACACGATTTACCGTCGATTTTTTGTCGCATTTTGTATCTAGTCATTCGGTATCCAGCATGGCAGCTGACTCCCAAATCAGACCATCCATCACCCTTCGATTTGTTGTAGCTGTGACGGTCAAGTAGAGGATCACCCTTTCGAAGCCTATTCCAAACGATCTTTGTTGCCCCAGAATGCACCAGGCATCCGTGCGCCGATTCGAGAAGCAACGTGACTGAGAGCGCCACCATTCACAGAGACGCCTCTTTTGCATGCGTGCGATGATTCACTATTTCAGCAGAATTGGACACCTGACAGCTTGCACCGACTGCTTCTCGTTGCCCCGCGTTGCAACATGCCGAGAATGACTTGAAGCTGTCGGATCTGCAGCCGACGCTTGTCATCAGTGTGTCCAGTCATCCTAGTGTCATTGCAAAGACGAGAGCTTTGATTGGTTCGAGGCAAGTCGCCTTAGGAGGTTGCATAGTTGGTCGCGTCGGATCAACCGACGTTCAGAGGGACCCCGCTCAAGCTGCTCCTCCTCTGCAAGTGCTGCTCGATTGCTGAAGCTCAGCTCTGCCTTGCCTTCAAGGGCGGAATGAGCCGACAGAAGCTGCGAGCACCGTGACAAAGAGCGAGAGAGCACGGCGAGACTGAGCCTTTTGCAAGGGCTGTCTCGATGCTATAAAGAGTCGTCGCTTTTGCATCGCTGTCGATATCCCCCCTTCTTCTCGCGAATCTCCATCCGGCCTCATCTGACTATCAAATGGCTTCGCTACGAATCTTTGCTGCTCGTACTACTCAGCCTCTACTTCGTACCTCCCGCCTCGCACCTCTGCTTGTCGCCTCTCCAGTCGCACTCTCCACTCGCGCCTTTGCCGCTGCTGCCTCCACGATGACCGGTAAAAAGAATCTGCTGGACGAGATCAAGGTATGCGCTCTTGCCAATTCGACCACCTCATCTAAGCTTTTCACTGACTCTTCCTTCAATTTGATATGCTCTCGCCCTTCAGGTCGATCACGACAATATCCGCGATCTCCACAAACGATTCCACGATGCCTACAAGGCCGGTGACAACGACCACTGCGAAGCCATCGTCAACACGATCATCCACGAAGCCGCCGTCCACTCCGACGCCGAAGAGCTGTCGATCTACAAGCTCATGGAGCGCTTCAACATGGCTTCGGCTGCCGAGAAGGATCGCGACGATCACCAACAGGTCAAGCAGGCCATGTCCGAACTCGACACGCATCAGATCTCGGGTGCTGGTCTCGACGTTTTCGCTCAAAAGGTCGACAAGGCTTGCCGTCTGTTCATCGAACACGCCGAAGTGAGTCCCCTCCGCCAATCTTTGCGCATACTGATGAATCCGCACTGATCCTGATCCATATTCGCCTTTGCTGCTTGTAGGAAGAGGAGAACGACCAACTCCCTCAACTCTGCAAAGAGCTTTCGGCCGACGAACAGTCCAAGGCTGTCGATGACTTCCTGAGCGCCCGCAAGATGGCCCCTACTCGACCTCATCCTTCGGCTCCGCAGAGCGGCGGAATGACGCAGAAGCTGGCGGGAGGTATGAGCAAGCCTCTCGACAAGGCCGTGGAGATGGGTCGCAAGTTTGTCGATGTCAAACATCATCATAGCGATGAGGCCGCGCAGGCTGCTTGAAGTAGTAGCACCGCTGGCCTCCCGAGCTGACAGCGAGGACTGTTCGATGTCCTTTTCGACCTTTGTTGCCGCATGACTGCTTCAATCGAGCTTTTCACAACCTGTCAAATGGATCGTGTTTCTGTCGAGCGTGCTGCTTGTTGACTAGGACGCGCGCATTATCTTCACGCAGAGACTTGAGCTGAGGAGACCCTGGCGTCGAGTGCCCCCTTTCGATCGAGAACAAGCAGCCAGTAAAGCAATCGCAGCGAGATAGAACACGAATTCATTAACGAAGACGAAAGAACGGCCATGACAACGACAGAAGACATCCAGCAAGGGGCGAGTTCAACACGAACGCAATCCAGATCCAGCACAAATCGACTAACAAAGAGCCACAGCAGAAGCGATATCGACGCAACCGACTCAACAAATACTCACCATCCTCTTTCCTTCACATGATCACACCCGAACAAGTCTTCATGCCCGTCGCATACTTCCTGGCATACTCCATCAGATCCGGTTCACACTTGACCTTTGGTCCACCCAACAGATTTCCCGCTGCGACCAACAGCAGTCCACCTGCATCCGACTTTTGCTGCGCCGACAACGGCTCCGCCGCCGTAGCATTGCAATCCTGCTTTCCAAACTCTCCACTCACCGCTTCACCCGTCTTCAAACCCAACGCCGACTTCCCCACCATCCAAGAGAACTGCGAGGTCAAACTTCCCGCATGATCCACGATGAACCCACCTCCGCAGATCTGCTGCATCTGAACGTTCATCGAGTTGTCCAGGTAGCTCGAGTCCACCGGTGAGTTGGTGAATTGCGGTTGGACGATCTCATCGACTGACGAGTAGAGGTTTGTGGTGGGGACGATGCGTGTCAAACCACCGGCGTTTTTCAACGCGGTCAAGAAGGCTGAACCCGCCTGTTGCTGCCACACGGATTCCGCAGCGAGTCCAAAGGTCGACAGCAACCCCGCCTCCACTGTCCCCTTGTAGTCCGGTGCGAAAGCCACCAACCGATCCACCTTTCCCCGGATGCTCGGGAAAAACGTCAGCGCCCACTGCACCGCCAGCCCGCCTTGCGACCACGTCACCACAGGAACCTTCCCCCCAGATCCAGAGTACAGCGTGTGCACCGCATTCACAATGTACTCCGCGTTGATCTGCGAATCGTTCAGCATGAACGGCGGAGGAGAGATCCAGCACGGTGAGTATCCGAGCGTAGTGGAGAGCGGGATCCAGTTGGACGCGAAGGATTGTAGACCCGTGGCGCCGGTTCCCGGGACGAGCAGGATGGGGCGCGTTTGGCGGGAGGGTGAGCCGGTTTGACATTCCAGGCCGCGGTCGAGGACCGCTTTGGGTGTGGTGATGGGTGGATCCGAGCTGGGCCTGGGAGGGTTGAGCAGAGGCGTCGCCGTGACGACACTGAGAACAACGACAAGCGCTGAAACGAAAGGATTGATCTTCATGTCGACTACGTTTGGTGATGGCTTGGAAACGAGTGCTTGAGGAAGGAGTTCAGAAGGAGATTTTGTGTGAATGGGAAAAGGGTACTCTCGAAACGTAGCGATTGTCCGCGGTACTTATACACGAGCGGCTACCCGCAAAAGAGTAGTCTGATGAAACACTATAAAGTATGAAGCATCACATGCTCAAGTCGGCGTCCAAAGCCTCAGGATTGATCCCGCCTTTCTTCATGGTTTCTCATGATTTCGGATTCGGCGGCGGCAAGCTTTCTCCAGTATCAACTCTGACCCCTTGCGGTCCGAGCGGTCAAGGACAAGCCTCACGAACGAGATGTCCCCCAAAGATGATCTGAGCGAGTAGGACGGGGATCCTTGTGCCGGCTGACAGGAATACGGTCCGAGTGCTTCTACGCCCGCAGACCCGACAATGTAACTTAAAAGATCTTCATCAACGCCATCCGAACCAGTGCCGGGCGAAACACTCTCCAGCCGAGTCAACCAACGCAAATGAACTCCTGCAATCTCGCACCGCCTCCAGCCGCCGCACTGATGCCCATTGAACGCTCGGGTCCCTTAATGGCACCGATCTCAGCCCTCGCACTTAGGCGAAGGGGCCCCTGCGAAGCTCGATTTCCTCGAGATCAGAATGTTTCTAGCCTTCCGATGCACGCGGTGCGGGCGAGAAAGTCGAAAATCGCCCATGACCGCCGTATGCCCCTTCCGATCCGTCATCTGTCCATACGCTGTCATTATCGCTAAAGCCGCCGTGCAGCAGATACACATGACCGCCGGCACTATGTCAGCACCATTCATGCAAGCGGGCGCACTCTCGCCAGCCCACACGGCTTCGTCGATCCTGATCCGCGCATTTTGTCCCGAGACGTCAGTCTTTTAATGTTTTGTGTACAGTGTTCATCGAGTGTCCAGTGTAAAGTGTTCATCGAGTGTACAGTGTTGATTGTGATCTAATGTTACAAAGGTACCGAGAGTATGTCAAAGGCTTCGGACCCATCTCTCTCTCTATGACTGCGGACCATCGAACCGCGTGCGTTTGAAAGCATCAACGTTCGCACTGGCCGCATCAGCGCTATGCAGATGCGCAGATGAAGTGTGGCCGTTGCTGTGTAGCGCATCGATGCTGCCACCGGCGCTGGTTGTAGTGCCGGACGTGTGCGACTGACTCCGCGGAGAAGGAGGTGTTCGATGCTCGTCTTTCCTCCGTCGGCTCGTCGCTGCTGCTGCTGCTGATGCTGGGTGCAAAGTCGTGGCCGTCGCGGGATCGACTTGCATCGCAGAGGCCGGACTCGTGGATGTTGACAGCGACGATGCGCCTGCTCGCCTACCGCTGCTACTAGACGATGAGCTGCTTGGGACAACAGCGCCGAGGCCGCCAGTTCCGTTAATGTGAGCGGAAGAAGGGGTGAAGGGACTGTGGCTGGTGCTGCTGTTGCTGTTGCTGCTGCTGATGGGAAAGGGAGAGCTGTGTTGACTGCTGCCGATCGCTGGCGTAGCGTGGACGCTTGCTGCTTGGGCGGTCGCCGCCACTCCCGTCAATACTGGTGGTGCAATCCCGCTTTTCCCACCTGGACTCGCGTTGCCGTTCGCGCTACCAATTCCATCTCCCTCCACAGTGTCAATGTCCATCCCCGTCGGGACCCGCTCTTGCTGCTGCGCAAGCTTTGGCTCATCCAGCACGTAGTCCTTGTGATTCCGTACCAAGCTTGCGTAGTAGTGCTGCAGCTCTGCTCCACCGCAGATCAACCTCCAATCGATGATCTGCAGGAACTCCTTCTCCAACAAATTGATCTCCTGCAGACTGATACCTCCGACTTTGGCGTAGTGTTCGTTGGTGTTGAACGCGTCGCAGAGCGCTTTCGAGGCGCAAAGGATGGCAGCGCAGATGAAACGGTGTACAGTCAAGCCGCAGATAGTGAAGCCTTCGAGGCGTTCGCAGACACGGTCGATGTAGACGAGCAAGATGAGGACGCAGCACTTCTCGATCGAGGTGTATTTTGCGATTCGACGCAGGTAGGCCGAGAGCGAGATGTTGGGTGTAGCTCGCGAGTGGAAACGTGTGAGGGCGGAGGGATGGAGTGGAAGCGAATCGTTATGGTCGGTGAGCCTGACGAGCATGTCGACGACGAGGACGAGGACGTCGTCGAGCTGCGCATCGTCAAAGAGGTATGGCAGCACCTTGATATTGGAGCTGGTTGCTGGTATTGACGGCGCAGTGTGCGATGCTGCTGGTGTAGATGACGATGACGATGACGCTGCTGCTGCTGATATCGTTGCTGGCTGCACCGAGGCTGATGTGGGGTTCGGCGCAGCCGATGCGTTGTGTGCTGATATGGAAGCGTGCGAAAGCGATGCTGTGTGCATTGGAGCAGCCGATCCAGGCGTGGGAATAGCAGACGGCACATGCCCCGTCGAGCGGGAAGGGGATGGCCCTGAAGACTCGGGATGAGTCATGGCGGGCAAGAGCGAAGGGAGGTCGGAAGCATTCCGACGACGTGATACGCTCGTTTAGTCAAGCGGTCGAAAGGGGCAACAGTCGGTTCGGATTGGCCGTGATGCAGAAAAGTGCGCGGCTTGATTGAAAATGATAGCGATGGTCGGTCGTCTCCGAAAGCGTCGTCGTAGTCTCGGAAAGAGCTGTGAGTTCGGGGTGCTTTGACTGGTCAAGCTTTGACTTGCTCAGAGAGACGTGATTGCGAATGTCGCTCGTAGAGGTAAGATAGGCAATACGTAAGACGTCTTTGGCAGTGTGACGATCGCGTGAAGAAAGCGAATCTCCGAGGGGCTGGTTGATTGAACAGCTGGGAGAAGAGTTGCAGACGATTGGGTCAAATCCGTGACTTGTCTCGATCTGACGTCCTAAACGCTCTGATGTTCAGAAGACAGAGATGGTGTATTTGACGATGCGATACGATGAAGGATGGAAAAAGTCACCGTCAAACAGCTTGATCGACGAAGAGTGGGAGTGATAGACAGATGGCAGAGAGTGTAGCATTCCAACATCACGCGCACAAACCGAGCTGCCGAACCCTGTCACCGACCCTCTTCGCGCTCTGCGTCTGTGTCAGCTGCCACGACTGCAGAGCAGTTGCCGGAATGGCTGCAAGCTTGGAGAAATTGAGATTTTAATGCAAAATGTCAACGTGCGCTGCTCGCTAAGTTAACGCCGTGCAGCTGTCCAGCCGGGCTGCCGTGGCACTTCTTCTGGTTCTTCTCGTTCTCAGAAATTGATGCGGCACGTCGAATCGGGTAGTAGAAAGCAGCCCGATTGCTGCCTATTCTCCTCCACCTTTCTCGAGTTTCAGGGTTTGACTCGAATCACAACGCTCAGCAACCTCTTTCGCCACCAACCACCGATAATTCAACGCAACATTGATCGCAGCAATGGATCAGAAGGACAACGCCAACCCCATCGTGTATCAGTCCAGCTCGAGCTCTGCTCAGCGACGCAGCTCGTCCAACGCCAACGCAGAGTGGTGGCGCGACCACTCGATCCACTCTACGGCTCAGTCAGCAGGTCGAGCCCCCTCCTCTTCTTCCACCAGCATCGCCGGTCTCGGATCTGCCAGCACCAGCTCAAGCAACAATCTAGCCTCTTCTTTCGCACGCGCCACTCGATCCACCATTGACGAAGACGATGAAGCCGAGCTGGATGAAGCCGACCACGATGATCAAGACCAGGACGGCGATGTGGCAATGTCGCGTCGAAGCGTGACCCCTCCCACCTCGCCCGAGACCGAGGCCGGGACCAACGCCAACGGCAAGACGCACTCCACCGCTTCAGATGAACAGATCGACAGTCAAGAGATCTACGATCTGATCCGATCCATCACCGACCCTGAACACCCACTCACACTCGAACAACTCGCCGTAGTCAACGCATCGCACATCACCGTTTCGCACGGCGACGAAACCCTACTGCCGCATGTTCTGCTCGAGTTCACTCCCACCATCCCACACTGCAGCATGGCCACGCTCATCGGCCTCTCCCTCCGCGTTCGACTGCTGCGCGCCCTGCCGGATCGATTCAAAGTGGACATCCGCGTTCGACCCGGAACGCACCAGAGCGAGAACGCGGTCAACAAGCAGTTGAACGACAAGGAAAGGGTAGCAGCAGCGTTGGAAAACTCGCATCTGTTCAACGTGGTTCAGGGATGCCTGGCGAGTGCGGGCAGGAGGGGAAAGAGTGCCGATGAGGTGGCGGCGTACTTCAGCGGTCCTCCGAGTGGCGATGGCAAGGATGACCAGGATCATCAGATGATCTGGAAGACGGTGGATGAGATCACCACCAGGATGGGAATTGTCGTTTGAGGAGCCGAGGGTAGCATGTCATTCCAGTTCAAGCATTGCAGAATCACAGTCGTACGTTTTGCTTCAAATCTTTGACAGGCTCGAACACGCTCGTGACCATATGAGTTGAAACGAATGATGACAGATACAAATACAATGAGCGACCAACTCGTTCAGTTTCGGTTCACCTCCGATACGGCGTCCTCGCATCCGACGGAGGAACCGAACCCGCCTGATTACCCGCCTTCGGCTGCTGCTGCTGTTCCTGTTTGAGCTTTTTCTTCTTCTTCTTTGGCTTGACCGTCTCCTCCTCATCCGGTTCCAGCAAGGCCTGGTCGATCTCCTCCACCACACCCGGCTCTACACTGAATGCGCTCTTCATCGTCTCTCTGTCGAAAGGTACGATCCGCTGCGGCGTATATTCCGGTTTGAATAAGATGGATACCAGCGATGTCCCCTTGGCTTCCTTTGCTGCACGCGCGCTCTTGCGTGGAGGTCGAACTCGGCCTGCTAGATCGTCGACATAGTGCGCGTACGTTCCGGGTGGTTTGGTGGGTTTGCGAGCGGGGGGTGCGGCCGAGGCTGCGGCAGCGATTTGGCCGGGAGAGGCGGCCAAGATGGCGGACGAATCCGTGTGGAGCGAAAACGTGGGCGGGCCACCGTTGAGTTGCAGCGCCGGTGTAGAGATCCGTCCGGTGCTAGAAGCTCCGTGAGATGGGTGACTCGCAAGGCCCGTGGTGGGTGCAGCGGCTGGCCCACTGCCGGTGTTTGGTCGAGGTGTCGCACTCGTTTGCGATACACCTTGTTGATTTGTGGATGGCGTCGCACCCTGGGTTGCCGAGTTTGCCGTCACTGCTCCCGCTGCAGCATGTCCTGTGGCTCCGGCTTGCCCAGCACTCGACGGACCCGCTGCAGCCGCTGTTCCCGACAGCCCTTTTCCTGCAACAGCGATGGTGGATGAAGAAGCTTCGGTCTCTACTTTGATCGTATCGGGATTGTACGGACGCACGGCTCGGTCGTAGATGGGCATGAGTCCAAACAGGCTCAACATGTCCTGCGTTCCGTTCAAATACGCGCGCGGTAAGTCGGCAGGTTTGCTCGTCGTCGATGGCAGATATGCAGGAAGATGGTTGGTCGAATTTGAGGAAGAGGCGACGGCATCTTGCTCCTCCTCCTTCTTGACCGCCGAGGCAGCCAGTTCGGTCGACATTGCGTTGGTTCGCTAAGCTGGCCAGCAACGAGCAGAGCTGATACTCATTGCAAGTGTCCTGACTGTTCTGGTAGATGGTGGTGGTGGCGTGGTGGAAGAAGAAGGATGAGGGACCGTCATCGCTGGTTGATGCCGGTCTGTGCTGATGTCCAGGAAGGGTCTTTGTCCATCGCCCGATTTCTCTCGCCGATTGGCTTGTGCAGGCGGAAAGCGCGTATGATGCCGATTTCGCGTTGTGTTTTCTGACGGATTTCATATTCATCGCTTGCAGGTTTGTCCTTCTCATCCACCTAGGACACGGTGTATTATCATCATCGCCTTCGTCGTTGCTACCATCGATATCCCGCCAGGTGCTGGGAAACGTACGACCGGAAGCCACTGACGAACACGATGTTTGGATCAACTCCCGCCGCGACGTCTACAGGGTCGACACTGGGTCGATCTGCGTCCTTTTCCTTCTCACAACCTCCCGCCAACAAACCATTCTCTGGCGCATCGGGAGGCTTCTCGTTCGGCGGTGGTGCCGCGTCCAACGCTTCCGCAAGCACAGCTACTACAACCGCAGGTACAGCAGCTCCGGCTTCAGGAGGGTTCAGCTTCGGGGCAAAATCGGCCACAACGACGGCAGCACCAGCGACGGGCGGCGGGTTGTTCGGGTCCAATTCAAATACTCAACAGCAGCAACAACAGCAGCCGCAGCAACAGACACAACAGACCGGTTTTGGAGGTGGGCTATTCGGTGCTTCGAACAATACCGCTTCGACGTCGACCGGTGGTCTCTTTGGCAGCAAGCCTAGTGCACCGGCTGCTGGCGGCGGCTTCTCGTTTGGTGGTAACAATAACAACACTGCATCGACGTCTACTGGCGGGCTGTTTGGTTCGTCTACTCAACCGGCACAACAGCAGCCATCCATATCGCTGTTCTCCTTCGGATCGTCTCAGCCACAGCAACAGCAGCAACAGCAGCAGCCAAGCAACACTTTCCAATCGTTCCAGTCTCAACCGCAGTTGAACAACTCTGCAGCGGCGGCATCGCCATTCTCGCGGTTCGGATACTTCCAGAAAGAGCGATTCAACGACCTCCCCGAAGACGCCAAGAAGCTCATCGAAGAGCTCGACTCGCACATCTCCGCTCAGACCCAGCTTCGCGACGAGCTCAAGACGCGAAACTTTGGTGAAGAGATCCGCAAGTGCGCCGCCGAATGGCACGAGCTCGATTCTGCGCTCAAGTCGCTCTCCGCGACGCTCGATACAGACGAGAATCAATCGAACGACGTAGGACGCTTGCTCGAACGCGATCGCACCACCACCTCTACACTCTACTCGATCATTCTGAATGCCAAGGAGCCGCGCGCAGGCGCTTCGGACGGCGCATCGTTCGTCGAGTGGCTCGAGCACTTCTTCTCCGATCTGGCGCTCGAATATCGCGATCGCATCTCACGCTACTCGAGCACGGTGGAGACGATCCAGCATCACCTCGCTTCGCTGTCCAACAGGGAGACGTATACGCCGCAGGCCATCTCGGACGCGATCCACGCTCAGCACGAGAGCTTCATGACGTTGGCCGGACAGGTGGCGGCGCTGCATGCCGAAGTGGACGCGTTGAAGAAGGACTATGCGAGGTGGTACAAGCAGGTCAACAGGAGTGTGAGGGATCCGTTTGGGAGTATGAATGCGTTGGCGGGGAGTGTCCCGCCTGCGTCGTGAGCAAATGCCGCGAGAATATAAAAATCTTTGCTTATATCTATCGCGAGTGCAGTCGTGGATTGCATCGTGTGCCGTGTGTGGAAGAGGGATCGTATGAGTAGGTGTGAGCGACGTCGGTGTGCAAGTGGTCGCCTCAGTCGCGTTCGAGTTGCCGCATTGACCATAGCAACCTTTTCTATTTGGACCCTTGAATTTGATGTCCAACACGCACTTTCCACCATCGCCATCATCATCATCGACCACTCCCCCGACTTCGATCCTTTCTCCCTCCCAACGCCCGCGCGCGGTCCGTTCGCGCACCATGCACGACTTCGTCTCCCACATTCTGCGCCAATACTTTCACTCGACCAACTGGAACGAATACAACTCGTACCTTCATCTCACCTCGTCCTCTTCCGCCCTCCTCGACTTCCCTGTCCCCACCGGCCTCTCGCTCTCCATCTCCGCCTCCCCCACCCCTCCCTTTTTCACCACATATCGCCTCGGTGCGCTACCCAACCTTCGCGCCGGGATCGGCTACATCTACGCCCACACCGACAGACGCATCGATTTTGGCGGAACCTCGAAAGATGTCCGATTGAAAGAGATCATCGAACGATTTCGGATCGTCGAGTCAAGGCCTCCGACGATAGCAAAAGAAAGGGAGTACTACTGGCTGGGTGGAGAACGGTATGCTGAAGAGCTTGAGGGGAAGAACGATGGCGCTGGTGGAGGGGGAGGCGAGTACTTGGTGTACGGATGCATGCACGTTCCTAGTGCGAGATTGGACGCATTGTGGACGAAAAGATTCAGCCCGACGTGGCAGCTGATCGTGACTGCCGTCTCGACACCTCCGAAGTACCCGTTGAACGCGATCCAGAACATCGCGACTCAAACTGCGTACGGCATGGGGAGCAAACCGACGAGCAGCGGCATGGACAGGATGGATTCCTCAAATCCTTCCCTCAGCTCTTCCACCACAATACCGAGCAGCGGTGCGGGGACGACAGCAACAGCGACGACAGCAGCAGCGGCGGCGGCAGCAGCTCAAGATACATATGGACTGGGTCCGCCTGGATCGACCAATCTGCAGCTGACATTGCAGAGAGATACGGGAAGATGGTTCACGGAATACAGCTACTCGATCGACGATGCATTGTGGGGGTTCAGAGTGCTGCACAACTTTGGAGGTCCACCAGACACTGCCGGCACCACCACCGCCGCTCCGTCAGTCAACGATGCCTCACCCGAGAACTTGCCCATCTCCTCCCCACGCACTACGATTCCTTCCACACCCAGCATCAACACGGAAGACACCGACGCAGGCGGCGGCCTCCGTGGACGCTTCAGCGCCGGAGCCGAAGTGTTCATCTCCACCGTCGAGAAATCCGCCGGCCTCTCCACGGGTATCCGCTTCTCCACCCTCCCGGACACCCCGTACCATCCCCCCATCATCACCCCTCCTTCGTTCGACACAGAGTCCTCACCGCACCCACCCCCGACGAATCAGCACTCAACACCGTCGCAACCACCCACGGTCATCACGGCAACGTTGAACCCCATGATGGGTCATCTGAGCACGGCGTACGCGGCGAGGATGGCGAGGGACGTGGTGGTGTGTTCGAGGTTCGATTTCAACGTGTACAGTTACGAGAGCGAGTGGACGGTGGGAGCCGAGTATTGGTTGAGGAAGGGGGCTCCGCCGTTGCCGACGCCTGCGGCAGCAGGAGCAGTGGAAGCTGTCGGTGTGAGCAGGGGTGTGTTGGGTGAAGATGTTGGGGAAAGAAACGTTTCATCACAAGCAAAGTCGGGTCAGGCGGCGGCGGCACTGTCACTTCGCGAACCATCGGAAGTGCTTGCCGGAGCCCCGCTCGCCAGAACAACAATCGAACCTTCAGGCGGCCTCTTACGTCCCCCTGCTGCTGCACCTACTCTCGCACCACCACTTCCTTCGACAACACCACCCACTTCTACTCTGCAGAACATCCTCTCCCCCATCACCGGAGTGCTCAAAGCGCGAATCTCGACCACCTCCGACATCCGCCTCCTCTGGCAAGGACGACTCTCGCACTGCCTCGTCTCGCTCGGCGTCAAAGCCGACCTGCGCGGCACGCACCGACCATCCTCGATCGGCGATAACAAGATGGGCATCGTGAAAAGCCTCGGTGTCGAAGTCATGTATTTCAGCCAAGCCGATGATGACACTGCTTAATCCCAAACATCAAACCTCGCAATCGGACAGTGATACCTGGTCAACTCCCAGTACTTCCTCTTGACACCATCCCACTCTTCCTCCTTGACCTGTGGTTCCATAGTATGCCACTGCGTGGTGAGACCGATCTCCTTGAGGTCGAGCTCGCTGATGCGCGTGTAGACGTCGTAGAAGAACTGGTTCGTCGCGCCTAGACCGTGGAAGAAGCTGAACCTGCTGTCGGGACCGTTGGTGATGTTGGGGAGCGCATCGAAGAATTTTTTCAAATCGGCGTAGTCCTGCGAGTAGGTGTCGAAGTACACCGCATCAAAGGTTCCGAGTTGAGTCATGCGGGCGATGTCGTCTTCGGAGTCGGAATCGCGGATCCAGTCCTCCCATCGACCCTCGAAGAGTTCCACGCCGGGAAGCTTGTCGAATCCGAGCTGACGTGCGTACGCGATGGCATCCGCGTGAGCTTCGATGATGACGTGACGAGCGGGTTTGTATGTCTGGATGATCTTGTCGATGATTCCGAGACCGAATCCGATGTTGAGGATGGAAAAGGATGGCGGTTGATTTTCACAAAGAAGGGAAGCGGAGAGCTGCATGATGTCGGTCTCCCACGGCGCCATGACCATGTTTTTGTCTGCGTCGAGACACCGTACCTGTCCCAAGCTGTCCTTGACAAAGCTCAGTGGTGTGGTGAGGTATCGGGCTGTATCGTTGGCTACGTCGGAAGCTTCTGGTTTGAGTCTGATTCGTTCCCCGTCTACGATGGCTGTTGGCCCTTCCTCCTCTGTCTTTGTTCTCTTCGCTTCCGGCTCTTCCTCCCCATCTTCATCGTCATCGTTTGCCGCCCCCTGTAGCGCGCTCAAGAGGAACGTCTGCCTAACACCCTCCTCGAAAATCGCCCTGTAGCACTTTTCATGGTTCATGCTCCACGCAACCTGCGCGGCCGTGAAGCCGTTTGCATCGACAGCATTCCATATCGCTCCGTTTCGTAGCAACAGTTGGACGATTTCGAGATGCCCCTGTTCAGCAGCAAAATGGAGTGCAGACCAATTGGCGGAAGAGGGATCTTCGTACCACACATCTACACCTCCGGCGTCTGACTCGGAAGGTGATGCAGGGTAGGTGAGGAGGGATTTGACGAGGGAAAGATCGCCGGATTCGGCGGCGAGGTGGAGTTCGAGGTTGCGTGCGACTCGGGAGGGCGGGAGGAGGTCGGTGACTTGTTCTGCGGCTGTGAGCGCTGCGGTGGATGAGGATGCGGCTGCCATTTTTGAACCGTATTACGAGGCTTCAACCCAGTAGTCCTATAGTGTTGACAAGGTATCTTTCCGGGGGCAGCGTCGAGAAAGAGGTTGAGGGTAGGGTTACAAGAAGGAAGAGGAGGAGCACCATCAACTTTTTTTGGTGTGACAGCTCAAACCAATCTCCGACTTCCGCATCTCTAAAAATATGAAGAAGATGTGAGATCTTCGTCTTTCTCACTTTTACGCCATATCCGAAAAGTGGCACCGGATACCGGCTATCGTTGACGCAATCTGTCCCGACGTCGAACAAGAACTTGACTAGACAACCTTCCACTTCATCATCACCACCATCTCCTTCACCAAATCGCCATCATGCCGAGCCTCGAAAGCGCCGTCCTGTCGCGGCTCGACGAATCCACCATCAGCCCCACCTCTGCCACCTACCTCGGCAGCATCGACACCACCTGGTGCATCGGTTCCGTGCCCCAAGGCGGCTACTCGCTCTCCATCATCCTCAACGCCGTGCTCGCGTTCATGCGAACGCCCGAACTCGTCTCGACCAACATCAAGTCCGTCTCCCACAACGACCCTCTGCTGCTCTCGGCTACCTACATCCAGGCGGTCACGTGGACCGATTTCGAGGTCAAGATCACCGTCCTGAAGCGCGGCAAGAGTCTCTCGAACCTGCAGGCTGAATTGTGGCAGGATGGTGTGATGCGCATCACGACGCAGATCTTGATGACGGATTTCAAGGTTCAGAAGGAGAGTGCGGATCGAACCAGGTTGCCTGGGTTGAAGGGCAAGGAGATCCACGATCCGAGCAAGAACGGGTATACGATCACCGAGGAATCCCAATGGGCACCACGATTCCCGCTCTCCCCACCCGAAGAATGCGAACCACCCCGACCGTTCGGCAACCTCGCCTCGTCCGGCAAGACGTTCGGCTTCGGCGAGATGCTCACCATCTCCAACGACCTCAAACACGACCGTCTCACGCGCCACACCTCCTGCCTCTCCGCCGGTGCCTACTACTCCCTCCTCCCTCAACCTTCCCCTTCCCTCTCCCCCTCCCTCGTCTCCACCGGTCGCCTCTCCTCCGGCACCAACCTCCTCCCCTTCCTCGCAGACATGTTCACCTCTCCACCTATGATCATCCCCGGCACACACAAATCCCACTGGTACCCCACACTCCACCTCACCATCGAATTCAAACGCCCCCTCCCCCCACACATCTCCCGCTGTGCAACTCTGTCGTCAGGCCAATTCATGATCAACGGTCAACACGAATCCGACTCCCAACTCTGGTCCCACCCCGACGACCAACACCTCTTCGACCCCCCCAACCAAAAAGCCAAATCGGGGGAGAGAAGATCCTACATCCTAGCTATCGCCAGACAAACTGCCCTCGTACTACCCTTTGCTGTAAACCAGAACAAGACAAAATCAAAACTCTAGTTCGAGTGCAATGCATAATTCTTTTTAACTGCCCCCGGAATGTGTGATGTTTGTCAAAGTACAAATGATATGTGTGTGCGTGTGTGTGTGTCGAGACTAGGTAGCGCGCAAGAGACAGCAGGACAGGGAAGACATTCTGACAGTGCCAATTGGCGTCGAACTGATGCGAGCGCTTCTCTCTTCCTCCTTCGTATCATCTCCCTCCGTAGCTGCTCAGTTGGCACCGCCACGAGCAGCACCACCACGACCACGAACATTCGCCCCACCACGCGCAGCACCACCCCTAGCACCTCCACCAACACCGTTACCGTTGCGAGCGCCGCCATTACCAGCACCACGTGCACCGCCAGCGCCACCAGCACCACCACCAGCAGCAGGCTTTCGTCGCTCCTCGATCGTCACGTTCCATCCGTTCTTGCCGACAGCTACGCTTCCCTTGGCGGCCGCCTTGCGCGCACCGTCGACGCTGCTGAACTCGGCGAAGGCGCACGATCGGCTAGCGATGATCTGCAGGTCCTTGACCGTGCCGAACGCCTCGAGCGCCTGACGGAGCGACGCATCGGTGACCTGTTCGGCGACGACGTTCTTGATGTACACCGAGGGAGACGAGCTGGCACCGCTCGAAGCGGCAGCGGCCGACTTGGGACCGGCTCCGGCGTTGGCGCCACCGGCCGAGGCAGGCTTGGCGCTGGTTGCTGCAGCGGCGGGGCGAGACGAGGAGACGCCCTTTGCTTCGGTCGAGACGTTGGATCCCCATCGAGTGGCATCCGAAGCAGCCAGCGTAGCCCACGTCTTGGGCTTGGGAGGACCGGTGGGCTGCGCAGGAGCGGCAGCAGACGCGGGTGCGGGCGCAGCAGCAGCATCGGGAGCGGAGGAGGCAGCAGCTGGCGCAGTCTCGGTCTTGGCGGCAGCGGCAGCATCTTGTGCGCCCTTGGAAGCAACAGGAGCCTCATCAGCTTCGACAGCGGTCACCTTCTTGTCGACACCGATCTGATCAGCGTCAGCCTTGGTGGGCTCGGCAGCGGTCGAGGTAGCCACAGCCTCGTCGACAGCAGAGGGAGCGCCCACCTGAGGAGTCTCCTGCTCGGCGACTGGCTCGGTGTCGGCCGACTCGATGGCCTTGGAAGGGGTGCTGACAGAAGGGAGGTGGGGGACGGCATTGGCGTTACCAATGTTGTTGACCTCGATGGTGTGGGGCACCTCGACACCCTTCTTGTCGGCCTCGTCGATCTCGTCCTGAAGAGCCTCGTCGACGGCCTCGGCCTCGGCCTCAATCTCCTCCTCGTCCTTCAGGTAGCGGAAGATGTCGTTCAGGACGTAGTAGCCGTTGGGCTGTTCGGCCAGGAAGAAGGTCTGGGCAAACTTCCTCCAAGCGCCTCCGTTGTTGCTGAGCTCACCGAGCACCTGGACGAGGATACCGCCGCTGGCAGAGCTCTGGGTGTCGACGTTGGAGACAAACACCTTGGCGTCCTGGAAGTCGAGCGAGGTGATCTTGTCGTGGATCTGCTGCTGGCCGAAGCACGGCGACGACTCCTCCTGCTCGGTGCCGTGGACCATGGTAGATTT
This sequence comes from Pseudozyma sp. F8B2, assembly GCA_003004685.1. NCBI lineage: Eukaryota > Fungi > Basidiomycota > Ustilaginomycetes > Ustilaginales > Ustilaginaceae > Pseudozyma > Pseudozyma sp. F8B2. Next base: position 1,616,370 of record NXFQ01000001.1, on the reverse strand, counting down.
TTTGGTGAAGAAGCAGTGGAGACGGCCCGGGTTCTGGTTGAGGAAGGTGTAGTACTGGGTGACGAAGAGCCAGCCTACCTCGGAGGCCTGGACGGAGGGCTTGGAGGCATTGTTGCCAGCAGCGACGGCCGAGGAAGAGGAAGCTGCTGATGAGCCGTTGGCGGCGGTGGCGGCGTTGCTTGCAGTGACGGCGGCGGACATGGTGGATATGCTATTACGAACGGCGACGACGAAAACTACGACGATGGCACCCAGTGAGCGAATCGACAAATGAAAGGGAGAAGCGAACCTCTTTGAAAGGGATCGGATCAGAACCGAGCGGCTAATGCGAGGCTTTTGAAAGCGAAAGAGAAAGAAGTATGATGCTGTGGCGAGAACAGCAACAGTGGATGCGATGCGGTAGTAGCGGTGGTGGTGGTGATGATGACGATGATGCTGATTGATCGGAAGCAGCGAGACTCACTGCTACTTTAGAAGAATAATGAATCGGGCGCACCGACTCGTGACTGTGACTGCGCGCTCCGACAGTCGGTCACACAACTTCACAGAAAAGGGTGGAGGCCAACAGAAGGCGCACAGCTGCAAAGAAAGCCTTTTAGCCACGGCTTGGCTTGACTCGCATTGTGGCAGCAGCCTACGCACACGCACACACACATTTTCACTCAAGCGACTCGCTCTTCCTCTCTCTCACGCACAGAGCTTCGGGTCCATCTCGAGCTTGTATCGATACCAACATGGCGTGGGAATTGTGAGATGAATGAGGCTGTTGCATCTAGGTTTCAAAGCGTTGAGAAGATCAATTTCTGTTCATTTGTCGCGGGTGCGAATCTGGAAGAAAGCGTCGGAAGAAGCGAGACCGGTCGGACTTGGTCCAGCCGCGCGGTGCTTCGCAAGCAGCGTCTCTGATGCTCCTGCTGCTCTGACAGTCAGACTTCTCGGCACTGTTCCGACAGCTGGCAGGACTCGCACATCGATGCCATCTCTGAATAATGACATCGCTCAGGATGAAATGATCAAAGTCGATCATCGAGAGCGTCTTCATCAACGACAAAGGGCATCATCAGCCGAAACCGAACGAGAAGAAGTTGGAAGAAGTGGGCTCATCTGATCGGCTGATGCAAGGGCAACTTCCGCAGCTGCTGCGTGCTTGCTTGCCTGCCTGCCTGCTCCTGTCTCTGTGTTGCTCTTGTTGACCCCGCTTTCTGATTTCTTCTCGACCGTTACTTTCAGTTCTGAATTGGCGAGAGGTCGCGCTTTCGAATGGAAAGTACACATTTCAATGTGCGAATACAAATAGAAATATTCGAGCCAGGTGACGTGTGTCCTTGGTCAGCTCTAACAGTTGCATACGATATCGACCACGAGCCGTCATCAGCTTACCGCTCCCATCGGGGTTGAAACAGGATCGTCATCACGAACCGTGTTTCGCTGTGTTCAATCCCGCTCAAATGCTGAACGACTCAGACTTGATGGTGGCTCGTGCAATCATGCTCACGATCTCTGTTGTGTTGTACGTACCAACGGCCAGGCTAGGGAACGCCAAAGCCGCGTTCAGCTGCGAAAGAAAGAACAACACCTCTCTTTAGGTGCGTGGTCGCGCACGGGGCTCGCTCGGCGTTGCGGGTGTGCGTGTCACTTTGCTTTCTCGATTTTGAAAGCGGGGAACAACCGAGCGTGAAGCGTGAGCGTGAAATTGCAAGCCAAATATACACACAGTCGCGGCAGCACATCACAGCACCGAGGACAATCCGAATAGAGCGTGTGCCTCGTCGGAATGCATTCGCCAACACACGGCTCGCTTGATGGATGTCTGCGTCCACCGCCATCACGACCTTCACTCGCTGAGCCCGTTTACCTCTCAGTCAAATCCACTGATCAACATTTCGGAGACTGCTTCCGAAAGGCGTCTTTGCGAGATGGAGCTCAACGTCGACAACGCCAAAGCGCTCTTGGCTCAGCATGAGCACGAGCTGCAGTCCACACACGATGCTCAGTCAAACTTGCTCGCCGCTCAACCCATCACCGCAGCCACTGTGCATCCCAACGGTGCTGCTGCCGACCTCGCAGCCACTGTCGCAACACCCGCGTCTGCGTCACTTCCTACAGCGGTGGCACCACCATCGAGCGCACCTCCCACCGCCTCCTCGACAGGCCGCATGCAGCTCATTGACGAGCATCAAAAGTTCAACAGCTCCGAATTCTCTCCGCACCTCACGCAATGGGGTCTCGACGACGTCGGCTTCGGCTACGACCTCTGCGCCGTCCTCGGCTCCCAATCCACCGGCAAATCCACCCTCCTCAACAAGCTCTTCGGCACCAACTTTGACGTCATGAGCGAGTCGGCGCGTCAGCAGACCACAAAGGGAATTTGGATGTGCAAGGGGCTCAAGATGAACGTCCTCGTCATGGACGTCGAAGGAACCGACGGACGCGAACGAGGCGAGGACCAGGACTTTGAACGCAAATCCGCCCTCTTCTCCATGGCCTCCGCCGAAGTGCTCATCGTCAACCTGTGGGAGCACCAAGTCGGTCTCTACCAGGGAGCCAACATGGGTCTACTCAAGACGGTCTTCGAAGTCAATCTCGGCCTCTTCCAAGCTAGCAAAGCCAAAACCGCCGGTGCAAAGGACAAGACCTTGCTGCTCTTCGTCATTCGCGATCACATCGGCGTAACACCACTCGAAAACCTCTCCGCCACCATCATGGCCGATCTCTCCAAGATCTGGTTCTCCTTGTCCAAACCCGAAGGACTGGAGAACTCCAACATCACCGACTTTTTCGACTTCATGTTCACCACCCTCCCGCACAAGATCCTCCAACCCGTCGAATTCGACCGCGCCGTCGACCTCCTCCGCAACCGCTTCGTCGACCCCAAGGATCCCAACTTTGTCTTCAGAACCGAGTACCACAAACGCATCCCCGCCGACGGTCTTCCGCACTACCTCGAGTCCATCTGGGAACAGGTCATGACCAACAAAGACCTCGACCTCCCCACGCAGCAGGAGCTCCTCGCGCAGTTCCGTTGCGACGAGATCGCCAACGCCGCCTTCACCCTCTTCGCCACGGACATCAAGGGGTTCCGCAAACTCATCGAAGGCGGTTCTGTTCTCGAAAGCTTGGGTCCGGACATGGCGCTGCACCGAGCCGCCGCCATGACCAAGTTCGACCGCGACGCCAGCAGGTACCACCCGGAAGTGTACAAACGCAAACGCATCGATCTGCTCGAGAAACTCAACGCCTCGCTCTCACCGTTCTTCCTCGGTCAACTTAAGAACCTCCACCGAAGCCTACTCGCCTCCTTCAAGCAGAACGTGCTCGACAGGATGAAGAACGACGCCAACTACGACTTCGGCTCGCTCGTAGGCGGCGAGAAGAAGGCGGCGATGGCCAAGTTCGAGTTGGCGGCGAGGGCGGTGCTGCTGGACGAGACGGACTGGTCGATCCACGACGAGGTGGCCGAGTTGGAAGCAGAGATTCAGAGCATCTCGGATACCATGAGGGTGGAGGAGACGCGGAAGATGGTGGTGGCGATCGAGAGGACCTTCAAGAAAAACATTGCGGAACCGGTGGAAGTCGCCTTGACTTCTCCCAAGGACACACTTTGGGACGAAGTACTGACAGCATTCGGAAACCTTCTCGAGCAGTCGGAAGCGAGTTATCTGAAAAAGGCAAAGAGCTTCAATTGCACGGACAAAGAGAACGAAGTTGCGTTGATGGATTTGAGGCGGAAGAGCTGGTTGAGTTTCCGGGCGAAAGTGGACGAGCAGACGGCGGATTCCGTCATGGCGGGCAAACTGCGCGGGTGGTTCGAGGATCGATTCCGGTACGACGATGCTGGAGTTCCACGTGTTTGGAAACCGGAGGACGACATCGATTCGGCCTACCGCAAAGCTCGGGACGAAACGCTGACCCTCATCCCGCTGTTCTCCAAGATCCAGCCTTCCAACCCCTCCCTCCTCCCCGACATCCCCTGCACCTCAGACACCTCCGACCCCGACGCCGACGCATTCGACCTCCCCTCGACGCTCACCATCCTCACCCCCACACGCACCACCTCGATCGCCTCGCGCTTCCGCAAAGAAGCAGACGCGCTGTACGTCGAAGCCAAACGCTCCACCGTATCCTCCATCGCCCAAGTACCGCTCTGGATGTACGGGGTGATGCTCGTGCTCGGGTGGAACGAGATGATGGCCGTGCTGTCGAGTCCGGTGTACTTTGCGTTTTTGTTGGTGTTGATCGCCAGCGCGTATGTTGTTTGGAGGTTGAACCTCAGCGGACCACTGCTAAGTGTGGCGAGGGCGGTGGTTAGGGAGGTTCACAGGTTGGCGGATGACACGTTGAGGAGTCACTTCAGTCAACCGGTTCCCGCTCAGCAGGTCAGACACGACCCGAAACCGGAGGAGATCGAGTTGCAGGAAAAGTAATTGTTCCCATTGACTATCATGTTGTAAGGCACACACTTTTAAAATCGACCAACATCACGTCCAAAGAGAATATTGCTCGCCCAGTTCGCAGGCACCAAGAACCGATTCCTCCAGCTCATCGACATGATCGTATACGCGCTCCGCCAGAGCACCCACGCCAGCGCGCCCGACTCCTTCTTGACGGGGGAATCGATGAGCGCCTTGCCCGAGCCGATGGAGGCCATGCTGCCCTTGTCGAGGAACTTGAACGGTTTCGGTGGTTCGCTCGAGGGTTGCGAGATGTGCGTGTTGAAGAGCGAGGCTAGGTAGGAGCCTTTTTGGGAGGCGACTTGGGCGGTGGCGGGGAGCGCGCCCGAGACCTGACTGGAGCAGTCGCCGAGGGCAAACACGTTGTCCAGCGGCACCAAGTCGTCCGTTTGCGAAGCAGAGTCGTACAGCGATCGGTTCAACACCGATCCCCCCAGCGGCGCCGAGTTCGAGTTCGAGACGAGCACGTTCAACGTATCGCTGGTCAAGACTTTGCCTGTCCGCTCTTCCTTGCCGACGCCACGGAATGCCTCGATCAGGGGCGAGGTGGTGATACCCGTACTCCAAACCACCATCCCTGCACCCAGTTTTTCTTCCACCCCTTCTTCCGAGGAGAGAACGACGCCGTCCCGCTCGACACGTTTGATCTTGGCACTGAGTCGGACTTGGATGCCGTCTCGAGCGAACTTCTTCATGGCGTAGTCGGCCAGCCCGGCATCGAAGCTCGACAGGATGGATTTGCCGGCATCGAGCAGTCGGATGGAAGGATAGGAGCGGAGGTTGGGATAGAGTCGGGAGAGGTCGTCCTTGATCTGCATATAGCGTTCGAAGCGCAAGAAAAAGTGAATGACGTTGTGAGCTTTCATTTTTTACTTATTTGGAGAGGCGCCGTGAGGATGTACTTACCAAGTCGTGAAGTTCCGCCGCAAACTCTGATCCTGTAGGACCGCCTCCGACGACGACAAAGCTCAACAGCTTTTGGAGTTCTTCCTCCTGCTCTGCCGTCATCTGCTTCCCATCCGAAGTGTAGTAATGATGTTTGGCATTGGCACTCTCGAACAACCCCAGGATCCTCCATCTTATCGCCCTCGCATCGCCCACATCTTTGAGGAACAACGCATTCTCCTTCACCCCCTTAGTCCCAAACGTAGCGTTGTACGATCCCACACACATGACCAGATAATCATAGTCGAGCGAGTAGGTAAACCTCTTTCCCTCCTCCTTCGGCTGTGCCCCCGACTGGAGTGGATCCGAGAGACGAAACTGCGGGTTGAAGGCCGAGGTGAGTTCGATTTTCCGTTTGCGGAAATCGACGGCGTCGCACCAGGCGTGGTGGTACTCCATCCAGCGGTTGGAGTGGATGGGTTCGATGGCGGAGCGGAAGTCGAGCGTGGCGCAGCTGGCTTGGGCGAGCAAGGGGGTGAAGGAGAAGGAGGTGGTGGGCGAGATGACTTTGACGTCGAAGCGACGCAGCGTCGGGTAGGAGAGCGATTTGAGGAATGCGTAGCCGCCCCAGCCTGTGCCGAGCACCACCAGGCGCTGCTTGTGTTGCGAGCTGGCCTCTGTTGCGTAGCATCGAGAGTGAGAGTAGGAAGGGCGAGGGTGGACGCGTGAGAGTGTGGATCCGGTGCTTCTCATGAGCGACATGGTGATTGATGTTGCTCGACGTGTGTCGGGATGGTGGTGGGAAGGAAAGTGAACAGCCGATGTGAAGATGACCAGATGGGCGACGGTGATGTTACGGGTGATCACTTGACAAGGCACTGTATGACACCTCTGTCCAGCGTTATCACAATACGACCGTCGAACACCAACTCTCATCGGACACCTCCCGCTCTCTCACTCATCGCCCTTAGTCCAAGCCACACACTCTCAGTCACTCTGTCACACATCTTCCACGCTTGACCGCTTCGAATCCGATCCTGTGCGTTTGTCATCTTCCACCGCTTCTTCTCGTCCCCACATCCGATCTTGGTCAATGCGTTTTTCCCATCACACGTTTCGGAAAGGGTCCCGGTCAGCAATCTCCAGCAGCTGCACCTCAACGTGAAAACTGTCACTCTCGGATCGCCCGGCTGTCACGCTTAGCCGCCTCGCATCGCTCTCGGGTTTCCTGCATGAAAGCTCTCTCTCACTCATCGTCGATTTTCCGAAAAATCAGTAAAGACCCTTGAGAGTCGACATGCAGTGCATCATCATTTCACAGCGCACTGGAACCCTTTTTAACTCCTCCAGCGGTTGATGGCGGTAGGATGGGTTCCGGTAGCTCCCGCTGTCACACCCAAGATTGCGGGGGGTCTTCGCAATGCTGTCCGTTCCCGTGATTCAGATTGGTCTTGCGTGAAAGCTGCTCTGCCACTCCTCCTCAAATCCACTCCGGATCGAGATCAATCAAATCCAAGAACGCCCTCGACTGGATCCCCCCGCATCAGGCCACGTCTCACGGTTTCGCAGCAGCTAGAACGGCACTTTCTATCTCACAAACCACAAGTAGTCAGACATGTTACGGTTGTTCGAATAATCATAGATGATAGATGCTAGATATGCAAAGGGGGGCTAAAACTATAAGAGGTACAGATGGGATAGTGTGTGCGGGGAAAAAGATATGCTGATATGCGAGGCTCGTCCATGGATGTATAAAAGACGAGAGGTATGATGTGGGTATGCAGAGCCGCAGATGCATCGATTGTGGTGTGAGAGGGAGAGAGACCAGAGGAAAAAAAGTGTCCGTATTTTGCAGCAGTGCAAGCAAGCTCTAGCTTTGTCTTCTAGAAAGTGGCACTGCTGGCCGAGCTGAAGCTTCGAGCGGCCGGTTTGCGGGGCACGCGCACCCGCAGCGTGTGCCCGTCGAATTCGGCCTTGACGTTGATCAGATCGCACTCCTTGTCGGGAAAGGTGATGCGGCGCTCAAAGTGTCCGCCTCCTTCGGCGTCCCACCTGTCGGCGATGATGTGCAGAGTGCGGTCTTGCGAATGACGTTTCGTGACAAGCGTGATGCAGTCCAGCGAGAAGCCGGGAAGGCGTGTCACGAGGGTATAGTGGTTTCGCTCCGTCTCGATCACCAAGTCGGTCTCGGGAGGCGCTGGTCGACGTTCCAGGAATGGTAGCGACGGCGGACTGATCGGTGTCGAGATGCTGCACGACGAATTGCGTGCTCTCATCGGCGAGCTCTGCGGCAACGCATCGTCGTCTTCTGTCTCCGCGTCGCCGCATGAAACGCCGGTAGCATCAGCGTCCCGACCGATGCCGGCTTCGGACCGTGACTGTTGCGGCGCGAGTTGATCCGACGCATCTGAAACCATGTGGGTTCTTGTGCTTGTGGTGGTCTTGGTCGTGGTGGTTGTGGTGGTGGCCACAAGACCAGCGTTCGTCGCCTCGAGAACGCTCTCAGTCGTCTCGGAAACGTGCGAAGGGCTGGAGGCGCGATGCGTGTCGTCTGTCTCTTGCTTGGGCGCCGCGGGCGCTGCCGTCATGGATGGCACGGAGAGAGGTGCCTGACCCGCCTCTGGGGTCAAGGGGCCGGTGGAAGCAGGCGAAGAAACACCTTGCGCGGTGCGTCGGCCGTTGCGACTGGTGGGCCAGCTGTCGCGCTCCCTCGCATCGTCATCATCGTTGTCGTCGGCAACCGTGGATTGCGAGAGCTCTGGTGTCATGTTGGGCGCGTTGAGCGGATTGCGAGCTTCGCGCGACGATGAGCAAGACGAAGAGGATGTGCTCGGAAGAGCGGAAGCTTGAAACATTTCCAAGGTGGACTGGACGGGACCAGACTTGGCTGACGAATCTCGCATGGAAGCGAGCATATTGCGCGTCTCGGTGAACTGCTTCGAGTTGTTGGGCTCGACGCTCGAGAAGCTGGCGTGACGTCGCGCAGCCGCTTCGGGATCGTTCAACAGGATGCTGTGGCTGATACGCGGCGCATCGAGAGCGAAGAAGGCCGAGCGATGGTTGGTGGCGTCAAAGGACGTCGGCGAGTCGGGGTGGTCGGAGAGCGAAGGCGATGCGATGACGGACGAGGCAGCCGCGTCTTGCGACAAGGGCGGGGCGGTGGTATGACGCGAGGCGTGGAAGCGATCATTGTCGGGGAGAAGACTCCTCCAGCTGTCTGATCTTGCCGAATCTTGACTTTGCATGGACGAGCGACCGAGGCCAGCCATGGACATGGTGGAGAAACCGCTCCTTGCGCTGCTGAACGAGGTGCGAACCGTGTCAGAGGAGTAGGTGGACATGTGATCGTGGTTGATGACGAGCGGCGAAGCCTTGGCTGCGGCGTAGGTGTCGATGTCGAACGCGTTTTGGGATGGCGGCAGCATGTGAGGCGAGGCGGTGCGCTTGACGTGAGAGTCGCGCAGCTTTGCTTCGGAGGCAAAGTAAGGGTCGTCATCGGGAAGCAGCGTGCGCCACGAATCTGGACTCGTCATGCTGGCGCGCAGGGCAATGTCCGGATCCAAGCTAGGAGAGGCGTTCATATTGTTTGCGAAACTCTCTTGAGAGATGGCGTCGGATCAGGAGATGCAGGCGCAAAACATGACAAGGACGGGGGTGACGGGTGAGAAGGGATGGCTCGAAAGAAAGCAAGCAAAGCAGAGGGTATCAACTGTTCGAAGCTGATGGCCGAGGGAAGCTCGGTGCGGCGGCGAAAAGGAGGGGTTCGCGATGAAAGGTGGGCGAACACGGCGTCAAGAGGCGACGATCAGTGGAATCGCTGCAAATGAAAGGCGCTGAGGGTGACAGGCGGAAAGAGCAACGCGGGCTAGGAACAGGCAACCAAGGGTATCAGACAGCGGATTACCGATGCGCTGCTATCGATGCGGGTGTGTTGCTGAACAGACAATATTGAGGTGGGTGAGATGCGAGTGTGCAAAGATGTAGGTGGCGGACGTTGCAAGTAGGATGGTGGTTATGCAGAGAGGATGCAAGACCGGCGATGACGGATATGGTGGTTGTCGTTGGTGGTGATCTGGCCAGAGAAGCGTCCAAAGACGACCGAATCTCTGTCAGTGATGTGGTGATGGTGGTGGTGGTGGTGTACGACGAGGAGAAGAGGGATACGAGGTGGCAGAACGTACGACAGTAGCGCGGTGACAGGCCGAGAGTGAGAGAGGCAGCCAGCAGCAGCAGCAGCAGCATCAATTGTGTGTGACGCTGTGACAAATTCGGCAGCAGCACACAGCGGTGCAAGCGAAATCCAAATGGCAGAGTGGCGATTTGGTCAGCGCAGCCAACACGCCGCAGAAAGCACGGCAGCAGACGGCGGTGTAGCGACCCAGGCGGCACAACAGTCTCGCATAGCTCTCTGTAGCGGCGAGACTGAAATTCCACCGGAACAAGTTGCGATTATTTTGTTTATTAATAATATAAAAATAAACCCGAAAACGAAAATGACAAACTTCACCCAATCTCTCTCTGCTTTTTCCCTTCAACACACGTTCCCAAGCGCAGGCTGCAGGCGTGTCTCTGAGTGTCCAATGTGTGTCTTGACCGGTCGTGCCGACCAACGATTTACAGGTCATGGACGCAACTGTGGTGCAAGCTCCCTTTGGATTGCGGATCACAGTGTTGTACAGCCAGGCAAGCTGTCTCGAGGCTGTTTTTCAACGCCGAGAGTGCAAGCAAGAGTCAAAGCAATTGACGACGCTGCGCCTAGGTTGGGACAACTCGCAGACCATGTTCTTCCGGTAAATTAACTCAAAGCTTCACCAAGGCGTAGCACAACCGAGGCGAGGCCAAGCGTAGGGAGCGACCGGTACGTCGACCGGCAGTGGACAAGTCGGAGTCGAAAGCGCAGAGGGGAATGCGGAGAGCCGAGTGGAACGGAATGGTGCTTCAAACCCTGACGCAATGCATCCTTTCGTTCCATGAAACCGACCCACGGGTTCACTCTTCGAAGTCTTTTGTTGAGCAAAAATTGAAAAAGGCCAGCGTCCAGAGCGGGGCTCAAGTGCAGGCAGGCAATTTGCGAATCTGGCATTTCTGAGATAGTTTACGCCAAATCCAAAGTCGGGATCTCGCCCTTTTTTTCCTTTGTGGCGGATTTTGACCCCGCTCTTCTCTGCGCAGTATGTCCGTTCGAGAAAGCCGTTTGATGATTTTCGTGCTGCACAGTGATCACGCTCTCCTGTGCAGCTGCAGTGCTTTGTGATGACTGCACGAATGAAAGTCAGTGTGCGGGACCCATTCCGATAGGAGGCCACAATAACGCGAGAGCGAGGCGGAGGCGGCGATGCGCAAATGCATGAATCCCGGAGACTGGTGCCACGCCTCAGATGAGAACCACCCAAGCCCCTGAGCGCCACCCTTGAATCTGCACGCAGCCAGCCATTTCGTGACGGGACATGCAAAATATGCGGGACGCACTTGATGACGACATGTTGGAACCTAGCCGAGGTCGGAGGGGAATTCACGAATACAGTAGTAAAAAAATAATTCAATACATAATAATCACAGCGACGCGCTCTCTGCTGTTGAAAAGGCTCAGTCGATGGCGCCCTTTGTCTCCTTCCGCACGACGCCGTCCAGGACTGACGCTCAGCGTGGCTCCAGCAAGCAAACAAGTGTTCTGGCTCAACAATGGGGAGACAGGCGAGGTTGATCTTGAAAAGAATGAATAGAACGAAGCACCAAGGCGGAGCGTCAAAAAGTGAATCAACGATGCTGCATAAGATTCAAACGATGGCGTGCGTGCGACACACCAGCCAAAGCCATGGCTCAACTCTGTCGTCGACACGATAGATACAGTAGACTCGTGACCCGCAACTACGACCCGGGACCATTGCAGGTCACCACCTCGACAACCAACCAAAACCTAGTCGGCAACCTGTCGTCTGACCTCGCTAAGGTTTGACTCGCCGTTCGGTATCGCTTCTCAAGGTCGTCTTCGACCACCGGCCAAGTTGCTCGGCACGTCGAAGTTAGCAAAGGACCCTAACTTGTCGTTCGTTATCAATCCCCGTTCTCAAGCTACCCTAGGGTCTCTCTCTCCGGAAGAAAATTCACGTTCCGAAGGGTCGTTGCCAAGCTGGACCCTTCCTGGAATCCCCGCCACACCCTGGCAACGGCCTCCGGTCGTCCTCTTTCCGTCCTCGTTGTCATACAGCTGCCGACACACCCTGCTCGTGTCCATCTTGAACCAAAGAAGGTTTCAAACCAGTCTCGTGCCCACATCGATTCAAAGTGGTTCGCAACGCCGAGTCGTGCACTGCTAGTGAGTAAAACAACACGCATTCCTGCTTTCGGATGACGGCCTCTTACATTCGCCTGCCGAGCCGACCGTGTCGCTCGCGTAATTGCAAGCGCTCCGCTCGCCAGTGCAGCATGACGAAGCGTTTTACACTCTAAATCGTCTCGCTTCCACAGCAACGATACAACTCAAAACGTTTTTTTGTATCTCTCTTCGGCTGCATCCGACGGGTCGCGCACGGTGGTTTGCAGTATGCACGGGCATTTTCAGCTCACACTGCTGGTGTAGCATCCGATTGGTCGATGCTAGCTGTTCGGCTCAAGCACCAGCAGGCTCGCCCTCGTTCCCGTCGAGCTGCAAAAGCCGGCGCTCTTGGCTCTCGTCGCAAAGACCGCCGTTCCGATTCTCGTTTCGTCCAAGCGACCCTTGTACTCTCGGTACATAGACGCCGCGATTCCCGACCGTGAGAAAAGCGAGTGTCCGAGCCAAGCCACAATGCCCTATCGACCGTGTTACAGGTCATCCATCTCTGCCTGCCCGCAATCTCACCGACTAGTAGCTGCAGGGACGACCTCTGGCGCGATCGACACCACTGTACGCATCACGTGTTCCTCAATCCCTGCATTCATGCTCATTTCAAATCTCTGTCAGCACAATTCAGCCAGCGGGCTTGGCAGCGTCTTCGGAGGCGATCGACAGCTCTGCATCCAAGCCATCAACAAAAGTCCCGCTTCTTTTGATCTCCAACGTCGGGACCGTATCAGAAAGCGCAGCAAACAGCAGTGACTGCAGCTCACCTGCTGTGGTCGATCGAGGCGGCCACCTTGGCTTGGCTTGCTCGTGGAACACAGTCAGCATCCCGAAGCTATTTATAACATCGGGACGATACGAACCAATCATTTCATCGGTACCACGCTTTTCAGACGCAGGAAAATCCCGGCGTTCTTTTTCTACAGTGCATGTGGCTTGTCGCTGTGTCACCGGCTCGTCGATGCGGAAGAATGCTTCTTGAGATTCCTCCGATCTTGAGTCTCTCCGAACTGGTTACGAGGTTCCTCCCACAGCCGTTTTCTGCACAGAATAGGCAGCAGATCGTTGCTAGAGCTGTCATTCAAACTTGGTCATTATCTGCGGTGTACAAACACTGACTTTCTCAACTCGCCGGCATCGTAACAATTCATGTGGCTGCTCGACGTTCATGCGGATTCTGCATGTGCAAAACGCATCTTGATCGAGCATCTCTTTGCGAAATCTAAGGCGTTCGTTCTTGGCACAGACATGGCCTGGGTGAGGTGATCGTGACACCTACAACCAGGATCGACGCGGTTCTCGTTTCGCATTTAGCCCTTCTAAAAGTGATCCGATTCTAGAGCAGTAACGTGGGGGAGCGGTACCGAAAGCAACCCGCGTCTTCTACACCAGGTGCTCACTCCTGCAACCCGCAAACAACCATGCGACATTCCTCGAATGACGCGCACTCTTTTCCCCGGACCAAACCAAAGGACACTCGAACGCTCTGCAACTTGATCTACCACCTGCAGTAACTAGGACTTTGTTGCTACGGACTTTTTTCTTGTGTGTTTGCCTTGCCAGGGACGCGACCTGAACGCCAGGGGTGAGAATTTTCCGAAACATGGCGCACTCCCATCCGAGCGACATCGGCATGAACACACGGTCAGACCTTCCACGCGGGCTCGGCATTCCAAGCAGACACAGTCCCCAGGATCAGAATGATTGCCGCGAAAGCTGTGGGGGTTTTCTTTTGGAACAAACAAACAGTCTCGCCACGGTGAAAGCGTTTGTTCTGCTCGTGACGCCGTTGAGCCAGGGGGAAGAGCTGCGATGCGAGTCTGGTGCTTTCACCCGATGGGCGTCGTCGGACGTCGTTTCTGCACACGCAACGCAACTGCGCAGAATGGAAGTGCGACCGCAATGTTCGATCGTTCTAGCAGAATATCGGCTGCATCGGGATATCCGCAGCCCTGCCGTCTCGCCTTGTTCTTTCCCTCGTCCGTCCTCGTGCACCGTCGCCTGGCATGAGTCGACAACCTCCATCCTTCCCGACGATCAGCCTGTCCTTGCGGCATCGAGCCCTTTGACGATCCATCGTGCTCGGTCACCATTGTGTTGCTATGCGTATATTGCCAATTCGGGTTGTTGATACAAGTACAAATGAGGTTGGATGTCAAAAGAATGCTGTGGGGGTGTCGTCGTTGCTTCAAGCAGCGGGTTCGTGTCGGTGCTTGTGTCGTCGAGACTTCATCGTCGCGCTTGAAAGCTTGTCTGTGGTCATCGTTTCGGGGGTATAGCAGGACAGCTTTTACTTCTTCTTGCCCTTCATTGCTGCACGTCGACCCTCGCCTATTAATCATTCCCAGAGTCGTATATGTCAGTACAGAAGTCTTTTTGTGGATCTTCTCTTCTCCGCCCGCCAACTTACCTTTCTTAGGTGGACCTTTGCCCAACATCTTCTTCCTCTCAACGTCCTTCTCCCTCTGAATCTCCCTGACATCCTGCAACCTTCCCAAGCCGGGTGCGAGCTTTTCGATCGCTCGGAAGTTGACCGTGGGTGGGTAGTAGCTCAACATGGAAGGGCCCTGTAACCTTGCACGGAGGTATTTGGCGCCTGTCCTCGCGTTGGTTGGGTTGTACGAGGTGCCAAAGACTTTGGCTTGCAGTGCTTTGAGTGATGACACTGCTGATGAGGATGGTGCTACTTTCATCTTGTCGAGTGTTCGCTTCCGTGGAAGAAGGAGAGGGGGAAAGGTGGTGATCAGGAGGAGAATAGGGTCAAGCATTAGGAAGAGTTGATGCAGGGCGAAAAGTGACAGCTTGCCTGGGAAAAAGTCCCAAGTCACGTGTGAGGGTGTGTCTCGCACGAGTGAATCGTGCAAGGCGCAAGCATTGGCGGAAGCTCAACCGCGGCATGCTTTCAGGGCACAGCTTTCAGGAAAATGTCAAATTCCGACGCACCGTGCACGGTCTGGAACCTCCAGCTGAGTTTCCACGCCCCGCAGCCAGAAGCGACTTTGGACGTTTATCTTGCTCCGCACACCCCTCGTCTCTTTCCATCATCCACATCAAAGCCACGTCCTCAGTTCGACAGACTGAGTCGGTCAACACCACCACACCACACCAGAGGTCAAGACACGTTCACTTGCTTGCACGGCAGGATTCGCACGAACCTTTCATCACAAAAGCCATGGCGTATCCAGGTCAAGGCGGACATCACTATCAGCAGTCGCACGGCGGCGGAGGAGGAGGCGGCGGCTTTCCAGCACCGCCGCAGGGTTACGGCCAGCCAGGATACGGTTACGGGCCACCGCAGGGGTATCAGCAAGGCTACCAATCAGGCGGAGGATATGCACCACCAATGCAGCCTCCGCAGGGCGGCGTGCAGGGTCAGATGGGGTACGGCTACGCTCCACCTTCGGGCCCCGTCGGTCCTCCCGAGTACGCTTCCAACCATGTCAACTACAACCCACAGGGCGGTATGATGGGCAACCAGCGCTACGAGTACTCGTCGATGCAGGGCAAGCGCAAGGCGCTGCTGATCGGCATCAACTACTTTGGCCAGAATGGAGAGCTTCGAGGATGCATCAACGACGTTCGAAACGTGCAGGGTTTCCTTCGCCAGCGAGGATACAAGGACGACGACATGGTGGTACTGACCGACGACCAGCGCGATGCACGCAGCATCCCGACGAGGCAGAACATGACGGCGGCGATGCACTGGTTGGTGCGAGGCGCCCAGCCGGGCGATGCGCTCTTCTTCCACTACAGCGGACACGGTGGTCAGGCCAAAGCGTCGCAGGGAGACGAGGCGGATGGATACAATGAGACCATCATCCCCGTCGACTACCAGCAGGTTGGGCAGATGGAGGACGACGAGCTGCACGCCATCATGGTGCGTCCGCTCCCCGTAGGCTGTCGTCTCACCGCGATCTTTGACTCGTGCCACTCGGGTACCGCGCTCGACCTGCCTTACGTCTACACCACGTCGGGCAACGTCAAGGAGCCCAACGTCATAGCGGGCGTGGGCAAGGGTCTCATGGGAGCAGCGATGAACTACGCGCGCGGCGACGTCATGGGCATGGCCAAGGGACTCTTTTCGACGTTCACCACGGCCAAGAACACGAATGGCGCCGAGGAGATCACCAAGCAAACGCGCTCGAGCGGTGCCGACGTGGTGATGCTGAGTGGATGCAAGGACTCGCAGACGAGTGCGGATGCCACCGAGGCGGGCAAGGCGACGGGCGCGTGCTCGTTCGCTTTCCTGACGGTGATGAACCAGTACCCGCAGCTAACGTACAAGCAGATGCTCAATGCGGTGAGAGACGTGCTGGCGAGCAAGTACAGTCAGAAGCCGCAGCTGAGCTCTTCGCATCCGATCGATATGGATCTGCTGTTTGTTCTGTAGAGGATTTCTGCAGTTGCTTTGCAGTGAGTGTTTCGAGAATATACTGTTGTTATAATGATGCTGCGAGAGTTGTGATGGCTGTTCTCACGTTCTGAAGCATCGACCGTCGGGTTTTTTCCGTGGCAGTGAGAAGCGTCGGAGGGGTCCGCGGAGGGTCTGAAGCTTGTGTTGCCCTGTCAACCTGAGCTAGTCAGTTTGAAGTTTCCAGCTGCTCCCAACTCGTCAACGTCAAACGCCGGGTGACAGGAGGTAGTCGGATACGCTGCCGATGACGTCCAACTTCGGTGTCACGGGCCATCCGATCTGCGGTGTGCAGCCTCCACAAAAATTGACATTCTTTCCACTTTCACTTTTCTCGGCACTCTTTTTTTTGGGAGGTTTGCTGTTTTTCAGCCTTCTTTTTTCTTTCGACTTTTTCTCTTGCTTCGGCTTCCCCGCTTCTGGCGAACCGGGTTGAGACTTGTCAAGCTTGACTCTTCGTTTCGATCGTTCGTCTCTCCTTTCCACCATCAACACCGTCGCGATCACATAGACAGCATGCTGGACGCCGTCTTCCAGCCTATCGCGGACGCCGCCGGCGCACCCGTCGACTACATCAAACTCTTCACCTGTCTCCTCGCCGCCTTCCCCCTCGCCGCCGTCTTCCCGCACCTCCCCTCTCCCGCGTCCAAACACCTGTACAGCCTGCTCGTCTCGTTCACCTTCCTCGTGCCCATCCTCAACCTCTACTCCGGCTTCCTCCAGCTCCTCGGCTCGGCACTCCTCACGTATGCCATCTGCACCTTCAAGCTCGGCGGGAAGAATATGGGTTGGCTGGTGTTTGCGCTGCAGATGGGCCATCTGACGTACAACCATGCGGTGCGCAAGTTTGGCGGGATCCCGCTTTCGACGATCGAGATCACGGCGATGCAGATGGTGGCGGTGATGAATCTGACGACGTTTGCGTGGGACTGCTACGATGGACAGGTGAGGACGGAGGAGCAGTGCGACGAGTCGCAGAGGAAGAGCAGGATTACCAAGATGCCGTCGCTGTTGGAATTTCTGGGGTATGCGTTCTACTTTCCGGGCGTTCTCATCGGTCCATCTACCCGCTTCGTCGATTACCGAGCGTGGAGCACCGGAGAGCTCTTCGCCTCTCCCAAGGGCAAACAACCAGCCACCGCGCCCGTCCGCCTACCCCCCGGTCGTCTCGCCGCTTCGCTGTTCCAGCTCGTTTCTGGTCTCGCCTTCATGGCGATCTACACCGTCTTCGCGCCCGCCTACTCGTACGAAAAACTCATCGGCCTCCACGGCGGTCTCGCGCACCTCTCGCCGCTGCGCAAACTCCTCTGGATCCAGGTGGCAGGCTTTATGGCGCGCACCAAGTACTACGGCATCTGGTCGCTCACCGACAGTGCCTGCATCATCTCCGGTCTCGGCTACAATGGCGGGGATCGGTGGGATCGCTGTCGCAACATCGACATTCCCAAGATCGAGTTCGCCAACAACTGGAAGGAGCTGCTCGACGCGTGGAACATGAACACCAACGTGTGGCTGCGCAACAACGTGTACAAACGCATCGCTCGGCCGGGCAAGAAGCCGGGTTTCAAGTCGACGATGACGACGTTCTTCACGAGCGCGTTTTGGCACGGACTGGAACCGGGGTACTACATGTCCTTCGTCCTGGCGGGTTTCATGCAGAGCGCAGCCAAGATGCTGAGACGTCATGTCCGACCACTATTCTTCTCCCAACCGAACGTACCCAACCCCACGTTCCGCAACGTCCTCACTTTTTCCCCCGCGCAACTTGCGTATTGCACAGCTAGCGTCGTAGTCTCGCAGATCACGCTCAACTACGCCGTCGCACCATTCATGCTGTTGGAATTCAAAGCATCGCTCGCCGGCTGGAAGGCCGTGTACTTCTACGGTCACGTGCTGACGTTCGTCGCCATCGTAGCGTTCCAGAACGGGCTGGGCAAGACGTTGGATAGGAAGAGGGGCAAGGTGGTGACGAAGAAACGCGATGGTGAGGTGGCGTTCGCGAGCGGGTTCACTACAGATGCGGATAGCGATGCGGAGGGGCTGAGGAGGAGGGTGAATGGGACGACGAGGAAGGAGAAGCTGCATGAACAGGCGAAGGAGGTGAGTGCGTTGGCGCCGGAGCCCATTTCGTAAGAGAGAAGCGGGCGAATGGATGGATGTGCAAAGGAGGAAAGGGTGAAAAGAAGGTACACGAGATGGACTGTCGCGGTGATCAATCGAGACTCGAGAGCAAAGTGTCAGAGCTGGTGAGAGCGGCAAGCGATTCACACGCGTCCAGAACTGATGCTCTTGTACAGGACGTTGCATGAACAGGAATGACCAAAATCTTGACACCGACGATCCCAGTTTCGTAGGCCGTGAGAAGGAAAACTTGTTTTTGCTGCTTGCAACATTGTCCTTGGAAGAGTTTGCTGGATTCCTGTTGTCGCGCAAAGTCAAGAGCCCACAGTTGCATCATCAACACAGCACAACGTTGGCTTGCGATGGCAGCAAAGAACTCGTACTGTTGTATGGAGAGATCATAGCGATTGCGGCTGGCGACCCCTGAGATAGGGTGCCTGAGTTGTGTACGTTGCAGGAATGCAAAGCGTGTTTGGGGGGGAACTTTGCATGATGTGCTGACTCTCAATGCATTGCACCTGCGGAGGGAAAGAGAGAAAGAAGATCGACCACAGGAGGGGTTTATCGAGGGTAAGGCGTTGTCGTAATAGTCGATTGACTAAGTTTTGGGGGCGTAGAGGTTGAGACGACAGCGGGCGTCGCAAGATGACCGTTAGCAGATCGATCGACACCCTCATCCGCCACCCTCTCTCTCTCTCACACACACACACACAGCCGTGGACACTCATCGCTCAAACTCACATTCCATCTTGAAATCGTGTTATTCACATGTTTGACATTGGATCAGCATCCCTTACTGCGTAGGTACAGGACTAGGTTCATCCATCGGATCATCCCAATTGATATTATCCTTGGTCCCCTCCACCCTCTCCTTCATAGTCCCAAAGATCATATCCCACAACCTGGTCTGTTTGCCATAGTTTCCGCTCTTCTTCCACCCACGTCTATGATGCAGATCGTGATCCTCCAAACACAACTCTGCGCCGATCCACCTGAGATACCACGTCGTTGGGTTCTGGAAGTAACCCCTCAATCCCGAATGACCGCTAGCTTCGATGAAGAGGATGTAGCAGGTGCTGATCCACCAAGTGGCGAAATTGATGCGCCAGGTGAGCCATGCGAGGATGGGAATGCCTACCATATCGAAGAATTCCTGTTCGTGGTCTGCGAAAGCGCCGAGGGCGGCGATGGGATGTTTGGTGGTATGATGTTTCTGATGGAAACGCCAGAGGAAAGGTACTTCGTGCATCAGACGGTGATACCAGTAGAACCAAAAGTCCACCGCTACGGCGAACATAAATGTGTTCACGGGAAGCATCGCGATGGTCTTCCAGTCCAACAGAGGTTCCTCAGGGTTGTACAGATAGGGAACGGCAATGACGGATCGAGAAATGACCACCATGAACAATCCGATCGCCACACTGGTAGTGTCGACATCCGGAACTCCATCCCTCTCCTTCTCTCCATCGAACGTGCCGAACTTCTCCGTCATCCGATTGTTCCAACTGAACACAGAGACACCGTACACGACAAAGTACGCCAGATACGCCACCGTCGCCACGGAAACGGGAACGACGATGCCGGTGTAGTAGGTGAAAAAGTGATGCACGAGCAAGGGGGTGAATGCCCAGGGAAGGATTCGGGCGTGCATCTTGTAGACCGGGTAGACGGGGACGGGCGCACTGTGCGGGTAGACGGGCGGTTTCGGTCGCGGTTTGGTGGGACCGTCGGGGGAGGCGACGCCGAGGGTGACGAGGGAGCGTTCGAAGAAGGTCCATTCCGAGGGTGGGCGGGTGTGCCAGGTTGCGGTCATTCGACCTTTGTTAGGTTTGGGTTTGGCAGTGTCTGCCGCAACAGCAGCTGCGGGTGCAGCTGTAGCGGTAGCAGTGGTGGTCGTTGTTGTCGCCATGGTGAACAATCTCTCTTCGTATGGTTCGAGAGAGATGCTTGGGGGTGGCGGTGGCGAGAGGAAACAAGGACGCAATCCGAGGTGAAAGCTGCGCCCTCTTATATGTCTGTCAGAACACACCTCCTCGACAAAGCACACTCCGAAGCGTCTAACGTGACTGTCGAAAAGCGCTCGCACCCTCTCTCTCTCGCTTACCGAGGTGTGGCGGAGTAAAGTAGCTTTGCGGCTCCCCACCTTGCCTTTCACTTTTGGCGCTCTGTTTGACAGCTCTGCGGGTGTATCGCGTGAAATTCCATAAAAATGGTCGCCGCTCCATTATTATCTGTGCCTGTGTCAGTGTTGCTGCAGTGTGCTACTGCATTGTTCCTTTTTTTTATATTTTTTACCCCGGATTTATGTTTGGGTGGGTTCGGCAGGTGTTCGTCGCTTGCTTTTTGTGCGCCTTTGCACCGCTTTGGTTGCGGTTTACGCATCCTACACGCATGAACGTGTTCGGAGATATCTTTTCGCTCGTGGCGCTTTCGTGCAAATGCCATCTTGACCTCGTTTCCTCGTGTGTCACAGCAGCCGTGATCTTCTCGCCTGTCAGACTCAACAACAGACGTCGCATCCCCGGTAGCGGCGAATCTTGTGAATCCCTTGGGCCGCTGTTTGTGTTTCCCACGCTAAAAGGTGGCGATCGTGTACCTCGTAAAGTCGCTTAGTCGACATTTCTTCTCCTCCACTTTGTCGTCTTGCATGGATGGCAGGCCAGTCTTGTGCACGAGGTGAGCAAGTGATGTCTTCGCTTCTGTCATCTCTCACATAGTGAACAACCCCGATTCGCGCTCTGACACGCAAATCCGACAGCTGTCAACACAAGCGTAGCGTCTCGGCACACTGTCACTCAGCACAACCCTTCTTTCCTTGGGGAAAAGCAGAGTCCGATTTTCCTCATCATCGAATCCTCAAACCCCTCCTCAACCTCTCTGCGATGTAGAAGCTCTGCGCGTTCGCCAGTTCATCCTCCTCCTCCCGTTTGACCTCTTCCAACCCCGGTGTCGCCCTTCCAGACCCGACCGTATTCGCTGACGCAGGAGGAGGAGGGGGAGGTCTTCTCCTACCCCCCGCCTTCCCCACACTTCCCCCCACCACCACCGCCGTCGCTGGATCTTCAGTTGCCGGGCTGCTCGATCCCGAATCGGTCGACGACGTGGACAGCTGCACCGCCGGTTTCCTCTGAGCTGGTGGTTGTGGTGGTTTCCTTCTCTTTGGCGGTTCGCCCGACGAGCCCTCCTGAGGTCCACCGACGACGGTCGAATCCGACGTCTCGGCAACATGCTGCATCGTCGAATCGTTGCTCAAGGGCGACCCGACCATCCCATCCACCTTCTCATGATGCTTGCCCGATCCGCGAGCGGGTTCCTCCAGCATGTGCGCGTGCCACGAGCTCGACGTCGAACACGTATCGTCCCCATCCCCATCCAGCGCCGGTGACAACTCCGAAACCCTGAGACTCGGCCTGCCTCCGAGGGTGAGCGAAGGCGAGTCGACGCGCGGAGGTGTACACGGTGCCGACTGGGCAGACACGGTGCGTCTGCTGCTGGTGTGTTGAGAAGCATTGATGTGGGGTTTCGCGGTTGCACGACTCAACGAAGCTGCCGAGGTGGGGCGGAGCAGCGTGTTGGCGATGGATTCCGATTGCGGGTGCGAGAGAGACGCCACCCGCTTATCCCTCGTTCGCGTCGTCGACGGCACGCTGAGAGACCCACTTTTCACCTCTGCAGGATCGATCGGTGAATCCGTTTCTCCAGCGACCGCATCCTCCGTCGTCACAGCCAACGAATTCGCCGTAGCCTGCACACTCCCGCTCCCCTCCTTGATCTTCATCGCCAGCATCGGCAACCCCTCCCCCGTAACCCCCGCCTCCATCACCCTCACGCTCGCCTCCCCCCCACCCACCGGTTCCACCTTGGCCACCGTCTCGGTCCCATCCAACCTATCCAGCTCTACACACCACTCTGCCCTCAAACACCGCTCCACCAGCCTGCGCGTCGTCGCTGAGATGTCGTTCAGATGTCCGTGCGAGACCAACCCTTTGAGCAGTCGTCGGATCTGGTTCCTCTTGTACGGATACGTGCACAGCTGGGTGTTGGTCAGCAGTGGATGTAGGACCCGCAAGTAGGTGTGTCGTAGGGATTCGCTTTCGTCCGGAAGATCGTGCAGTTCTCGAATAAAGATGTCCACCAACACGCGCAGATCGTTCGTGTAGAAGTAGCACGCCGTCTCCTTGGTCGTGAACAACAGGTACAACAGCTTCAACACGAGCAGCTGCATGCACACGTCTTCGGCATCCGAACTGCTCGCCCTGTTCAGCATGAAGATCAGATTCTCGCCAAACGTCTTGCTCGCATTCAACCTCTGCTGCAGCACGCTCAGAACCAGATTCACCGGTGCCGTTGCGTGGGACGCATCGATCTGAGATGACGCCGAGGAGGAGGTGAGGGTGGATACCATGTACTGTTCGTTCATGGCGACGAGGAGTTTTATGAGACGATAGTTGAAGTCTTCGTCGTGGTGATGTCTCGTCTCTTCGACGAGATCGAAGAGGTGGTGGATGAATCGTTCGTCGAAAGCCTTGAGATGCGCAGGTTCCAGCTTCTGGACCCGACACACTTCGTACAGCATACGCACCGCCTTTTGTCGAAGGCTGATCTGCACAGCGATGTCTTTAGACGCAGAAGACGCTCCGCTGGTCGATTTTGAGATGGGAGTGGAGAGAGGAGGATCTTGATCCCAGTGTGCGCCGTTCCATCCGACGACGATGTCGGATTGATGATGGTTGTTGTCCGAGATGCCGATCTTTGCTTCTGCTTGCGCTGCATAGCTTCCCGCCCAGATCTGATGCACCAGACGATGCAAGAACGCACGAACACCGACGAACGATACCGTAGACGCTGAAGCCTGTATCGACTTGTACGTCGATGGGAAAGCGTCTCCGTACTGCAGCACGATCTCGTATGTCATGAGCAGCACGGGGATGCTGGTGGAAGTCTGCATGATGCGTATCGCCTCCTCCGCCGCCAGCTGGTGCATCGCAACATTGCTCACATCTCCCTCTGCCGCTTCTGACGGGTCGACATCGTCGCGAAACGCCGTCGAGCCGAACAGCCGGTTGATGCAGTAGTCCTGGTTGTACTCGGAGGTGAGATTGTCGTTGAACGATGCGGCGCACAGATGCAGGAACTTGGCGAGGACGCTAGCTACGTAGATCCTTTTGGCATGCAGCAGACGTTCTGCTTGATCGACGGTGGTGTAGGACGTCGATGCGTGGGAGTAGGAGGAGTCGAAGGGGGTGTCTAGGATATCGTCGAGCTCGAGCCAGAACTGTTGTGGATTGTCGAGCGCCGCATAGCCGGCAAAGGGATCCATTCTTACTTGCGCACAGTAGTGAGCGACATCCGAGTACGCAATGCAAAGAGCAAGTGTCGATGTCTCGGGTGTGTCGCGATGGTGTTGGTCGACCGGCGATGGTGCCGAGAAAGTGTGTGCGTATGTGTGTGATAGCAACAAGAGAGTCAGACAATCGGATCCCCCGCAATTGTCGCGGGACTGCATTGGTTCGGGCTCATCCGTGATTAGCGGCAAATACTCACGCAATCCTGAAAATTGGATTTCCACAAAGGCACACACGATCTCACAAATTCCAATTCAGAGAAAGAGAAGATCCAATGACGCCTTCCCCAGGCTCATGCACGGCTGAGAAAGCAAGAAAGAGCCGACTCTCGATCTTTGACGCACGGCACACCCGCACAGACCGCGTTGGTGCTGCATGGCTTGTGGACCCTGGCTGCCATGCCATGTCAAGATGCACCTGATGATCAGCAACGCTTTCTTCCAAGAGAGTCAGTCACCTGTCAAACCAGCACTACGCCCTGGATTCGACATCGTTGCTTTGCTAAGGCTGGCTGCAATCGTGTGGTTGTGGATGTTCCTGTGCCTGTGTCCTCGTCTGTGCAAGTCGACTATGCTTCTTCTCTCCCTTCTTTCTCCTGCTCCTCATCATCATCATCGAAGAACGTCAGAACTACCATTCTTGAAGCTGCAAGTCAGCTCAACAACATCCCGAACTCTTTTTCAATATGAGCGACATCGACGTACCCGTAGAGTCTCCGCTCACCTCGGCATCCAAGCTGCTGTCGAGCGTCGTCTCGCAGCTCTCGACCTCTTCAGCACCGTCCTCGGAGCAACTGCGTCAACTGCAACTCGTCTCGTCGCTGCTCTCTGGCCTCGATCCGTACCTCGACAGCGTCTCCTCCCCCGCACCAGCCGTGCAACGGCCCTTGCTGAAAGCCACGGCGGAACACGACTGGGCCTCTGCCTGGTCACGCAAACAGACGCTCTTCCAACTGTCCGCTGCCTGGTCTGCCGGTGCGTACGAGGGCAACTTTGTCGGTCTACTCACCAAGCTCACGCGTGCCAAAAAGGCGCTCGAGATCGGAATGTTCACCGGAACTACAACGGTGTGCATCGCACAGCATCTTCCCGAGGGTGGAAAGGTCACGGCGCTCGAAATCGATCCCTACCTGGACACCTTCACTCGTCCGCTCTTCTCCCAAACCGGTCTCTCCGACAAGATCGACGTCAAAGTCGGAAACGCCGTACACCACCTCGACACTATCTCCCAGAATATCTTGTCGGATGAAGAAGCATACGATATCATCTTCATCGACGCCGACAAACCCGGTTATACGACCTACTTCAAGACAATCCTGGAAAAGGGTCTGCTGAAGAAGGACGGACTTCTGGTGGTGGACAACACGCTGTACAAGGGTACCCCGTGGACCGAGGGGTTGGTGGACGAGGAGATGCTGAGCATCGGGAAGGAGAACGCGGATGCGATCAAGGAGTTCAACAAGGTGGTGAGGGAGGATAAGAGGGTTGAAGTGGTGGTGCTGCCGGTGAGGGACGGGGTTAGTTTAATCATGCGTAAGGACTAGGAGAGCACGTTGGACGGTGATGGCTGGGCATGCAATGCAATGCTGAAGGAGTGGGGTGAGATGGTAGAAATACAAGAAAGTTGCTGCGAGATGAATGGTTCTGCTGTTACAGTTGGTGTGGTCTATGTGAAGCTGTCAAAGTGTGTGCGGACATTGTCGATGCACAACTTGATGTCATCGTCCGAGCCAGACATTGCATCTATCTTACCCTCCAGACCCTCATCATCTCGACTCTTCACCACGCTGAAATTCCCCTTACCCCGGCCCCCCTCTGCACTCCTCAACCCCTCGCTGTTCATCAGATCGTCAAAGTCCTGCACCCTGATCTCCTCCGTCTCCCTCCGTGTCACAAACCGCACCCCACTACACCCCTCGATCGTAACCACACTGCCCCTCTTTGTCTCCAACTGCACCACCGTATCCTCCGAAACATGCATTCTAAACTGATGACACGATGCGATGCCCAACGCACTTTGCCGGAGATCGTGCACCATGACGCTGCCTTCGATGTGCGGTAGGAGGACGGCGGAGGAGTGGACGTTGCGGATCTGAACGGCGAGGATGGTGTGCGTGGTTGCGATGGGCCGGAGATCGACGATCGAGTGGGAGATGTTGGTCAGATCGAGCGAGATGGGTGTCGGTGGAGCCGGTTGTGATGTTGTGGGCGGAGGGATGGGATGCGTGTATCTGGTATTTTGGAGGGTCGAGATGGTGAGATGGCTTGATTGTCGAGAGGCTAGCGGCTCATCCGATGGGTTCGTGGTTGCGGTCGCGACCTCCTCGGAAGCAGCCGTTGCGTTTGATGTTGATACCGGAGCAGTTCCGACCACCGGCTGCTTGCGTTTGAAAGCGAACCCACCTCTCTTCTTTTCCTCCCCTCTCTCAACCTGGCTTCCCTTCAGCGCCCTTCTCCTCTGCTCCAGTGCCGCAGATACCTCTTCCAGCCGCCGTTTGTGCAGTCCTTGATCGTGACTCGGCAACACACCGCTGTCCACCGCCTGTGTGAGTTCAGCGCTCAGAGAGGCATACTTTGCCAATGCCTGTTGCAGCGAATCTGAGTCGGTTGTAGCAGCTGAAAGTTGCGAGAGGAGCGAATCGGTTGCCGCTCGAAAGTGTGTGTAGAAAGCGTGCGCCGACGAAGCGTTGGCAGAGGATGCATTGCCCACAGACGACGTCGATGCCATTTGCGACGAGTGTGTCTGCCTTGGATGTGGTCAGCAAGGGTTTGGCAACGTTGCAGTGAACCGACGTTCGAGACCAACACTTTGCAGCAACACCAAGCTCTGCTGTGACAGGGAAAAAAGGATCGGGTGGCCATCGGGAGCGGGGCAGCTTGTGACAAAATGGTGCGTTGGTTGCGCTTTCATTTTCAAATCAAGTCGTTCGCTTGAGTTGAAGCGAGTCACTTTTCTTCTTCCAATTCCAAATCTCGTCTTGCTCGACCGACGACCACCACCATCTCCATCCTCATCCGTGCACAGTCGAGTCGCAAACATGTCTACATTCGGCTCGCACTTCCGCGTCACCACCTACGGCGAGTCCCATTGCGCCTCCGTCGGCTGCATCGTCGACGGCGTGCCCCCCGGCATGGCCCTCGAGCCGCAGGACATCCAAACGCAGCTCTCACGTCGTCGCCCCGGACAGTCCAACCTCACCACCCCACGCGATGAGAAGGATCGAGTCGAGATCCAATCCGGTGTCGAACGCGGCGTCACCCTCGGAACCCCCATCGCCATGCTCGTCCGCAACCAAGATCAGCGTCCGCACGACTACACCGACGACACGCTCGACGCCTACCCACGCCCATCGCACGCCGATTTCACCTACCTCGAAAAGTACAACGTGAAAGCCAGCTCGGGAGGCGGAAGGAGCTCGGCTCGTGAGACCATCGGTCGTGTCGCCGCCGGTGCGCTGGCGGAAAAGTACCTCAAGGAAGCGCACGGCGTCGAGATCGTCGCCTTCGTCTCGAGCGTCGGCAAGGTGCACATCCCTCGCTACCCCGGCGAGCAGCTCGCGCAGGACGTCAAGAACGGCGCACCCATCGCCACCGAAACCAAGGACGGTGTACCCGTAGTTGAAGGAAAGTCGTTCTACGGCGAGTCCGCAACGGACGGTCCACCCCAAACCAAAGTCGACAACATCATCGACACCTCCAACCTCACCGAAGAGGAAGCCGAAGAACCCCTGTCCAAAGAGTTCCGCCAACTTCTCTCGACCATCACCCGTTCTCAGGTCGACCAGAACGCCATCCGGTGCCCGCACGAACTGGCCGCCGAGCGCATGCGTCAGCGCATCCTGCTCGCCAAAGCCAACAACGACTCCATCGGTGGCACCGTCACGTGCATCATCCGCAACGTCCCCTCCGGGTTGGGCGAACCGTGCTTCGACAAGCTGGAAGCGAAGCTCGCTCATGCCATGCTGTCGATCCCTGCGACCAAAGGCTTCGAGATCGGCTCCGGTTTCCGCGGCACCGAAGTCGCCGGCTCCCGCCACAACGACAAGTTCGTCCTGAAACCAGACGGACGTCTCGGCACCATCACCAACTGGTCCGGCGGTATCCAGGGCGGCATCACCAACGGCGAAGACATCTACTTCCGCGTAGGCTTCAAATCCCCCGCTACCATCAGTCAGGACCAAGCCACCGCGAGCTACGACGGCAAGGACGGGACGTTGAATACCCGGGGCAGGCACGATCCGTGCGTCGTGCCGAGAGCGGTGCCGATCGTAGAGGCCATGGCAGCATTGGTGGTGATGGACGCGGTGCTGGTGCAGAACGGCAGGACGGCGACGGCGCAGAGGTTGAGCAGGGAGCCCGTGGAGGCGCTGCCGAACAGCATGAAGATGCCAAAGAGGAGGAAGGTCGAAGAGTGATACTGGGGCAAGCAAAAAGCATCGAAGAAGAAACGTTTTTCTCGGCAAGAGGTGCAATGTGTGTGTGGGTGCAAGCTTTGAATGTAATGAGTCCGATGTGTGTACTCTTGAAGTTGTGATTGTGAATTGGAATCAGCTCATGGCGAAAGAGGCGATATCGTTCGCAATCAGGGACACGGGGAGCGCTTCGTTCGACGGGTTTGTTTCATCGACTGCCGGGGGTGCCGCTTGCTCTGCGTCGACGACGAGCCACGTTCTTCGTCAGCTGTTGCGAGTACGCTCGCAGCGTTGCGGTGCACACCACATGACGTTGTCAGCTGTCCTTTTGAGACGAAGTGAGAAGGGAGGCACCTCACGAGGGTCAGAGCGTCTCGTTGGCAACTCGCACACAAACAGACACACACGATGATTCTTTTGAACTTGTTCGACTCTTTGCATGATCGCACTCATAGATCTGCCTGTTGCAACCTCTTTCGTTCCTCCATCCGTATAACTCGGCGTATCGATTCCTCCATCTACTTCTTGCGCTCGGCCTCGATCGCAGCCAGCGGATCCCACGCCCTGTACAGCCGACACGTCTTCCTCTCCCTCCTCACCAACTTGGGCTCTCCCTCTCCACCCAATACTTCCTTTCTCCATTTCGTACTACATGCCACTTTGTACTGCTCCTCTTCCTCGGGGGCTTCATCCCACTCGTGCAACCCCAAACACTTGGGTACCACCTCCTCACCACTCTTTCCCCTTCCATTCACTCCTGCATCGATCAACGTAAACCTACGGCTTCTCCTCCATCCTTTCACTTTCGCCAACATGGGAACGTGTTCTTCCCGGAACCATTTGTTGTATTCTTCCTGCGCGGGGTGGTCGATCATATCGATGCTGTTGGTAACGATGTACGCCGGGGTGACTTGTTCGGTTTGTATTCCTAGACCCAACTTTGTTCGGTTGACGGTGATGTGTTCGTCGAGATCCGAATCGTACTCCAACCGGTAGATCCTCCTATCCACAATCGCCAATCTCGTAAACAACTCCGCCTCCCTCTCACTCCTCTCTTCCCGCAATGATGTGTACGCCTTCTCTGCAAATACCGAGTTATCCGAAATCGTATAAAATGCACCCCACGTCGACACTGGTGCATTGGGAACCCCAGCAGGTGAAAGAGCAGTCGAGGTAACAGCGTACCGCGTAGCAGATCGAAACGTCGTAAACCGCCGAATTCGTAGCGGAACATGCTCCTCATCGTACCACGTGTGAAACTCGTCCAGCGTAACAGCTTCCCCCGGCTCCATAAACACCAACAGCAGTCCCGATTCGCTCGACTTGAACACCGCTTGTTCCGTCATCGTTAGGAGAGAGGATGTAGGATGATGTGGAAAAGTGACGAAGGGATGAAGTCAAAAAGAGAGCAAAGCGTCGTGTGTCATTAAATATCAAGCGAGGAGAAACCCCCCACACATTTCTTTGCGAATGGAAAAGGTCCCGTCTTTTCCGCCCTGAACCGTGCAGTACCAGGGGGGAACATCTTTTTACCGCCCTACCAAGTGTGCAGGCGCTCGGATCTTCCCGCATCCCCCTCACATTCGCTACCTTAACATCTTGACATATACAACTCCCCTCCATCCTCACTCGTCATCCTGATACCCACAGCAAAGACTCATACGATCACTCACACATGCCCTGGCCCCCGCACACACTGTACATACTCAATGGAAACCATCTTTTTGTTCTCTTCAACAATCACCCAGCCTCCTCCTCTTTACGCAGACACGCCGTTCACCTTGCCCTGCTTACCCCGCCCCTCCTTCTCCCTCGCCAGACTCTGCTTCCACCCTTCCTCGAACGCCGCCTCGTCGCTCTCCGGATTAGCAATGCTCGCGGCGATCTCGTTCTGCTTGTGCCTGTTGGTCGACTGCAGCTCCTCCCTCCACCTGCCCACAATCGCCCCCACCCTGCTGGGCGCGTACGTCCTCGCAAACAGCGCCGCCTCCGACGTCTTCCCCGCCTTCTCCAACACCTCTATGCACGAATCCACATCGCTCAACGACAGGTACGCGGCAAAGGCGACGTTCGTCGAACCTTTCTCCACCGCCAACTGCGCCAACCGCGCCAGCAGCGCGCGGTCGTTCGTCGAAGTAGCCACCAACAGCATCGACGACAGATCCTGCGCCTTCTCGAAACACTCCTTGGCCAGCGTCACGTTCCACCTCGCCAACGCCTTGTCCCCGATGGTGCGCCATCGCGACTCCGACCCTACCTGCGGTCCGCTGCGTGCGATCTCGAGCGCAGTCTCGAAGTTGTCCAGCGAGATCGCCAGGTCGAACCGGTGTTCTGGGTCCGTAGACACCTCCAGCGCCAAATCTTTCAGATCCTGCGTCTCCAAAAACCTAGCGACGCGGTTCCTCTGATCCGACGGCACTTGTTCCAACAGCTCCGCCGCTGCGTCCAGATCCCCCCTCAGAATCGCCGTCTGGTACTCGACCAGCGCGAGCGACAGCGAGTAGCTGAAAATCGACATGTCCTTGTTCACCACGTAGACGCGGCCGTGTTGCGGAATGTAGCCGAGCAAGAAGATCTCGTTGTCCGAGTGTGTGATGGTGTGTGTCTGCTCGCCGACCAGGTACTGCAGTCGGTTGGTCGAGTTGGTGTACAGGAAGCACTCGCCCGTCCACTTGGCCGTTCGCACGCCCTCGGTCACCTCGGTCACCACCTCGAACGCGCTCTCGACACCCTCATCCTCCACCTCTGCACCCGAATCGAGGTGCGCAGCATACGCATCGCGATCGAATCGCAAGACGTAAAACGACTCGTCGCACACAATCGCCACCAACTCGCCCGTAGTAGACCAGTGGATAGCCTTGGCCTCGACATCCACCCTACGCACCAACGCACCCGTCTCCCAGTCGTAGAAGCACACAAATCCACCACCCAGCACCGCCAACAACGCACCTCCAGCCACCGCTTCAACGTTGTACGCCAAAGTGAGCAGACCAGGACGCTCCTTGAAGTTGCGGAAGACCTTGACCTTGGAGCCGCCCTCGTGGACGGCGTACGTGTTGCTGTCGCCCGCCCAGGCAAAGCCAAGACCCGAACCGAAAGCCTTGTTCCTCCACGCCAAAGCGGTGTAGATGATGTACTCGCCATCACCGCAGACGGTGACGAATCGACCGTTGGGGCTGTGCTGCAAGAGCTGTGGGTAAACTTCGGTGGTTCCCATCTCGCGCACGGTGACGGGAAGCCTCTGACCGTCAGGGACCACCTCTTCCGCGGTGGTTCCTACGTTTGCGCTGAGAACTTCAGAGTTGCGAGCCCAGACGACCTTGCCTGCGGCATCCATGCTGACGCTGGGCTCCTCCTTTCCGAGCTTGATGACCACGGCACCCTCGTCGTAGCCGATGGCGACGTCGTTGCCCGACTTTTTGTAGGCAACGCACCAGACACGCTCGAGGCCGTAGTCGAGGGTGGATTCGAGACGGTAGGTGTTGGAGTGCCACAGCTTGACGGTGCCGTCCTCGGAACCGGAAATGATGAGTGGCAACGAGGGGTGGAAGACGGCGAACGAGACGTTGGAGGTATGGCCGGTGAGCGTTTGGACGCACGATTTGGACAGGTAATCCCAGATCTTGACGGTGCGGTCATCGCCGACGGTGAGCATGTAGGGCTTGTCGCCCCCGTGGAAGTACTCGACGTAGTTGACACCCTTGTCGTGAGCGTCAAGGGTGTAGTTGGCGACGCTGGAACCGAGGGTCCACACCTTGACAGTGCGATCCAAGGAGGAGGAGGCAAAGGTGTTGGAGTCCTTGGGATTGAAGCAGAGATTCATGATGTAGTGGGTGTGGCCTTCAAAGGTCTGCACGAGACGCCAATTCTTGTCCCAGTCCCACATCTTGATGGTCATGTCGTCGGAGCCAGTGATGACGTACGAGCCGGTGGGATGCACGGCGAGACAGCGAATGTAGTCCGGATGCGCCTCGAAGCTGATGACCTTTTCGTGTGTGTTATAGTTGAAGGCGCGGAGCTGGAAGTCGTCGGAGCCGGCGACGAACCAGTTCTTGCGCGCAATGAACTTGACACATCGTACGGGTACATTTGTGACCTCAAAGGTCTTGACGATGACACCGGTCTCGTAGTTCCAGATGTTGACCGAGCCCGAGTAGAGACCGGCGAGGAGCCATGGCTCGGTAGGGTGAAAGTCGAGCGACTTGACGCGCTCAGACTTGGCAAACAGCTTGCGCTGGATATCGAGGAGCATCGGCATGATGGGCAGCTACGAGACGAGGCGAAGCTCCTACTCCTACTCGAAAGAGTCGCAAGGGTAGAAAGTCCGCCGAATGGCCAGCAGAGGTGGGAGCTGGTCTACTGCTCTCGTCGACGCAACAACGAGCAGCTCGTGGTCGGATTCGTCCCCGATGCTGAGTTTACGATAAGGAGAGCGGACGCAGCCGATGGTCGCAGGATGCTCAGCAAGTGATGCGAAGAGCAGCAAAGAGAGCAAAAGGTGTGTGTGACGAGAGGGAAAGTGATGCGTTGGAAGAAAGGCTCACTGTGAACTGTCAGTTGTGTCAGTGTGTGCTTCGGCCAGCCCGAAACACAAGGGGCTCGAGCCATTCATTCCGAATCCAACTGTCAGTACGCGGCGGCGGCGGCGCCTGGGCTGTTGCTGGCGCCTCTCGTGCGTTTCCTCGTCAGAAAAGTTACACGTCTTGCAAGCAAATTGAATCCAACCCGGGTGAGGCCTAATTACAAAATTTGAAAGTAGTAGTTGTAATCGTACATTCTCAAAGACCCATAAGGCATGTTCGACTAGGAAGGGCTAACATGTTCTCCAAGCTTTGTTCCTGACGCGCGTCTCAATCCAGCCGAACACTGAGACAAAAAAGAAGGAAGCCATCGTTTGGCGGCGACGGCCGATGATGAGAGATCGGTACTTGCTCCTTGTGCTCGCTGACTCGCTGGCGCTGTTGGCTCGCTCGTCGAGATCGCAATTCGCATCGCTGCGATCGGCTGATGCTGAGCCGTCTGTCACGCTCAGTCGAGGGGGCAACGCGTCGCTCGCCTCGCAACACAACTCAGACTCGGCAGCTCGAGCTTGAGCTTGGACAGCATGATTCAATTACAGGGTGCAGTAACCCCCTTCTTCTTTGTTTGTTTCTTTGTTTGCTCAGTCGATCGTGTGTCTGTGAATGGCAAGACCCTGAGGTCGCCTGCACATCGCTTAGTCGTACAGGCGTCAAGGTACAACTAAACATGCCCGCTTCCTCCGCTCGATCTATCGGCTATTGCAAGACGAAGCCTGATCACGTTGACACTTGAGCAGTGCAAAGTGAGGACGTTGATTTGGAAGGGAAGACGACACCGTCGTTGCTACACTGGAAGAGGAAGCAGCTCGGAGACTGGTGTAAGGTAGCGGAGGATTGAGGATCAGCATTACGACATCATCTTCTGAGACACACTTGTATTTTGGCTGCCCGAAGACGGCTGCTTCTGCCAGAGGCAAGTGAATCAGTCAAAGCAACGAAACCTCAGCCGAAAACGGTTTCAGAGATGATTTGTGTGATTTTGGGTACAGGGAGAGAAAATCGAGTCAAAATTGGCACAAGAACGAGAAGAGCAGAGCCCTTCACGTATCGCATTCGGATTCGCCTCTAAACAAGCACGCAGAGCGCGAGAGGAAATCAACACTTATGCGCAGTTTCGAGCCACGAGAAATAAGGAAAGAAAAAAAGATAAACGATTGTTTTTCTTTTCCTTTTCCGTGCCTGCAGACCAACACTTCGCGCAGCAGACAGAAAGGGTGTGTGTGTGTGTGAGAGGGAGCGAGCGACGTCCAAATCCATCCATCCGTGTTGGGAGCATCGCTCATTCCGTAACAGCTCCTCTGTCTGCTGCTGCCTCGTTACTGTCACACTTTGTCGACTCTCGGACTCAACCGCCGCCGCCGCCGTCGTTGTCGTCGCCTTCGCCCATTCCAGTGTGGCTGTCTCTGCCTGCTTCTCTCTCTCTCTCTCGCTCTCTTTCACCCCCTCGCCCTCTGTCACTTTCGGTCCTTGGATTCTTCGCTCCTTCGCATTCTCTCTCCCTCTCCCTGTCGTCCCTCTCCCATATCATCGCGCTCTTTCCGACATTGACCTGCCTCTCCGGAACACAGGCTACACCGCTCTGTCGTTTGCCTGCGCTTCTTAGGCTCTCTCCGCGGTCGCAAACCATCATCGAAGAAGTCGACGGCCCCGCCGACCTCAGCGTATTCGCAGCACCCTTCCTGTCGTCGCCGTCGTCTCTGCAGCACGATCGGTGCGTGACTAGATACTCGAACTGCGCGCGATCTCGAGCAGTTCGGATCGATCCGATCCACAGTCAGCATCATGACTCGCCACGACACTGCTCAGCCATCGTCCTCATCGATACCGCCCAAATCCCACACCGATCGCGCCGTCACTGCGACCACCGCCACCACAAACGCATCCCAGTCGCAGCCAACGCCTTCGACACCCCCCACCGCCTCTGCCGACCTTCCGACGCCGCCGACGTCTCACACCGAATTCCGTCCTCCCCCAATTTCGGTCGCATCCTCCTCCCGGATCAACACTGATGATCAGCACTCAGACGCCAGTCCCACCACCACCGTATCGGACAACATGGGCCCTCGCAGAGCCGCCGCTCGTCTCAGTGGCGGCAGCACTTCCTTTGATCGCAATGCCGCCGACGACTCGTTCTCTTCGTCGCACCGCAGAGCCAGCAGACGCTCCAGCATCGACCGCAACGACGAACGCACCATGGCAGCAGAACGCCCCATCGATCGCACCTCGTACCGCTCCCGCGCGGCACATTCCCCCTCGCGATCCCCTGCGCGCTCTCCTACACCATCCCCCATCCTTGGTCCAGCCTATGCACTCGACGACCACATCGACGATCACGACGTCCTCAAACTCGGTCACCTCTCCTTCCCCATGCTCGGCGTTGGCGTCGGCCCCACAAAGCAAGAGATCGAGATGCTCGTCTACGGCTCCTCCTCCACCAGCACCGATGCCGCAGATCTACCCTCGCCCGCCGACGAGTCAGGCAGCCTCGAGTCCATCTTGGGTTCCTTGGCAAACATGGGCTTGGACCAGCCCACCGACACCTCTGCCAGCGAAAGAGAGCGCGAGCTCGCCGGCATGGTCAAGATGCTCGCCTCTCGATGCACTACCCTCACAGAATCGCGCGACCGAGCACAGTCTCAATTGAGGTCCACTCGCCTCACCGCTCTGTCCGTCATCTCTTCCATGAAGCAGGCACACGCCCACGCCCTTGCTGCCCATCGCAACGTCACCGATCGACTCGAGGCAGAGCTCGACGGATGGAAGGCGCAAGCAAAGATGCTCAGCGCGCTGCTCAATCGCGCACAGGCTAAAGGCTTCGACGAGAGACGCTCCAACTCCACCTCGGCTCCCGTCGTTACCTTTGCTGACAGGGCCAAGGCTGCAGCTGCTTCGGGCCCTTCGCCCACTAACAACCGCATCTCCTCGTTCAAGGCCGACCCCGCCGGCACCAATGGCGACACCAACCAACGACTTCTCAGTAGTCCAAGCTTCCTTTCTTCCGCCCAAGACAACCAAGCACTTGCATCGCCTGGTACTACAGGCCTTGGCATCTCTAGCTCTGGGCTGGTCGAGCTCGATGCCGACCTCTCGCCAACTGCCTCGCTGATCCGTGAGCGCAACAAGCTCATCACGGATAAGAAGCATCTCAAGGCTCGCGTCAGGGATGCAGAGGCCCAGGTCTTCAAGTTAGAGAGCGAGCTCAAAGCTCTCCGTCCTTACCTCGTATCTGGCGGCATCAAGGCAACTGACCTTCCTGCACCGATTGCCGACGCCGATGCTCTCGGCAGCCACACCCCAGGCAACCTTAGCCAGCCCGGCACTGCGCCCACCACCCCAAGCCGATCCGGCAGCCGCAGAGACAAGAGCCGAAAGAAGCGCAATGTCACCATGGGCGACGCAGAGACAGAGCACCTCATGCTAGCCGCCCGCCGACTGCGTGAGCTGCGCAAGGAGCAGCAAGCAGCTTCCGACCTCACCGCTTCCGGCTCCTCGGCCGACTCGAGCTCTTTCCCACCCACGCAAGAGAGTGCCAAGCAACTGTCAAATGTCGTGTCGGGCAATCAGGCCCTCGCGCCTGCTGCCGAGCTCCAAGCCAATGCCGTCTCGCATTCTTCGCCTGTCAAGCGGCAGGCTAGCGAGGAGCCGATGTCTGCAGACAGAGATGGACCACGTGCATCCGGTCCACGCACGCCGCCTTCTGGATCAGCGGAACGGCCACCCAAGACGCCCAAGTCCATGGCCAGCATTCCCAACACCCCGCGCACCGGCGTTCGAGCTCGAGAGCTCGACGAGCTTGCTCGCGGCGACGATCGTCGCGACAGCTGGTCGGATCGTCACCGCAGGGTTGACTCTGCATCCTCCTTCACGGGCATCGACGAGCTCCTTCAAGCCGCAGAGACGCTCAATCCGGGCGCTGCGGCACCTTCGCCCAACATGCGCTCAGGCAGACCTGCTCCGCATTTCCCTCCTCCCGGCGGAGATCCGACTTACTACGCGAGAGAGCCTCCTCATCGTGGCGCAATGGGCTACCCTCCGCCGCTCTCGGTCGCCACGCAACGCGGTCCAGAGTACGATCCGTACGGCGGCTACGGTGCTGCACCCTATCCGATCCAATCGAGTCCGCTTCGATTGGCACACGAAAGCCCCAAGCGTCGACGAGTTTCGTCCGCTGCCTTTGACTTTGAGCCCTACGGCTCCCCATTCCTCGGCGAGCGCCAGCCTCGTGTTCGTACACAGACCGAGGGAGCCGATCCGTTCCTTCAGGGCCGACCGTCCCACGACTATGCTCCTAGCGGACCACCCAGCGCCGGTGGAAGCCAGACCTTGAGTGCACTCGACCTTCTGGCGGACCAGGCCACGGCCAGCCAGAATCCATCGCAAGGAAGCGACAGGTCCGGCGAGTACGGGGGTGTCAGTCCCATCGGCAGCCTCAGCAGCGAGGACGAGATGGCCATGGATGGCGAATCGAGAAGGAAGTCTGGCTCGCGGCTAGCATCCTCTCGAGCGCATGACGGTTCCCGCAGCTCGAAGACCAACGGCTCGCAGACTTCGTCTCGCAACGGTGAGAGTAAGAGCTTTGGCGGCAACCAGAATCCGGAAAAGAGGCTGCCATATGTTCGATGGACTTCGGAGGAGGACACCAAGCTGCGTGCTGCCATCAAGGAGCACGGCCAACGATGGGAACTCATCTCACGCGCCGTGGGAACGCGCTCGTACCATCAGTGTCGACAGCGGTACCTGCTGATGCGTCGCAAGGAAGCGGCCGCCAAAGCGAACGGCGATGACAACGACGGTGGTCAGGGTCTCTCGGCGTCCGCCTCGGATCAGCAGTCGCAGGAGTCCGACTATGGTCAGGATCCTGTACCTGCCAGCTCGAGCAGTCGCAGGAAGAGTGGCTCGCACGCGCGCCGCGCATCTCGCGGGGGAGGCGAGTACAATGACAACGGCCCAACCTCGACTCCTCTCCACAAGCTGTCGATCGGTGCGCCGGCTCCTCCCGGCAGTGTATACGGTCAGTTTTCGCCGACCCAGCGACAAGAAGCGCTTGCGCCGCCTTCGTCGCAGACGCCCACGCACAGCAGGATGATGTCGCATCCGCATGCCGCAGGTCCGTTGTCACCGTCGATGCAGCCGACATCACCCTACTCGTCGCAGACGCCATCTGCTGTGAGGCGAGGACCATATCCACCGCCTTCGCCGCTCTCGATGTCATCGAGGCAGCTGCCGCCGTTGCAACCGCCTCCCGGCGCCTACGTTTCACAAGGCCCACCCTCTAGCCCACTGTCGTCCGGTGGACATCGCCGGCAGTTCTCGGGCGATACGAGACCACCACAGGGAGGCAGCGCACCGCAGGAACCTACAACGCCTACCTCGGGGGCGAGAAGGATGGGAGCTGCTCTCTACAGTTGATCCTCCACCCACCCACGCAATAGGAATTGCTTCATCTGATCCCCTTTTCTCAACACCACTTCATCTCAAAACCTATACCTTAACATTACCCCTTACTCTTGATCGTAATCGCGTGGACCCGCAAGGACGTCTCCTTCTAATCTCCCCCTGTTCTGCTCGTTCATCTCTTGTAACCCGTCTCACACTCGGAAGGATGCAATGACCACACCCCACGTACCATTCACACTTTTTGTTCTGATCTTCTTGATCCACATGGTGAACTGTCTCTTGCTAAGTTATGAAACTTCCATGTAGGTCGACGCTGATTTCAACAACAGCGGTGCCCAGTCCAAATGTCAGCACACCTTTTTGACTTGAGATCAAAACTTGCCAGCCAAGCTCCTCGCCGCTTCCGAAGCCGAGATCCTCGACCTGCCACTAGCAGTGCCCGACGAGCCAGAGTTGAGTGTGCCGAACGGATTTGGTCGTGCACCACCTGCGCCGGGACGATTGAGGAGCATGGACTGCGTCCCGTTGGCACCCGCGTTGAAATTGGAAGCGAATGGATTGTCTCCCACGCGAGAACCCGATTGGGATGCGCTTACATGCATGGATTGGGAGAGGTTGGGCGTGCCAATTGGAGAAGCGCCCGACCATGCATTGGGCGAGGTCGGCATGGGCGACCGTAGCTGAGATTGCAGCGGTGGTTGTTGCGGCGTAGGCGAGGAAGTGTGCGGTGTAGACGCTGCGGACGTCGGAGACCTCATCGTTTGGTCAGGTAGCAGCGACGGTGGCCCTGGTTTGCTGGACCCAGTACCGTTGGGTGCAGAGAACTGCGATCCTTCAGGTCTGGACTGAGCTGAAGATGGACGTTCTGCTGACGAGCTCACGTCCGAGTGAACGTGAGCAAACGGCGGCCGCACCGACTCTGTAGCCTGCGTCTGCGCATGCGATGGCCTCTGCGGCGTCTGAAACCTGCTGCCTGAGCTATCCGGTCTCCTTGCACCGTTATCGAGCTCAGCCTTGAGCCCTTTCATCTCCTTCAACAGCCGACGCGAAAACATGACGCTGCCCCTCGCATGCTCCGCCAATGCCTGCTGCAGATCCTGATGCGCATACTTGCTGTGGCTCTGCAAGCTGTTGTGCAGCTCTTGGCTGATCTTTTTGAGATGAAGCGCAAGTGCGTGTTCGTGCCGCTTTGCCTCTTGAAGCTCCTCTAGTGCGTCGTCGACTCGATCGGCGCGAAGGTTGCGCTGCATTTTGAGATGCTCAGCTTCTCTCTTTTTGTTCACGGTGATCTTTTGGGCGTTGTGGTGTTCCTCGACAAGAGCGTTGCGGGCAAGCATGGTCTCCTTTGCGGCTCTGGCATTGATGGACTGGTAGGCGACGGCGTCGCCGATGGTCAGCAGCTCGGTGTTGGCTAGCGCATCTTGGAGATCCCCGAGGGTGCGTGCGGTGTAGGCTGTTCGTTTTAGGACGTAGGGCAGACCGAGGCGCAAGGAAGGTGGTCGGATCTCTTCTACAGCACCGAGGTTGTTGAGTTTTACGGACAAGTCGGACAGGGCGACGGTGAGCAAGCGACGCGAGTTGGCGAGCTTTTCGGAAGCTTCAGCAGCATCGGCGAATTGCATTTCGAGACGAGTGACTTCAGCTCTAGCAGCTACGAGATCCTCGTCATCGTCGTAGACGCTTCTAGATGTGCTGAGGCCTTTGTTGCTGCCGCCGAGACCGAGGATGCTGAACCCACCGCTGGTGGTACGAGATCCAGCGGAGGCAGATGTGGCGAGCACACCGTTGGGAAGACCGCCGGTGGCATCGACACCGCCATAGGCGACGGAAGCTGCGCTTGCCATGGCGTTTGCGAAACGTTTGCGAGCGGCGGAGGAGCTTCCAGTGCCAGGCGGAGTGGGCGAGTAGGCAAAGTCGGCTTCGATCAAGTTGCGGGTCTCTGGATGGTCTCTGAGTGCAGGCTCTGCAAGGACGCGAGAGAACCATCTGCCGAGCATGAGACGGAGGATGCGGGTATCTTCTAGGCCACTTGCGGTCGTGGATGGCAGCGGCAATGCGGGCACGATGATGGCGGGACTCGAGAGCGAAAGGGCGAGAGCGAAGAGACAGAGCTCGCGATAGGTTCGGATGACTCCCGGATACGAGGAAGCGCGGAAGTGAGGCAGATTGGTGAGCGCATCGAGGCGCACCAGCAGATCCTTTTTGGCCTTTTCGATCGTCTGGATGCGAACGCGCAAAAAGAGTTCTCTCGGTTTCGAGTGAGGCTCATAGACTCGAGCAGCATCATTCTCGGACCGACCAACCCCTTGCCCTTTGCGCTGTTCCAGATTCGGATGCATCCCAGACGCGGATGTGCCGGATGCAAACGTCGAGGACGACGGCTCTTGAGCCTCCGGTGCTGAAGTGGGTGGAGGGGGGACCGGCTTGTCCGAAGAAGAAGATGCGATTCGAGCGGCCATGCCGGGATGAGGGCGATAGGATGGTCCACCGTTGGATGACTGCTGCTGCTGCTGCTGCGAAGCGGCGTGCGTCGACGGCGATTGTTGAGCTGACATGTTTTCGGCTCAGCTTGAGGAGCGGTCCGGTGTAATGGTATGCGCCGGAG
This sequence comes from Pseudozyma sp. F8B2, assembly GCA_003004685.1. Classification (NCBI taxonomy): domain Eukaryota; kingdom Fungi; phylum Basidiomycota; class Ustilaginomycetes; order Ustilaginales; family Ustilaginaceae; genus Pseudozyma; species Pseudozyma sp. F8B2. The sequence goes on along the minus strand of NXFQ01000001.1, from coordinate 1,575,842 downwards.
ACACGGGGTGTACTCGGCGGCTGTCACCTTGGTCGATTGTCTATGACGAGAGCATGTTCCAATGCTTTCGCTCAGGCTGACCGCAGAGGGCTTGGTGGTGGTCAGCGAATGTGATGTCGAGGTCGATCAGGGAGACCGTGATGTATGGTGGAGGAGAGACCCGAATACGGTTGGTGAGCGTGTGACTAACTGCACAGGCCACGCGTGTGTGAGCGCGAGACAGTTCCTGCCGCCACGCCGATAATTGACAAAAAAGCAGGAATCAAGCTTGCTGTTTGCTCAAGTCACTTATTGATGCGGGCGGCACTCTCTTTTGGTCTTGAGGTTGCCGCTTTCTCTGCTACGCTCCAGCCACTCTCTGATCCACGGGTCGCCTTCTTGGCCCCTCAGATGCTTGGCGTCAATCAGCGGCGTGATGAGCGTAGGTTGTGCGAAATGATCAAGCTCGAACCAGCTGGTCTAGAGCTGGCAGGAAAGGGTCTAGCAAGTCAGGAACCAAAAGCACCAGCCAGGCCGTCTTTGCGTGCCGGAGCTCGCCGCTGCTCTAATGTGAGTATTCAGAGTCTCGATTCGTGCAGTTCTGCAGCCCGTCGCAGCTTCGTCTCGGCGGGTGCGGCCATTTCGCAAGCCGAAATCACCGATCGCCACACTCTCGGATAGTCGATTGTCGAGATCGAGGTTCTGTTGCCCATTGCCGTGTTTCTTCACACTGCCGCTTCAGTGTGCTCGCGCGTTCTTTGTGCCAAAAGCGAGATTGAAGATGTTCGTCCCGCAGCGCCTAGACAGACGGTGTGATTTGTTTAGCGCTTGAGGTGACACTTCTTTTGCTTGCCGCCCCATGGTTAGCGAAAAGTCGCGTCTTTGGGCGCGGCTGTCTGTGCATGAGAACGAGCTGGGCAGGCCATGAAGCTGTTTGCTGGACAGAGTCAAGTTCGATTTCATTGAATGAATTGAATTTCCTTCGCGCTTTGTCCACGTTTGGGCAACAAAAGCAGCCTTGACGGGAGGCGGTCCGTCCGACCTGAGCGTTGGCGAATCCCAATCGGCTTCCAAGCCTTGCGTCGAGCTGAGCCGGATCTTGTTATTTCTCCCTCTGCGTGCGGGCGGCTCGAGTGTTTGTTTCGAGTCCCGCGACTCCGGCATCATTTACTCGTCGGGTCTTCCGTTGCTTGCTCGCTCGCTCGCTTCCTTCTTGAATGCTCGCAGCATAGCTTTGCTTCTCTGACCATCACACTTTGACCTTCGTCGCTCTCTGCGTCACCTTTGCCTCCTCGAAACGGAGACACTGATCATAGTCAGCGGCTTCCATCCTTCATTTCCGTCGCTTCGTCCGAGCTCATTGCCATACAAGCGACCGCGCATTTTGGACACACCTCAACTACCGGTCGCTCTATTGTCGGGTCGATCACCTACTCGCTCAGTGTCACGAGGAGCCGTCATCGCGATCCAGCGCCGCTCCCTGCAAACACCATCCGTAGATTTGCGGCGCTTTTCGCTCATTCCGTGCTTGCCCCTCGACCTCTTCTCCCTTCACGTCCAGAGCGGACTAGTCGAATCTCGTGCCCCGTCTAACCTCCGCAATCATGTCTCAGCCTACTCCTCTCGATCCGGCCATCGTCGCCGTCCTTCGTCCCGCCATCATCCAGATCCTCAACAACGCTGACCTCAGCTCCATCTCCGCCAAGAAGGTTCGCGCACAGCTTGCTCAGCTTCCACCACACGCGCTTCCACCATCCCTCGACCTTTCCGCAAGCAAGAAGCAGGTTGACGAGGTCATCCGCGACTGCTTCGATCACATCTCAAAGGGCATGCCTGCCCCACCTCAAGCTCAGCACTCGTACAACGGCGCCTCTTCCGCGCCACCCTCCGGTGGTCTCGCTCTTCCCGGCATGGGCGGCGTAAGAGGCGGTCACACAACTGCTCCCACAAGTACCTCCTCCACTACCTCCAAATCCGCTCCTCCCAAGCCTGCCGCCGCCAAACCCGCTCCATCCTCCAACGGCAGCTCCAAGCCAAAGGCAGAGCCCAAGCCCAAGAAGAAGGCCACAAAGAAGCGTGCCGTCGCCGACGATGACGACGATGACGAGCCCCGCAAGAAGAGGGTCGTCAACCCTAATAACCCTTTCAACAGGCCGCTCATTCTCTCACCCAAACTCGCCGACGTCTGCGGTGGCGACGAGATGCCACGCCACGCCGTGGTCAAGCAGCTATGGGTGTACATCAAGTCAAATAACCTTCAAAACGAGAGCAACAAGCGTCAGGTAGGTTCCTTCACCAGCTTCTGCCTCTCTCACGTACGAAACGCTGCTGACATTTCCGCTCCTTCCGCGTCGCTAATCCTTCCGCACTTGTCAGATTCTGTGCGATGCGAAGCTCACCTCAATCTTCGGCAAGGAATCTGTAGAGTGAGTACGGCCCAAATTTTCACCCTGCTGCGCTTTCCGCACCTCTACTAACACTTCGACTCTTCTTGCTCCTTTCTCTGCATTCCTATTGCAGCTCCTTCGAGATGGCAAAGTTGATCGGTTCGCACCTCACCAAAAAGGATATCCCAAAGGAAGACGCATGACCGCATCATGTGAACCTTTCTTTCTCCGCAGACGGTCCGTAACGGACGAGCCCGTGTCTCATGCTCTTTCGCCGAATCGTCCGCAGCAATTGCAGATCCGATATACTGCAGCTTGAAAAAGGCGTTTCAGTTCCGCGTGTACTCCCGCATTAGCACCCTCTCGAATGCTGGCTCCTTCACCTGTAAGCATTCCAGAGCTATACTTTGCTCGGCTTTCCTTGTACTTCCAACAAACAAACGGTTGTAGTGTAGCGATATCCTTCTTCACCGTACCACGTTTCTCTTATCAAAACAGACTGCTATGCATCACTAGTGATCCGAGGCGAAATCCAGATCCAGATGCAGTTGGGTTGATGAAATGAAGAATGCAGGTACAATTACAAAAATGCAGGACAATGAATCAGATCCGAAGGTTCACGCTGCAACGCAGCCTGTAGATAGCAAACGATCGATCACGAAGGGTCGAGATCACGTTACACGGACTCTTTCCACCAATCGGCCTTCGCTGCCATTCGAGGTTTCAAGCGCACGGTATCCTGAAGTGCGCCTCCGCGCGCCAAACTCGAGATGCTCCTCTTATCGAGTGCGGGTGAAGCAGCATCGACGGCCTGACCATTGGCCGGGGCCTTCCACACCTTGTTGGCGCCCGCCGATCGCGAAGCCAGCCTTGCAAAGGCGCCTCCACCTGCTTTGCCCTGAGATCGAAGCATCTCGTCCCATTTGGGCTTCTGACTGCGGAAGACGGCCATAGTGGCGCGTGCGTCTTCGACCGAGGAATGCGATTCGCCTTCGAGCTGAATGTCGATTCCAAGGACGAGGTTGGCAAGCTTCTTGAGACTTGGGTACTTGGTCTTTGCTAGATCGCGCAGCGGTTGAAACGTGGCCGTATCGCGGATGAGCGGTTTGGGATGCGAGAGGAGCAACGCTTTGAGGTCGTTCTGAATGGCATGTCCGACCAGCACTTTGCCTTTGATCAGGTTGGCCACCTCGCCCTGAACTTCTCCAAACGAAGGAGCGCCTTTGAGATCTTTGGGTCTGACGCCGGATACCCAAGTTCGATAGTCGGTCACTTTCTCTTGTGGCCGGACGAAGCGATCGTAGATGGTCGCGCCGTGGAAGTTTACGATGGAGACACGTGCAAGGATGGACTCGGAGCCCTTGTCGCCCACGCCAACCATCTCGCAATCGATGGCGAGATAGTTGCCCGGCTCCTTCTTGGCTGGATTGGCATCGGATGGCACACCACCGAGAATGATCTGCTTTTTGAGCTTAGCGTCCACGATACCTTCCCACTCTCCGCTACGTGCCATCTTATCGGAAGCACTCTGGCGAACGAGCTCCAAATCTTGCGGAGAGATGTCTTCGGCAAACCATGGCAAGGAAGTAGGAGCGGGACTGGATGATTTGCTGCCAGCTGAGTCGTTCTCTCGGAGATCAGGTTTGGGTCGCTTCGGCTTGCTGGATGAAGTGGAGGCCTTTCTGCGCGCTGTGGAAGACGTCGTGGCGGAGGTGGAAGCGTCCGAGCCGAGCGACTTCTTGAGCGCTTTCCAATTGCTACCTGCGCTCGCAGAGCTGGTACTAGCGGGTCGCTTCATGTTGGCCGATGCAAGCTTGAACCAGGCGATCGACTGCAAAATGAGTGCGAATTGGATTGTGAAAGGCGTGTATGCGGCGAAGAGCGAGGTGGTTGTGAGGGCCGAAGCTGCTTTGATGGTTGCAAAGGTTGTTGTGAGATGCTCAAAGAGCGAAATGGATGGTCTGCTATACGACGGGATTCGTAGTGGCCATCGCGGGCTCAGAGCTCGTAGCAGGTTTGTGAAGATGATGGTCAAGCCTCGACCGACACCGGGCGGCCGTGCTTAGGTGGAAGGCTGACGCCAGGGGCGACACAGACACTCTGCGCTGACGCGATTGGCTCAGGACGGTATCCGCTGTGAGAATAACGGTATAAGCAATGATGAAGAAGGAAGGGAAGATGGTGACAGGGATGGTGGCGGGGTCAGTAAGGAAAGAATTGACGCGAACAAGGTTGGCTGGCTGTGTGATATTGTGGAGTTTGGAAGAGAAAAAAGTGAGTTTGGGGAGAGGCTGAAGCTGAAGCTGCAAAAACTTGGAGACCCTGAAAGCCTCAAATTTCCATTCCTGTGTTTGCTCGAAAAGTCATGCTTACATATTCCACATTTCATTTTCCCTTCAATAGCCGTTGCTGCGTTCCTGCATCCTCCGACCGCGTCTTCCGAGTCGCGACATCGACGTCGGATTTGTTCCGACACTGTTGGGCGCTTGCCGATTGATCGCGTTGCCTCCATTGAATCACACTGGCCCATAGCTTCATCACAGCCATGCAAGCGATCTTTCCGACTGTGCGTATCACTGCACGCGGTGCTGCTCCGGCCAGCAGCCTCGCTCGTCGATCACTTGGCGCTCACTTGCATTCGGCGAGTAAACCGAAAGTGTTGCTTCTCGACCAAATCAAGCTCGCTACTACAGAACTCAACCAGCTGTCCAAGGTAGCTAACGTCGTCGAATCGACCGCAACGTCACGAAAAGAGCTCATCGACAAGTTTCAAGTCGGTGGCGAGTATGCACAAGTGGTAGGCATCTACCGTCATTTCGGGGGTGCGCGCTCCATCAAAGTCACAGGTCGCTTCGACCACGAGCTTGTCTCTCAACTCCCTCCCACACTACGCTACATCGTCCACAATGGCGCAGGCTACGACCAGCTTGACGTACAGGCCCTGTCCGATAAGGGCATTCAGGCATCCAACGTTCCCACCGCCGTCGACGATGCCACTTCGGATGTCGCACTCTACCTTCTCCTCGGCGCGTTGAGACGTTTCCCCCGAGCAAAGGCGGAAATGAACAATGGCAAATTCAACTCTGCCTTCTCTTTCCTTGATGCGAGAGATCCGCGAGGCAAGACCCTCGGCATCGTCGGCGCAGGTGGTATCGGCAGAGCATTTGCACACAAGGCATCGCACGCCCTAGGCATGAAGGTCATCTACCACAACCGCAATCGGCTTGCGCACGACGTCGAAAAGCACGCAGCAAAAGGTGGCATGCAGTACGTTAGCACTCTCGAAGAGCTCCTTCAACAATCTGATGTCGTCTCTCTACACTGCCCTCTCACGCCCGCCACAAAGGGCCTCATCGGTAAGCAACAGCTGCAAACCATGAAGAAGGACGCTATCCTCATCAACACAGCGCGAGGGCCCGTCGTCAAAGAGCAAGAGCTTGCAGAGGCCCTCGAACAAGGCATCATTGCAGGAGCTGGTCTCGATGTCTTTGAGGCTGAGGTATGTATCCGCCAAGACCTCCATCCCGCATGCGGCTCCTGCCAACTTGCTGACCACGTCCCACCATTCTGATTCTTCCGCTTGTATTGTCCCACAGCCAAAGATACACGAACGTCTCTTTGCTCTCAAGGATTCCAAAGTCGAATTGCTCCCTCACGTAGGAACGCTGACCTTGGAGACACAAACAGAGATGGAAGCCGTCTGCTTGCGAAATCTTATGCAAGGGCTCGAGACCGGCAAACTCGGCTTCACCGTTCCTGAACAGAAAGGTGTCTCGTTCGGCTAAAGCCTTGTCGTGGCTGCCCAAATACCCATCGCATGCAGACATGTCTCTATCAGTCCGTGAAATAGAATGCTGCGCCCAACCTTCTTTCCTTAGATTCTTCTCCAAGTCGTCAGCAGGTTGATGTCTGTCTGAGACCCAGCGCCCTCTTCGTCTCGGTAAAATCGCGTTGAAATTCGCGCTCACGCCAAACAGCGCCGACTAAACCAAAAAAAAAGTGATATGACACATTCAATCGTACCCGTTTACGACTTCGTCTTCTACTCCCCTCGCCGCCCAGCGTTCGGCGTTCATCGCCATGCGGTCTTCCATCTCGGCACATCCCAGATCGAGAAGCATGTGATAAACAGACTTCTTATCGTGCTTCGGCGGCACAAGCAAACCCCAGCCTCGGTCGTGCATGCCCGGACATTGACCTGGTCTACTTGCTCTACAAGTGATTAGCATTCGTCGCTGAAACGTACCTAATCGCTTGGCATCGCTCCATTGTATTCTGCCATCACACATGCTCCTTTCTTCTCTGCCACCAACAACACATCGCCCCGGATCAGGATATCAGCTGCGCTTGCAGCCGCTCCGTCTTGTCGCAAGCCGAGATTTGGCTGAGTCTTTTGTCAAGACGTGTGGTTTCAGCCGCAATCGATACCACTTGCAGCGGGAGCACATATATCGGCCAACAGCGGCTTTTGGGCATCGCGACATCTTCATTCTGTTTGTACCAAGCTAGATCATGCGTCTCCTTGACCACCAACAATTTGATTCGAGCCGCTTTTGGAGAAGTACCAACCTAGGATGCTACTTGCTGCTCTTGCTCCTTACCACGCTTTTGGCCGGTAAGGTTCGAGCTCAAGCTCAGGTGCAGCCTGCTCTCGTCGGTCGCAACATTGATGCTGTCAATAGGGCGGCTTCCGAGTCCTTCCAACAAGACATCGACGGTCCCAATTCTGAGCAAACGTCGCCTTCGACGCATCCTCCACTTTCACGAACGCCCAAACGCGATGCATTTCCCAACGTCGAGCTTGAACTTACTCCCTCATCATTTGCCAATCAAGAAGGTTTGGTCGCCGATCAGCGCATCCTCCCCAACGTACTCAAAGTCACAGCCAGTGGTCTCACCGGCGTCGCTGAGGCGGGACAGAGCCTCTTTGACGGAATCGCACAAGTCCTCCAGCAGAGTCAGCTTGCTTGGGCAAATCTCGAGAACGCTGCCAACCTCACCCGACTCGTCCAAGATTCCCTGGCAAATCGACTTGGAGGCTCCGTGTTTTCCTCTCCCTTGTCTCTCAGCATCAATAGCACCATGCAGTCCGATTCTGAAACTGATGCGAATCGAGCCCTTGCCCAAGCTTCAACTGGTAACGGTACATTTTGGCTCGAGCTCATCGACCAGAACGGTTCGGCTACCTACAATCCCAACCCCTCTTCGTATCCGGTCTTTCGCAATGTCAAGGACTTCGGCGCCAAGGGAGATGGCACCACGGATGACACCGAAGCCATCAATCAGGCCATCAGTCAAGGTGGCCGCTGCGGTCAAGGCTGCGGCAGCTCCACCATTTCGCCCGCTCTGGTATATTTCCCACCGGGCACCTTTCTGGTTTCCTCGCCCATAATCTCCTACTACTACACACAGCTGGTCGGCAGCGCGACCGATCGACCCACGTTGCTGGCGGCTTCCTCCTTTCAGGGCATCGCCGTCATCGATGAAGACCCCTACGCCTCTGATGGATCTAATTGGTACATCAATCAGAACAACTTCTTCCGCGCCGTTTACAATTTCAAAATCGACTTGACGCAGATGCCAGCGACGTCGGGCACCGGTATACACCACCAGGTGAGCCAGGCTACGAGCCTCTTCAATGTTCACTTCGAAATGCGTCAAGATGAGCAAAATGGGCAGCAGGGCATCTATATGGAGAACGGCAGCGGTGGCTTCATGACAGATCTCACCTTCCGAGGTGGCCGATACGGCGCTTTCCTTGGCAATCAGCAGTTCACTGTTCGCAACAGCTCCTTTGAGAACTGCCAAACCGCTATATCGCAAGCTTGGAATTGGGGCTGGTCTTATCACGACATTCGCATCTCCAACTCCACACTCGGCCTGGAGATGCGCACTAGCCCGAATCCGGAATCGGGAAGTCAAGGCGCCGCGTCCATCTTGGCGTACGACTGGACCTTGAACAATGTCGAGACCGCCTTCAACATTACGACTTCAGGCTCGGGCACTTTGATTCTGGACAACATCTCGATTGATAACGTTGGCAGTGTTGTCAATGCCGGCCCAGACTCGGTCCTGCTCGCTGGCTCCGATCAGTCCTCTGTGATCGAGAGTTGGGTGCAGGGCTCTCTCGTGCAGAACAAGCAGCAAACGCAAACTGTACAGGGATCTTCACGGATCAACATTACGAGACCACCCAGCCTGATCAAGCAGAACAAACCTTCGACGCCTTGGTTCAGCCGCAGCAGACCTCAGTACGAATGGGCGGGGCCGTCAGACATTGTCAACATCAAGGAGCTCGGGTGCGCTGGAGACGGTACGACTGACGACTCGCAAGCCCTTCAGAAGATATTGGACGATAACGCTGGCGACAAGATCGTCTGGGTGCCACATGGAACGTACTACCTCGAATCGACCGTCACATTTCCACCGGGCACAAGAATGGTCGGAGAGGTGTGGCCTGTCCTGATGGGTGGCGGTTCTCTCTTTCAAGACGCTTCAAATCCTCAGCCTGTTGTGCGAGTCGGGGAGCCAGGTGACGCGGGCATCATGGAGATCTCTGACATGATTTTTTCCACAAGAGGACCTGCGCCGGGTGCCGTCATAGTCGAGTGGAACATCCGAGAGCAAGAGGACTCGCAGGGCTCGGCTGCCATCTGGGACAGCCACGTCCGGGTCGGAGGCTTCTCGGGCACCAACCTCGAGGCCGACAAATGCGCCCGCGAGCAACCTTTGAGCAATGACTGCCGTGCCAGCTTCCTCAACCTTCACTTGACGCCCAACTCGAGCGCTTACATGGAAAATACGTGGATGTGGACAGCAGACCATGACCTCGATTACGGGGATCGCGCTCAGGTCAATCTTCTTTCGGGACGCGGCGTCCTCATCGAATCGGCCCAGGGTCCAGTATGGATGTACGGCGGCGCCTCGGAGCATTCGGTACTCTATCAGTACAACATCGTTGACGCTAGCAACGTCTTTATCTCCTTGGCGCAAACCGAGACCGCATACTTCCAGGGCAAGGGCCGAGCAGTCGCCAGTGCAGAAGAACCGCTCTCCATTGAGACATACCACGACCCCAACTTCAACCTCTCGTCCACCCAGTCGTCAGAGTCACCCTTCCAGGATCCGAGCGATCCTTATGAGAATCGTGGTCTCGGCATGAGGATCGCCAACAGCACCAATGTCTTTGTCTATGGTGCAGGCTTCTACTCCTTCTTCGACAACTACGATCAGAGCCAGGTCTCGGCGCGACGATCGCAGAAGAGGATTCTCTGGCTTCAAGATTTGAATGACGACGCCAACGTGTGGATTCTCAACCTCAACACGGTCGGCGTCGAAAAGATGGTCACTGTCGACGGTCAAGACGTCGTCGATGAGGGACCGCTTCGCAATGGCTTTGGCAACACTCTAGCTGCTTGGGCAACATCACTTTGACATTCGACTTTTGTCCATGTGGGTCAATGCCATCTCAATCACATGGTCTCCTCTATTCTCTCTGACCATTCGTGTGTGTGTGCGTGTGATACATGGCCTCGTGGGCGTTCGACACTCGATCCGATCTTCAACGAGTGGTGCCGCTGAGGAATCTCGCGTGTGCTCTCCTAATGTGCTTGCTGCAGCTATGGTAGGATGTCGTCCATGAGGCCAGTGCCGAATCTCCTAAACACCGCGTATCAAGATAAATTCAGCTAATTCGATGGCTTGACGGACGTTCGGCCACGTCGAAATTTGGCATTCGTCCGTCGCGAAGAAGCAAGACGTCAAATATTCTTTTGTAGTACAATTACCGAAGAAAGCCTTGTCTGATGTTGTTTGCCTGAGCGCCGGGCCGACAAAGATATATTCTGTTTACTCTAGTCAAACAATAAGCTTGACTTTAGGCAAAGCGTCATCATCGATTAACAGTTCAACAAAGACCACGCGAAACTCTCGGTAGCTATGTCGATCTCCGACTCGAGTTGCTTAGGCCACAATTGCCACTCTTCGACACCCGACAGCGTCGCCCCAGAACAGACTAGGAACATTTGAGGAAATATTGTTGGCCCTGGTCTTGGGGAAAATTGGCTCCAAGACCAAATTTGCCGACAAACAGGCCGTTTTCTCTTCATCAATCAAAATGGAAACATGAAACGCATCAAATCTCATTTCCAGATCCTGCATCAATGACAATACACGGCAATCGCTGAGACGACATTTTCTTCTTGTGACACGCTTTGGATCGTGCTGACGGAAATCACATTTTCCAACATCACGTCTTATCAGCACTTTGTACATTGAACAACCAGCTACAAAATACTCCGCATCTCCTTCGTAACGCTGGACTGACTGGAATTGACCTCTGATGCTCCGAGCGCAACTCTCCTCACCATTTTTTTTATGAACTGGCTAGTCAATCGCTGAGGTTTGACGTGACATAAGCATTCCATTGACAAATACATTAATATCAGTTTCGGTGAACACATGAACTTGATTGGTGAACACGTGAACTTGATTACTTTCGTGCTCGAGAGCCCACTTACGGTCTGCCCAGTCGACTACACTAGCTCCAAGAAAAAATGATCGCTAGTCCTATCAGGGTCGCAGGAACGTGTTTTGAATTATTACTTGATGTTGAGATCAGCTTCTATGTCACCACACACGAACATTTACAGGTGCTTATATGTCGTTCGTTGATCTCAGAGCACGATTTTGTGCACATTGACGATAAAGGCAATGGTTCATTTGAGAAACGGAACGAATTTGTCATTGATCAGAACGGGTCGAATGAAAAAATGGAGAGAACGCGAATCGCACAACTGAGCAACGGAGCGTGTCGCCAACCGTCAGAGGCTCGTTGAAACTTGGTACGGAAGAAGTGGTGTCACTCGAGCCTTAGCGACGCTGGTGCGTTCTTTCGGAAGCCGTTCCGTCTGGTGGGCGACGATGATGCAGTGGGGTCACATTGATCTCTGGCCTAGTCGAGACACTGATAGAGGGGCTTCGGCTGCTGTTCCATCTCGCAGTCGGTTGAGTCTGCGTTCTCCTCGGCGATGGCGGCTTCGCTGCGGGGTCTTCAGGGCATTTGAGTGACACAAGATCTCACGTGGCAGTCGAAGAGCGATCTTGAATCTCCCTCAGCTAAACGAGACGACGGCGCACAGCACCGTGCAGCAAATGATCCGGACTGGAAGTGCGGGCGGACTTCTTAGCAAAGCGTCGAAGTGTAACTTGGAGAGACGCGTGCACGGTTGTCGCAAGGAAGAATTGGTAACTGCACGTCACATGTCCGCGGCTGCCTCCACGCGGATTTCCCGAAAATGAACAGCAGCTGCACAGTCAGCCAGATCCACTGTTCGCTGTAGCCAAAATCGCGTTCGGGATCGAAGGCTCTGCCGAGTCGACCTGCTTCACGACCATCACACCTTCTTGAACACATCGCATCCTCGCAGCTTTCGAAGCACAGCGCCAGCTGATATCTCCCACTTTCACCTAGTCTCAATATACTTGAGGAAGAAATTGCGCACAGACGTCGATCGCAACAAACGAGGCAGCCGCATCACCTCGAGCTGCTAGGATTCGACAACAGCCATGTCTGCGCGCGAAAAGTGGGTCATTCTCGTCCCGACCGAGCCGGCGTGACCGCTACTGACAGACGATTTGGGCTCTATGTTATGGTGTTGCAACAGGAGATCAGTGGACGCCGAATCCGCGCCAGTCACTGTTGCTGACGGCGCTCATACCAATGGTGTAAGTTGCGCGTGCGGTAGTGCGAGGTGACCTCTACGGATCGGTAGCTGACACGAATGTTGGCTATTCCCGTGCTAATGATGTGCAGGTGCTGAACCAGCACCCGAACGTGACTTCTTCGGCAGAGCCCGGCGCGGCCGCCAAAGGAAGCGCAGGCGGACCCACTGCAGAACTTCCCTTTCGTGTAGGGATTTCAGAAGACTCGAATAAACGTTGGCGGAGAGCCATGGAAGATTCGCATGCTTTCGTCTACGACTATGGAGGCGTGCACGGCCAAGGCTTCTTCGGAATCTTTGATGGACATGCAGGCAAGGACGCTGCCGAGTGGTGCGGTCAGAACTTCCATAAGGTATGTTGAACGGATTGAAGGTGCTGCACCATTTTTTACGACTCACGGAACGCTGACACGCCTTCTTGCCTTCTCATGCGACGCCCAAATAGTATCTGCTCAAAACACTCGAACTCAACCAAGACAAACCCGTCCCCGATTCCCTCAACTTGACATTCCATAGCGTAGATAAGGAGCTCGAGAATATCGCAAGCCAGCAAGGATCGTCCAGCGGATGCACGGCTGCCGTTGCGTTCCTGAGATTGGAAGATGCGTCCGGCCGCCCCCTCAAAGCAGGCGAAGAATCCAGCACCGAACCGGACAGCAAATCGGACAAGGATGCAGCGAATCAAGAGCAACCGAGTGGGCGAACGTCTGGTGATGGTATTTGGGGCAAGCTGTCGAAGCGGTTCGACTCGTCAGATAGCAATAGCAAAGGCAGCCAGTCCACTTCAACGCGAAGGGTTCTGTACACTGCAAATGTCGGAGACGCAAGAGCCGTCCTCTGGTAAGTAGGAAGGATCCAGTGCGAATTCTTTCGACATGTCAGAACAAGCCCATCGCTAAGCCTTCGTGTAACACTTCACCTCCTCTCCTCTCATTTGACAGCCGCGGCGGAAAAGCAGTCCGTCTCACTTATGACCACAAAGGCTCGGACGCACAGGAAGCGAAGCGCATCACCGACGCCGGGGGCTTCGTGATGAACGCTCGCGTAAACGGCGTCCTTGCGGTCACAAGATCCCTGGGCGACTCAGCGATGAAAGAATTTGTCGTCGGGTCCCCTTACACAACAGAGACGGTCCTCGGCAACGAAGACAGCTTCCTCATAATTGCCTGCGACGGGGTGAGTACGCCAGATGCTTGTTCGCTTGTCGATTCGCAGGATTCACTGACACTTTGGCTACACTTTTCAATGCAGCTGTGGGATGTGATCGAGGACCAGGAAGCAGTCGACTTGGTTCGAGACGTGCACGATCCGCAAGTCGCTTCGCAAGAGCTCTTGAAGCACGCTCTCAAGGAGTTCAGCACCGACAACACTTCGGTCATGGTGGTTCGCTTTGCTCCGCCATCGTGATGATATACAAGTTGTCTTCAATCCGACAGCTTTGCAATCAGACGCTGAGCTATCGTTTGACGTGCGAGTTGAGCGACGACTCGGCCTGCATAGGGACCAGTGGTGACAGCGTCGTAAGAACAAAACGGTAGCGCGATGAGGCCTCAGAGACGTGCTGGACCATGAAAGTCTTGTCCGATTCTCACTGCCGCATACGAAGCGACAAATCCAGTTCGGACACGTGGAATGACAAAGTTGAAAAATACATGAACAGATCGAATGATTGTGTGTGTGTGTGTGACGACCGGCAGACATGAACGCGAGAGGTCGACAAAAGGTCCGGAAGAGGAAAAGCGCGATGACGACCTAACCACGAGCTTTGATAGCGAGCGGAGCGAAGTGGACGCGTGAGGAACAACTACAACATTACAAGAAACAGAACAACGTGGTATAGACAGCCCCGAGAAACAGCTTGGCCGATCCGAATAGGCACGAGGCGGCTTACAAATGACATACATTGCACGCAGCGCACGAAAGCCCTGAGATGCCGATGAATTCTTCCGTCTCGAGACTTGGGCGCGCGGGTCAGAACAGATGCGGAGGGGCCGGCTCAGGATTCGAGACCGTTGCTGCTCTCGTATTCGCGGCGCAAGCGCTCGTAGCGGGCCTTGTCGGCCTCGGCGCGGTCCAAGTAAGGCTGCTTCTCGGTCTCGCTGAGACTTCGCCACTTGGCGGCAGCAAGGACACTCTGCTTCGTGGTTTCCTGCTCACCCTCAAAAACAGCCTGCGTCATGTTGGGATCGGCGCGGATGGCTCGGAGGAACAAGAAGTAGGCGGAGAGCGGCTTCTTGGGAGCGTTGGGGTCCTTGAGATTGCCCTTTCTCGATTTGCCGGCCTTCCTCTGAGCGGATCGATAGAGATTCTCCTGGCGGATGTCCTCGGGCGTGAGCTTGGCCTTCCAATCAGCCATCTCCTGCTCCCATGCCTCCTTGGCCTCGAGACTGCGCTGGTGGAACTCCTGCTTCTTGGACTCGGGAAGAGCGGCATAACGCTGACCGGCGTCCTTGGCAACGTGCGCAACATTGAGACGCTCGTCGGGGCTCTGCGCCTTGATCTTTTGGAGTTCCTCGGTGAAGAAGATCTGCCACGCGGAGGGCGCCTGCTTAGGCGGCTTGAGACGCGATTTGAGCGTCGAGGGCTTGGGGGGGTCCTCGCTCTTCTTCGGCTTCTTGGCTGGCTTCGCCTCGGCGACAGGCTCGGGCTGGGCGTATGGATGCGCCTTAGACTTGGCCTTGGGCGCGTCGGCGCTAGCTCCCTTCTTGCCAGCCTTGCCCTTGGTTGCAGGAGCAGCCTTTGCGGGCGCAGCGGCGGCGGCGGCAGCAGCAGCAGCAGCAGCAGCGGCGGCAGCCTTCTTGTCAACCTTGGGGGCTTTGGGGGCTTTGGGAGCCTTTGCGTTCTTGCCGCCCTTTGTGCTAGCCTGAGCCGCGGCGGCGGGAGCAGCAGCGGCGCCGGCCGAGGGAGGAGCGCCAGCCTGGCTGGGCGAGATGCTCTGCAGGTTCTGAGGCTGGAAGTACTGGTGGTAGTGCGACTGCTGGCCGAAGCCGTGGTTGCCAAAATCACCGGAAGAGCCTCCGCCGGGGGCACCCATCATGGGGTTAGAGCCGGCGCCACCAACCATACCGCCCATTCCGCCGTGAGCGGCCTGTCCTGGGACGTGAGAGTAGTGTTGCTGCGGCGATGAGTGGTGAACACCATAGCCATACATGGACATGGGGCCTGTGTTCTGTCCGCCCGAGAGGTGAGCGTGCGAAGGGTTGGGCGAGTGCTGAGGATACGACAGCTGGGATGGCATGGCGTGCGATTGGCCGTAACCGTAGGCGTGGTGGCCCATGTTGCCGTGACCGCCATTGCTCTGGCCGGCGCCAAGAGGCGGGAGCTGCATGCCTCCGTAGTGGGACTGCTGGTTGCCGCCGTCCATACCGATGTTGCGCGAGTGCTGTAAACGGTTCGGAAAAGGAGGGAGAGGGGTTCAATGGTGGTCAGCGGACTGCTAAACAAGACGGGAGAAAGACGCGACGCGACGCGCCTGGAGAGGGAGACGAGGGCTGCATCATCATCGTACCATAGCTGCTGGGTTGAAGTATTGGCTTCCTGAAACGTCGTCGGAGGCTGCGTGACCGTGATGATGATGACTACTGTGGTGGCCGAGTGCGTCAGAAGGTTGCATTCTTCGGGCCTGAGCTTGAGCGGCCGCTTCTTGCGGCGATACGAGGTGCTGCGAGTCCATGGAAATACAGCACGTCAGGAAACAAGGTCTCTTCGCAAAGCGTCGCGTATCACTTCAAGGCGCCTCTGCGATGGCGAACAGGGGCAATGGAGCAGGAGAGATGACACGGCGGGAACAATGCATGCACGGAACGCGACAACGACGTCAAAGAGAGACGGACCAGATGAATGGCGCTAATGGCTGTCAGCACATGAGCCGAAGGCGCGTCGGTAGATGGCGTAGGCAACGCGTCTAAGGAGGTCGACTTACACGCGTCTGAGGTGAAAGGTGGGCGACGTCGGCGCGAGAGCGACAAGGGGGGCAGATGCCTCTGAAGAAAGATGAAGGGGGGAGCCGAACGGGGTAAACACGAGCCAAGTCAGAGGACGAGGTCGAGAAACGCGCAGATATGAAGAAAAAGAGATGGAGCCAATCGAAACAAAGTATCGAAGGCCAAGACCGGGGATGAAGAGGGATGAAGGCAGTGGAGAGAGTGGAGGAGCAAGCAGAGCGGATGGATGCACGTCGTGGCGGGAAGTGGCGATTTAGCGGGTGGCAGTAACGCGACACCGCCTGTGAGCCAGGCAGAGAGGGAGAGGCGCCCAGGCAGGCTGCGATGGGCGGATGGAAAAACCGGGACGCGACGAGGGGTGGAGCGGCGCAGGAGCAGTGTACAACTGGAGCCAGTGTTTTGGCTTGTGGCTCTAGCGCGGCGAAATAGCGCGACAAGAAAAATGCCGGCTTGATCGCAGACTCGCAAAATGCCGTGCCGAGCGAGCAAAGAGTTGTGCGGAACGGGCCACGAAGTGTTAGATCAGGAAACGAGGGTGGCGAGGGTCTCGTCACGACTGAGCCATCCGAAAGCAATCCATCTACGACGATGCTTCGCAAGCCAGCTGCGAAGCGTGTCAATGGAAACGGATGGGACGACGATCCGGAACCAAACCCCGGTCCGGGTGTTGATCTACCAAACAGTCACGGACATAGGCGGCCTGGCTTCTGGAAGATGGCGCTGGGGAGAGATGAAGTGCGGCCGGAGGGTTGCAGGCAAGGTTCGACTGCTGTCAGGCCGCCGACGAGGGCAACGCTGATCGCAGGGGAGCAACTGCCGCCAGCTGTCAAGCAGCTGTTGTGCACAAATGAGCAGCTCTCGACACCAGCACTTCGGTACACTGTAGCCGCAGAAAGGGCAACAGCCGAAGTGAAGGGCGTTACGACAAAGTGCAGCAGGGCCACATGGCAAGCCCAGGTGCAAGGAGGGTAACGACGGGGGGACGGATGAAGGCACAGAGAGCTAGAAGCCACGACGATTCATGAAACTGGAACAATGCAGCGAAGCGGCGGATGCATAGGCAGTGGAAAGTCACCCGCCCACAAGCCAGGCTCGGGAAGAGGCAGAAGGGACACGACTGACAGTGGCGAGGGGAGGGAGAGAGGGAGCACGAGGCGACTTACCGACGACGGAGAGATACGATGAAGAGGCTTTTGGTGGGTCGAGATGCTCTCGAGCTGTGTGTGCGTGTGCGTGCGTGTGTGTGTGATTGTAGAAGGGGAAGAGGGCTAAAGGGGACGAGGAGGAGCTACAGTGTAAGTCACAGATGTGCGTGCGTGATGGGGAACAGAGGCAGGATGCAAGCGTCGAGCACCTCGAATTTGTGTGGGAAAGCAAAGCGGCTAGATGAGGGGCAAAGTGCAATGGTGCAGCGAATCAACGGTGCCACCAAGATGGAAAGCCAGAATGGATGAAGTTTCCAGAGCCGCGAGGCCGGCAGCAGCAGCCACAGCGAGATGATGCAGCCAAGGCGGCCCAGCGACGAGTGTCGAGAGCAGCCGACGAGCCAGCGCGGCAAAGCCAAGCCGAAGGCGCACTCACAGTGTGCCCAGTACATGTACAGCACAACGGCGCTGTTTGAGTTTCAAATAAAGAGTTTCAAAAAGCAGGGGGCCGATGGTGACTGTGACTTTGCCTGGAGACCAAGGATCAGACGCGAGGAATTCGGTGCATCTTGTCGGCGGGCAGAGACTAGGTGAGCTCAAGAGCACCACAGTCTAAGCAGCCTCGAGACTCGCGCGTGAAGTGCCGGCGCAAGGCGTTTCGCCCAAGAGCCGTTGTGGGAGAGGCAAAATTTGGCAGGAATTTCGACATTATTTTGGCACGCACCAGCCTTTGGCTCAGTGTAAGGTGATACTGTACCCTGTAGTGGAGAGCAACACGCAAGCATATACTTTTGGGCAATCAACCCGAGAGTAGGTACTACAGTAGCCCACACAGGCGGTTGTTTCGCCTTGTTATTGTTGCCGAAACAGGTCAGATGGACGACGCACTGTGATGGCTACGGCCGCGGCACATCGGCTGACCGACATTCGACCTGAGCCGACCTGCACCTGCCTTGCTATCAAGCGCTTCTTTCCCTTTAAAGCTCAAACTCAATGTCGAAGTGCGACTTGGCGCACTGCATCGGGCAAACTTCTCTGATTGGAAGAACGAGGCGATCGACATCGGGCGTATATCGGAGACGAGATGGAATGTGTACATATACAGTGTTGGTTGGCTACCTCTACTCATGCCAGCCGATCTGGAACCACCGGTAGGTCCTGGCAAGACCACCTTCGGGTTGACTAGTAGATGCAGAGTCGGACCTGACGACAGCATTCCAAGCTCCAAAGTTTTCGTAGCCGTGGTAATCCTGCTCGCAGAGGATATTGAGCTGAGGGTCGCGTAGCCCGGGCTGTGACTGGAAAGCTCGGTAAACAGCTTGCACCTCTTGCTGATGCGTCGGCCTCAGCGGCACCATTATGTGCAGAAGCGGTCCGTTGGTGAGGGACGCGTTCGGCCTCTTGAGCAGCTTCTCGGCCACTGAACGGATCCACGAGGGATGGACCGGATCGTATACACAGTCTAGGATCAAGAAGCGCAGGCGAAGCGGCGCGTCAGTATATGACCCCAAGAGCAGAACACAATCATCGAGCGCTTACCTGCAGCAATCAGGATATCGAATGTGCCCGAATGGGCTTCGACGTCGAACGATTCAAGCCAGCTCAAACCAGATGCAGATGCGGCGACGAGGTGGTGGTCGGGCAAGGTCTGCGAGGTCAACTGCTGTTGCTTGCTAGAAGTGCGGCCGATTCGGGCTCGATGGACGCTTTGCCAGTCGAGACAGTGAGCTGTGACGGAGACTGGCGGCGGCTTATGTGCGTAGTCGTGCATGCCTGGATTGGAAGCGGACCAGCCATTGAGGGTGACATTGTGCTCGAGATTGTCAAGCACGGTAGGATGATAATCGGTGCACATGATGCGCGTGTGGTAAGCTTCTCGATGACGACGTGCCCATGCAGCAAGAGCAAGACCAACAAGGCCAGTACCGGCACCAAGCTCGAGGACGTTCAAGTCGCGAGCGGCTTGAGCTTCACGATGCACGAGAAGTTGCGAAAGTATGGGAGCGGCACCCCAGGTATGGGTGCCTAGAGAGTCGTGTACAAGCGCAGCATCCCTGAGGTCGACCTCGAGTGGCTGCTGGTCGAAGTGAAACACATGCTTCTGGGTAGATGCCCCGGCCGCCATTTTGCCGGCCGCAATCGCGAGCAGAGCGGCGCATCGTTCCGAGAGTTGTTCCGCCAGCGATGCTGCATCGTCGTCGTGCGGAAGGGTCAAGGTGAGGTCCGAGATGAGCCGATTGAGCCATCTTGCGACGTAGTTCCTTTCAAAGGCATCGACTTGCGCGGGCGGGTGTTCGACCGCGGGTTCGTTAGCTTCGCTTGGCTGATGGCGAGACTGGACTATTTGCGGGGGAGCGTGAAGGATGCGGCCACCGCTGGCGCCGAGCAAGCGAGCCAAGCTGTCGAGATTACTGCGTACGGTATCGAGGCATTCCGGAGAAGCCAAGTCGAGCGACTTCAAGCTGCGAAGGTCGCGACTCGGAAGGAAGCCCGGCTCGACCGACATGCGGCGAATGCGATGGTGCTGCGATCCTGCGAGATGAAGGTGGAGCAGGACGACAAAAAAAGAAGGTTTGGACCCTGATCTCTCGTCTGGGCGCACAGGGTAACTGCAACAGTAGAGACCCTGTCAAGAAAGCTCTAACAACCGACCACTTCCAGAAACTCCACGGCAATGGAAAATCGTTCAAGAAATGCAGCCGAGCCTGCCGCTGTTGGACTGACGCTCCACGGAACCGTCAAGCCGAGAGATGCAGCAAGCAGCTCGCGTCGACGAGGTGATTGAGCACATGCTTCGATCCGATATGAAAATTTCAAGATCTTGAGAATCATGATGTCAAGCTGCCGTTTCGCGACGATCTTGACTCGCTTCCAGAGCGTTGCATCCCTCATCGTGTCTTCCTTGGTTGTGCGTCCAAATCCATCAGCACGCCAATGTGGGACATCCTCCTCGAGCCATCCATCACATCTGCCCGTCCGCTTTGATGCATCCTCGAACCGGACTCTATGGCGGACATGCGATTTATGTTGAATGATGCTCGATACCGTAAAAAAACAAACAGCTCGAGCCAAGAACGACAGTCGTGAGCTTGGCGATCCTGAAATGCAGGGCTCTGCCGCAGGTTGGTGATTTTCTTTTTCTTCTCTGAGACAAGCAGGCCCAAAAGGGTGCGTGCGGGCGGGCGGGCGGGAGTGCGTGACTTAGGATGCAGGTGCAGAGTGCAAGGGTGCCAGGCATACAGAATACCGCCGCTCTGCCGTCGATCCTCAAAGCAACCAAACGGTCCCGTTGACCCTGCGCGCCCATTTTGGATTTGCTGATGCACCGTTGCAGCTCCGACGACAAAACGTTGCGTCTCGACTGCCAATCGCGCTCTCGATCAGAGACTTACGGGCTACCTTACCCTGAATCTAATCCACTATCCACTGTACCTCCAGTATTCGAACTCGTCCCCATCACTCCGTGATCCGGAGAGATCAACTGCTTCTCACCACTCCTTTTCACCTGGGCTGCCACTCGATCTCGAACTCATTCTTCGTCTCCAGCTCATCTCCACCTTTGCGCCCTCTTCGGTTACCTTTCGACCCGGCCGATCCTCTACTTTCTTGCGCATCCGTTTTCATCGACGCTTTGCGCCTCGTATCGTGGTCCTCTTTCGTCGCGAAAGCGCAGTCTCACTCGAGCTTCAACATGCCTGCATCAGCTTGATTCAGATCCCTGTCTTGCTAATCACGAGCGGCCTCCCCTCGGCCCGATCAGGTGTTCGACATGTCACAACCAAGCACTGCCGCCATCGTTGTCGCCTCCATCTTTGGAGGCATCGCCCTCGTCTTTGGCGCCTACAAGGCGTACTGCAAGCTCTGGCGCTACACCCACCGTTCAGAAGAATTGCCGCCCATCAGTCAACCCCAGACCGCTTATCACGGAGGTGTCGTCATGTCCACTGTCACAGATGCACCTACATTTGCCTCCATAGACAGGCACGCCAGTTCCAACGATTTCCTCGCAGCATCTTCAGCATCTACATCGACATGGCCGCATGCCGACGGCCTCGCCTCGACCTCGACCAGCGAAATGCCTTCGCCCTCCATCCGCCCACTTGATTCCGTCGTGCTCTCCACTCCTTCCGATGTCTACGACCCTCACCATAGAGGCACCTCGACCATCTCGAGCTCATCATCCACCATGACGCTCAAGCGCTCCTACCTCAGATCGCCATCCGCCTCGCAGCTCTCGTACATGTCGCACTCTAGCCGGCGCGAATCCTACCTTCCGCATTCTCCGCTCAATCGTGACTCGATCCAAATCATCCCGCCCCAACCGCTCGGCTTCGGCGGCAGCATGGCCATGGCAACCGATCAGAGGACGCTTGCGTTCAGCAGCAACAGTGGCATTGGCACATCCGACGACTTTACCAGCGGACTCGTCTGGACCGAACGCAACTCGGATCGGCCGCACCGTGCGCAGCAGGACAGGAGGAGGTACCTCGCTCACGGACCCACGTCGGTTCGAAGCAGTAGTGCCACACCCAGCCAGCTCTCGTCCTCGCAACCAAGCCCCACCACAGCGGCTCGCTCGCTAGCATCCCAAACTCCAGACGAGCAGCTCTATCCCGCAGCCTCACTATCGTCTGAGACGCAAACGCCTGGTGCCAACGACGCGGCACCACAAGTCAAGCCTGAAACTTCGGCCATCAATCCACAGCTGCTGAGCGCAAAAGACAGCCCATTGCAGAGGCTGCAGAGCAACGCTGGCTCAAGCGCACTACCGCGGCCACCGTCCCATAATAGCGGCACACCATCCGATTCGGACACTTCCCCCATTCTCAGCCCCTTTGTGCCGCAGTCGGTGCCTCCAAGTTCGAGCAACAGCACCGCTTCGCACTCAAATCCTCTGAGTGCTGAAACAAAACCTGGCTCGACATAGCAGAGCAAGCGTCTCGCCTAGAATCTCATTTATAAACAGTACAATACCTGCCGTGTCCCCACAATCATGCTCTGCCTAAGCTGTGAATCTGAGGCCGTCTTCTGCTGTCCCCCGGGGAACGTCGTCATTCAAATGCGAGGCAGGACAGCGTCACGGCATTGGACCTGATCCTGATGCAAACAGCCGGGGCCTTCCACGTCCAGCTCACAGGGCGTCGCAGTCTGCGCAACTCGAAGATGAAGTCAGCATCACCTGTCTGTTCTCGACAGCGAAGAAAGAGAAGCCGGCAAACGTCACTGTATAGAACACGGGGGGGTCGAACTCCACTTCATTTGACCAAAAAGAACCAGATTCGAAGCAGAACAAGCCCCAAAAACAAAAAATATAGAGTTACGGCAAGTTGAACATCCTCCAGGTTATAAACCCGGAAAAGCACAAGTTAAACTAAAAAAAAAAGAAGTAAACGACCCCAGGCGGGCTCGAACCGCCGACCTCAGCATTAACAGTGCTACGCTCTAACCAACTGAGCTATGGAGCCATGGATGCACCTGACGGCTCGAGAGTCCGACATGTAGCGTCTGAATATTGTGAGAAGTTTTTTGTTGCAGCAGAGAGCTGAAGTGAATTGGCTCTGGCTTATTGCACCAAGAAGCACGATAACTTCGACGCATTGACGCTGGCCATGTGTATCTATTTTTCGCGAGTCGACAGCGATGCGCGTAGAGAAGAGTGACTAGTTACAGAGGTGTATTTCACTTCATCGGGGAGACGATGGAGTTTGGTGGGAAAGGCGGCACCTCGGAGGGCGATGGCTGAAGGTCACGACGAAGGGAATGTCAAGGACGCAGAGCGACGACGGCAACTAGGCGGCTGCCGAGCCGTTCTCAGCGGCAGCAGCAGCAGGTGCTGCCACGGACCCTTCCTTCTCGTGCTGTGCTCTCTTCTGCTTCTCTTCTGCGCGCACCTTTTCGATGATCTGACGGCCTTCGTCGGTGTTCCAGGGGCCGGCGTCGGAAAGCGAACAGCCGCCGGGGCATTCGCACTTTCCTCCAAGGTCGACGGGGAGGTTCTCGGCGGGGATCTGCTGGAGAAGCTCGTCTTGGTACTTGTGACCAAGGATCTTGATCTTTTCGACGGTGACGGGGTCGAGCCAGCCCTTGATGACGGACCAGACGGTGGTAAAGATGTAAGGGGCGTTGATGATGTAGAATTTGCCCATGGTCTCAGGGTAGTAGTGCTGACCGATGTTGGAGGCCTGCTGGACGTAGCCCGAGACTTTCCAGAACTGGGAGACGCCGACGTTCTTGAGATCCATGATGGTGCACGACGTCTCGACGAGCTCTCCCTTGTGAGCGGAGCAGACCGGAAGTCGTTCTCGCTGGAACTTTTCGTATTCGACTACGAGCTTCTGGATCTGGCGTTCTGGAGTTGTTCTGTTGATCGAGGAAGCGCAAAGAGATGAGGCGATGTCAGCAACACGGCGTAGAGAGCGATCAAGCGTGTGTATCTGACGCGATGAACACGCGGCGTGAAGAGAGGAAGGGAATGGGCGAGATACATACACCTGGTAAAGGGCTTTGAGGTCAAGTTTGCCAAGCTGTTCAATGTAGATGGGACGACCATCCTTGTCGGTCTTGTGGTAGTACTGTGGGTAGTATTGGTCGACCTTCTCCTTCTCGGGGTACTCGAAGGAATGGTAGAGCTCTTCTACCTTGAACTCGGAGCGCCACTTTTCAGATTCGGTGAACATGGCCTCGGTAGCTGCGAGATCCCATTTACGGGCACGAAGGAAGCGGCAGAGACAGGCATCGTCGTGGCGCTCTGGATTGAAGAGGCCCTTCTCCTGGATGGTGGTACGGAAGGTGTCGAGAGCCTGCTGTTGGGAGGCGTCGAGGTTGCCTGGGCGGCCGCCCTTTGCGGCGTCAGTCATTGGTCGCTTTGAGTTGGAGTCCTTTTTGGTTCCCTTGTCTTTGTCGTGTTTGCGAAACATTCGCTGCAGCTGCGCCGTTTCCAAAGAGTGCTGAAGCCGGATGGTTCCAAGTCTTGCCAAAGCGTGGATAGGGCGGATGAGGTGAGCGACGCGCTTGTAGTACGAGCGAGGCGAAGGGCTTCAGTCGAAGCGATCCGTGTCGAGTTGGTGTAGAGACAAAGGTGGAGCAGACGCGGTTGGAAGGTGGAAAGAAGATGAGGAACGCACGACACTTGAGCGACCCGACTGTGACAGCGACCGAAAGTGACTTTGGAAGCGAGTTGTGAGTGAGCTCAACTGCAAACGTGGAGGAGAGTGCGTGTGCAGCCGCTGTCGTGGGTGACAAGCCCGAATTAATTTCTCAACTCTCTCTCTCTCTTAGTCCGCCCTCTGCTCTCGCCCTTTCTGCATCCTGTGTTTGTGCACCTTAGGGGTGCTGCGTGTGTGCTGCCAGGAAAATGCACGAAATGCGAGTGTGACGACGTTTTGACATCAACAGAAAAGCAACAGCCAACTCTCAGATGTTAAGGCAGAAGCAAGATCGCAATGTTGATCGAGTTTTCATCGGGAGGAATCGCACATGTCACGTGGAGTCAGTCATTCATCCAGAAGGGGTCTGAATTGGAAGAACCGGACCGGTTCGCCTCTTCTTGATCCTCGACGTGCCTTCACCAATCCTCGACGTAAGCTTCCTCTAGCAACACCGAGGCGTGGTCACTCGGTTTTCGAGCCAAGATGAACATCCGCGAAGCTACGGTACGTTTTCGCCTAGTCGGTTTTCCAGAGACGGCTTGACCATCAGTAGACTGATCGCACCTATCTTGATTTGCGCTTGACGCTCTCTTCTCCAACGACAGATCGATGACCTGCTGGGCATGCAAAACTGCAATCTGCACAACCTTCCCGAGAACTACACACTGCGATACTACCTCTACCACGCGCTCACCTGGCCACAGCTTTCTTACGTTGCCGAGGACGAGAAGGGGAGGGTGGTTGGATACATTCTCGGCAAGATGGAAGAGGAGCCAGCCGATGGCATTCCTCACGGGCACGTCACAAGCATCAGCGTGCTCCGTTCCTATCGCAGACTTGGTCTTGCCAACAAGCTCATGAAGCAAAGTCGTAAGTCTTGAACCCATTGCTTTCCGTGGGCCGTCGACCAGCTTCCTGACACTGCTCACTCACATCTCTTCTTTCTCCACATGCTGGTCTCTCGTCGCTTCTCGTCTTGATACAGAGGAAGCTATGCGCGATGTGTTTGGCGCCAAGTTTGTGTCGCTGCACGTGAGGCAGACGAACCGTGCTGCCATCGGCCTATATCGCGACACGCTAGGTTTCGAGGTGCATGGCGTTGAGAAGGGCTACTATGCCGATGGCGAAGATGCGTTGCACATGCGACTCAATTTTTGATCGGTCCGCCCCATACGAAAGCATCGGCCAGTGCCTTGTGCGGACAACCGTCCTTGGTTTGCATCGAAGCCACTCGGAGCAACACCAACCATGTATTTGTATCTATCACCCTAATCACAGCATTACGCATTCACTCCTCCTTCGTCCACAGTGCCTGCCAATGAGCGATGCTGTTTGACTCTTCGGACTGTTTCTGAGTCTCTGATCCAACTCATTGTGTTGTCCTTTTGGAGATAGCACGGCTGAGCCGGGCGACATCGTAGATGGAGCACAGTGTGTGTGGCGACGCAACAGCGACCAGTGCACACGCAAACTCGTTCAGGGTCTTGAGGAGTGGAGGGTCAATTCACGGCCACGCCCGACTTGGCACGGTTGACACTTGATGAATTTGCGGGCCGTGGACCACCCTGACCTTTGCTGTCATCACCGCACTCACGGTTCGGCCACCATCCGAAGGCATCGGGCGGCGCATCCGATACCGTAGTATCTCTTGGCCGAATCGTGCACACTGCTGCCGCGCCATGATTACGCTGCCAACGTCATGAAGTCACAGCTGCTTCGGTGCTCGAGTCCAAGTGTCAGCATTGACCACACTTTCGTGACATGAACAGATCTCAGCAAGCTGCTCAGCCTCGACATGGCAGTCAGCAGCCATCACCGGTGCAAACGCACCAGACACGACAGGCTGCCGTGTCGCTGGAGGATACTATCGCGCTGACGACGACGCCTCATCATCCATGGACTAGCGATCCTGCTCTGGCGAGCCAAGTCCAAGACCTGCCACCTCGGTACGATCTTCATCAATTCCCTCCTACGCCTCCTGCACTGGCCACCTCCGACTTCGCGCCAGGCTCGTACTTTGATCAACCTCATCTTCGCCCTTGTGGTTCAAGCCCACATTCGTCTGCCGATTTGCAACCCTCCGAACAGCCACCACGCTCGTTTGCGTCACGCTTTCCAAGATGGGGCACATGGCTCGAAAAGCGCGCAATGGAGCGTCACTACGCTCAGCTTGATAGCGCTCAGCTGCGTCACTCACACGAACAATCTCTTGCCTCTTCAGAGGGAGCAGACACTCCGAACCGCAAGAAGAGCTGGGGCGCCTGGGTCAACGATCCCAATGCCGTCAACGATGAGTTGCCCTCGTCTTCCGCAAAGCACGCCGCATCCTCGCTGCCTTCACTACACACGCACCACTTTGGCTCTCGCTTCATCCCACATTTGCCCGCGCAGCCGCTGTGCAGCATTGTCGTCGAACTACCGCCCCCCTCGCATTCTTCTCATCGTATTCATGCTGCTGAAAGACAGATTCTTCTGGTCGGCACTGTGCAAGGCTTATTCGCGCTCCAATTCCGGTCCAAACACGACTCTACCAGTGATGACTCGGGCGCACCTACGTCAACGTCATCAGCGACGTACCGTCAATGGAATGACAACGTACGCTGTATCCCCGTCTGGACCGGCCTCGCTGTCTATCAGATGTGTGTACTCGCATCTCAGGATTTAGCCAGCTTCCAACACGCTCGCAACGCACAGCAAGAGACCACCATGAGCTCAGGTGTTCTGCTCGCACTCACCTCTCCTTCTTCTGCCAAGGACGGCTTCTTGGCTTCCTCCCTCATACAACTCAGCGCTCACGCAGGCTCTGTCTTGGAGAGCGTAGCTGCCTCGGCTGCCTTTCCTTCTACTTCGTCCAGCTCCAGTCACAGCAGCCACGGCATTCATGACCCCAACGAAGGTGTCGCCGCAGCCAATTTTGGCTCCACGTCCGGCGGCGGTCCTGGACGTGCGGTGCCTCCAGGTGGCACAGGCGTTGTCAGGATGTGGCATTTGCAGGCCATCAGAGAGCTTCTGGTATACGCACTCGACAGAGACGATGCTCAACTTCCGATTGATCTCGCAGCCGCATCCGGCAGCAACGTGGACAAGCGAGCGGGACTTGGCTCCATGTTCAAAAGGAAGTTTTCCCGACAGAAACCCGGCTCAGAGAACAAACAAGGAGGTCACGAGCGAAGCATCTCCAGCGGCTTTCGCTCGACAACGGTACAACCTTTGCCGACACCCGATAGCGATACCATCTCTCCATCTCGCTCTCAGCCGTTTTCGCAAACCTCTTCGGGCCGCGGCATCAATCAAGACAGATTCGAGCAAGCATCTCGGCCGCAGCCGACTCGCTTTTCGTCCAGCGACCGGCAACAGAAAGATCAGTCGCCGCGAACGTCACCACGGTCGACTACGCGCCAAGTTGATCCAGCGCATGCTGCTGCCATCCGTCTCGCTTTCAGCTCGGTGCCCATTCAGCCCCCTTCACACGCAACAGCTGCATCGCATGGCAACAACACTTCCTTTACCTCGCTGTTCGCTGACGATCTCATTCAGTCATTTTCTGGGGCTCGACAAGCAGGCGCGAAAGGGAAAGACCGCGAAAGCAGTGTGCAAGCTGCTTCCAAAGGTGTCCTCTTCTTTTCTGTCCACGAAGCTGACAAAGATACCAAGGCCTCCGGCACATGGTATCTGGCAATAGCCTATGCTCGCAGCGTGCTGGTTTATGAGGCTGCTGCTACTTCTAGAGGCGCTTCATCTAGGGCGTGGTCTTTCCTGAAAGAATTGTATGCGCCTTTTCCTATCAAGGCGGTTGCCTTTGCTCCTGCGGCTGTCTCAGACGAGCTACATCCTTTCGTCAATCCGGGCTCTTTCCCCATCAGTGCGGGCCCCACGAAGCTAAGGGTGGCAACTGCCGATGGCACTCTTACAGCCAAGAAGGCGTCTCACCGAGAACAGGGCCGTGTCAAAGGTGACTCAAGCCCCGTCCTCTCACCTCGCGGCAGTGCTGCTCCAGCATCCTGGCACAAGGCCGATCTTTGTCTCATGCTCAGCTTTGGTCGAAGAGCTGTTCTAGTCCGTCTCAGAGATTCGCAAGTACGCGAGATGGAGGTCAGACCTCTGGCTCAACTCCTGGCTGCTGCCGCTGATGACGGTGCAGCTCAATTGTCGCTCCAGACGCACAATCCTCCGCTCGCCGCAGCATATTTACTCAACCACGATCGATCCCGGCCTAGAAGCGTCAACGGCGACGGCGATCTGCCATCGGAGCGCCAGCTTCCCAACACCTCCGCACACTCGCGCACAGGATCTATGGAGCAAAAAATTCGCGACACCATTCTCGACAAGAGGTCAGTCAAGCACAACTGGGTAGGCTTTTCCGCCGTCGAAGCGCGGATTTTTATCCGGCAGTGTTGTGGACCGCGAACAGATCGGCAAAACGACGCATGCAGGCTAGGTCCGGAAGGGTCGGGCCCCTCGCTCATGGGAATTCGGATGGCCAGAGGCCAGGTTTCCGCCTCGCCCATCTCTGTTGCACCTATCGATAAAGCCCTTCCCCAGGTTCCTGCACAACAAAACGCGTCATTCGATCGACGCATCTCGAGATTGCATCTGTCCGAACAGCAGTCCAGGTATCATGATCAGCTTGAGGCCGAGAGCAGCAGCGACAGTGACGACGGATATGGGCTTGTCGACATGCGAGAGCGAGCGGCAAGGTACCAACTCACGGATCCGGGGCCTTTGCCCAGGGCGAACGAGAGAAGGGACCAAGCCGAAGTTCACCTCAAGGCCAATCGCGCCGCATCGCTTCCGCCCACTGAGCTCGTCTCTGCCAAAGTGGCTCTTGCTACCAAAGGCAGCCTCACCCACATTCTTCCGCTTCCACTGGCGGCAGATGTTGCCCAAGCCTCACCGCTTGCTGTCATGCAGTGGTCAGACACGCCCAACGCTGTGTCGGGCTGGGCCCGTGTGCTCGGAGTTGAACGCGTTCGGAGCCACCCGAGTCAATCTCACGATGCTTCCGTGCCATCGGACGTCCGAGTCTCGTCTGGCGTTATTCCCGCCGCCAACCAGACTGCGCCGTCACTTGCTTTCGACACTCGTCGCAAGGTCGACAAGCTGAATTTGCATGTCGGAGTGACATGTGCTGCCTTCATGGCTAGCCGCATCGAGTCGCGGAAGGTGTCTTTCAAGATTACGGTGGAGGCCAACTTCGACCTCTTGCCTGACAGCGAGCTGGAGCTCGTACCGCTTTCCTCTGATACAGGCTACGCGCGTGCCCAAGGAGGCGCTGTGGAAGCGCCAAAAGCAGAAACCCATGGAGGTGTCGATGTCACCAACACGTTTTCTACCTCTGAGAATTCGGCGCCCTTCCCATACCCTCCCGTCCAGCATGGAGGTCAGACTCCTGCTCACAACATCAATCAGAGAAGCGCCGTCAGCCAGGAGCTCGAATACCTCTGCGCACCGTTGCTCACGCTCAACCCAGTCGACCTAGACGTCCGCAGCTCTGGCGCACAGTCTCTCGTGCTGCCTCTGTCGCACACATCGGATCACGGGCCGACCGCACACGCCATGTTGCCAGACCTCGGCGGGGACGCTGGCATCATCGCGTTCGATTGGCGCGGCGCCGACGACTTCCGCATCTTCACTGTCGGCATCGCTGGCTAGGCTGCCCACCGTCTCAGACTCACTTCGCACTGAAAGCACATCAAGCAGAATACTGCGAGAAAACAAATTGTTCATTTCCACATCAGTTCCAAATCTTTGCATGCAATCCAAAAAGTTCATTCCATCGATCCGTGTAGAACCCCTTCAGTGCCCGTCGATAAGCTTCATCCTCACTTCTTGCGACCAAACATACGACTCAAAAATCCACCCTTCTTGGCCGACGCCTCTTCCGCTTCCCACTGACTGGCGGTGGTGGATTGCCAGTCTCTCTGCTGTCGCCTCTTGCGGTTCTTCTTGGACCATTCGTAATCCGCATCTTCAGGGGCAGGATTTCGGTGCAGCGAGGGAGTGGAGCGGTTGGAGAACAGACCGAAGCCTGACTTTTTCTGCTGCGAGGGTGAGCCTGGCGAGAGGGGTGGTGCATCGCGCGATCGGCTTCCGAACAGACCTCTGCGTTGAGATGCGGGCGAAGCGGGAGACGCACGGCGGTTGTCAACGCTGTTACGCGAGTAGATGGAACCGTTGTCCCACGCGCGCGTCGGAGGGACCAAGTCGTCCATCTCGGGGTAGTCGTCCTGCTCCGACATGAGGCGTCTGCGAGATTGCCTCGGTCGAATAGAGCCAGTCTCGCGGAGCTGCATCGAGCGACGAGGTCGCGGCTCGGTCTCGAACTCGTCTTCATCCTCATCGCCACCCCTGAGAGTAGCTGCAGACGCCAGAGCACTGTGCACCGTGGATCGACCCTTTTGTGCTCGGGACGACTCGCGCAATTCAGGCTGAGAGCGCACATTGCTCACCCTTCGCCTGCTGTCGATCGATCCACGCCTGGACGCCGTGTCTGGAGAGAGGAGGTCGGCCGACATGCGTGAATCGCCCCTCCTCGAATCGATCGAGAGCCTCGAAGCGCCGCCTCTCTCTGAAACGGGTGGGGCCAATCGGCTTGCGCGCGATGCCGACCTCTTGGTAGACGATTGCGTGGTGGAACGTTTGACCATGGCAGCTGCCTCGGCGTCAAGCCTGTCCTGTCTGGCGCGATACTCGTCCCTCTCCCTCTCGGCGCGCGTCGATTTTCGCGATCGCTCGGACCTGTGCGTCCTGACGGATCTGGCATCGGCGGCGAGATCGTCCTCGTCCTCCTCGGCGAAGGTGTCGAGCTGCCTTCGCGATGCGCCCTTCAGGTGACCGGCGGGCAATGACGCCGAATTTCGCAGCCTGCCCGATGCATTGGAGACGATGCTGTTTCTCGAATTGGCGCGGTTGCTTTGACGCCTTTGTCCGCCCTTGGTGCTCTTGGACACAGTGGAAAATCTGCTGCGTGTCTCGAGGAATTCATCATCCTCCTCGTCGAGAGGTTCTTCGTCTGAGAGGCGGGCCTCGTCAACGTGTAAGCCGATCTCGGAGCGTGTGTCGAACTCATCCGCCTGGAGCAGGCTGCCTTCGGACTTTGCAACGGCGCGAGCCATGCGGTCAGCCGGATTGTTGCTGCGGTCGATGAGGTAGAGATGAGCGGAGCCCTTTCGCTGGCGCTCGACACGCGCGAACTCGTGGCGAATGTCGGCGAGCTCGCGCAGGAGGTCCTCGTCCACGAGGCGTCGGCCCGGTGCGCGGCGCACGGGACGGCGTCGAGGAGGAGAGCGGTCGGGGGAGTAGGGATCGCCGTAGCCATAGTCATCTTCATCGGCGTATCGGCGACGGCCGTCTCGACGAGGCGAGTCTTCCTCAGAGGGATAGTCGTAGCCGCCGCGACCATCTCGTCGGCGAGGACGGGAGCTTCCTCGTCGAGGGCTACGATCGGCATAAGGGTCGTTGGACAGCCAGTCATCGTGATCGTCGCGTCCGCCGCGACGCGGAGGCGCTCGTGAGTCGCGGTATCTGCCACCGTCGCTTGTGTAGCCATCTCGGTCGCGTCGACTAGGCAGATCCATATACCGAGAGCCATGCTTATCGTAGGCCCTGCGCTGGTTCCTGCGTCGCTCGCTGTACTGATCCTCCCAACGCTCGCGATCGCCCTCCTCCTCGTCATCCTCACCAGGCCAACCCGTGAGCTCCCAGGTTGGGATCCAGGTGCCCCAGGCCTTTGCGACGTAGGCAGAGTCGATGCAAACGTGGGCACAGGCACGGCCACGGTAAAGCTCGTAGATGGTGTGGAGAGCAGTGATGGCCGAACGCAGCTCTGCACGGCGAGAGAGCGATGAAGGGGTGGGCGCCTTGGGATTGAGAAGGTGACTCGGCGTCCTGTCTTCCTCGGGAAGCAGGGAGGCCATGTTCTTGGGATGACCAGGGCCGAAGTAAAGAGAGACAGCGCCCGAGACGTGAGGCTGAATAATGCTGCCAGTGTCGATGGCGGTGGCACCGACGAACACAGCAATGGGATATCCATCACATCGGTGGTCTTGCAGGTTGTGGCCTGAGAACTGCTTCATGACGCGACGCATAGCTTCGTTGAGCTGAGGTTCGATGTACTTGCGGATGCGCGTACCGGGAAAGACCTGACTGTCGGAATCGAGCATCTTGGAAGCTATGGAGGCGGGTCTGCGAGCGGTTGCACGAGATGCAATGCTGAGATGATCCGAGTCGCGATGATGGATGCCGGCTGCGGGGAGCGCCTCGCGATACGAAGGGGACTTTGGCTCGATATAGCTGGAAGCGTAGCGGGAGCCAGGGCCACGTTGAGACTGGTAAGAGTTACGGACCGATCCGCCAAAGTCGAGGAGCGAGGCGGCTGGCAGGAGGCGGCTGAGTCTGCTGCCACCACGTTCGGAGGCAGAGCGGTAGCGTACGTCGCGCATCTCGGTCTCCGGCGAGTCCATGAAGCTTGCTGCGCGAGAGGCGGCTCGGCTACTGGGTTTGCTGGTAGCGGTGGTCATCTTACTGAGACGCTTGGAGGCATCCTGGTAGTCGCCGGCCTCCGAGTGCTGGTACGGGAGCGTGAGATGACTAGCGTAAGAGGCACGAACGCTCTTGCGTTGGGTTCCGCCGTTTCTGGTTGGGGTGAGCGAGGTATCTGGGACGGTGAGCTGGTCGCGGGCAGATTTGGACTTGACGGGACTGGGCTCGTGTTTTGGAGCAGCTTTTTCAGAGGTGGCATCGTCTTGAGAGGTCGGAGGCGATTTTTGGAGGGTGCTAGTATCGCTTGAAGGGTTCTTGTTGAAGATAGCAGGTGAGTCTTCCGAAGCATCGCTCGACTCCGCCTCATCCTGTTCCTGACTGGCGGTAACGAGACCCTTTGGCGAGCGGGCTTGACGAGCTGCTTTGTCCGTCTCGTCGGCATCGCCTTGCAGCTGATCCTCATCGTCCTCCTCATCGGACACGTCATCTCCATCTTCTTCGTCGTCGGTGGCAGAAACAGCTCGCGTGAAGTTGGAGTCTCCGGTTGCTGTCCTGAAAGAGCCATGGGAAGAGCGCCGCGACAAGCCCGACTCCGAGCGAGCAGCAGCGGATGGACGGCGCTTTGCTGGAGGAGCTACCTGTTCCCTGCGTTTAGTTGCGGTAGGCATGACGAAATGGTTTTTGGTGGTCTGCGAGCTGAATCAAGTGATGCTGTCCGGACGCTTTGGTATCGGCGGAAAGGCTATGGGCCGACAGCGATTGTTCGCTCTCTGGGATATGGTATCTTGTGGATTACAGATGGGTATCGAGGACGTCAAAGCGTCGTGTTGGGGTTTGGTCGTTGCAATGGGAGGGGCAAGGAGGCGATGAAAGGGGCAGGTATATGATGGTGGAAAGAAGGAAGAGAGCGTGTGAGTGATGGTGATGAAGAAGCAAGGAACAATGGAAGAGGTGCCGTGAAGGTGTGACGGGCAAAGGGAATCGACGCAACATGGCCGTTGTCAGGTGCGGGGGAAACATCTGCAGCAACCAAATCGGATCGATGCGAAAGCAAAAACAGTGCTCAACTCTCCCGAGCAAATCGGATGGCTTGCAGCGGCAAAGCCAGCCAGCGCACTAGCGGCTGCGCACTTCCACAAGGGGCAAGATGCTCACAGGTTGCATGATGTTTAGGCACCTTGCCTCCTTGTCTTGCAGATACTCTGGAGCTGCTTAGCCGAGTTTTCGGGGTTGTTGCGCTACTTGAGCTTGATCTTACTTTCAGACTGTCGTTACCGTCCATCCTTACATCCGTCGTTCCAGGCATGTCGGCTATCGTCTAGCAATGCAGATGCTCAGAGTCGAGCAGCCGCAAAAAACAAGCAATTCGATTCGAGTCGAGTCGGAGTGCTGCCGGTATTGCACCACACACGATCGGAGGTCCCGTACAATGGGACGCCACATGTTGACATTTTAACTTCTCGTCAAACTGTTGCTCGCCCTACAGAGACGGAACAAAGCCGCCTCGCACCGGTCGGCAAAGCCGAGGCAGCGCTTAGTATTACACAGTAGGCAAGCGAAATGAAAGGACGTGATACATTGCAATGAATGCCAGCAACGACTCGCTCCTGAATCTGCAGGGATCCGAGCGATACGGGGCCAACTTGCCCCGTCACTCTAGTCACTTCCGACAACTGTAAGGCGTAGGAGCAGAGGACCCTTCCCCGGCTGTGCCTCCCTCGTCGTTTGCAACTCCTGTGGTGTGTTTTGAATTTTAGCGTGGACAATCTTTGAATTTTCGGTACAGCGTACGTTCAGGGGAATTGCAGCTGCAGCAAGAGGACGATCAGATTTGGCGATCCCTGACTGGAGCAGGTCACACGCGAAGCGAGAAGGACACAACAGCCGCCCATGCAAGTGAAAATCCCCCTCACGTCGATCCGCTTAGCGTACTCCAGAATAATGGCCAACTCGGGCAGCGACCACGCGCTGTTGTGTTTCCGATAAAAATCAAAACAGGATGTGAAACTGCGGGGAGGGGGCAAGAAAAAGAAAGCTCGATCATGCACAGGCCAAAGAGTGAACTTTCTCTTTTTCTTTGTTGGAACAAGTCGCGGTGGGCAGCTCTCTTCTCCGCCCGCTTTTCGAGTTCATGCTCTCTGCCTCGAAACAACAGAACGACGAGGGCAGACACCAAGAACACAACCAGCTGCGCCACGAAGAAACGGACGGTCTGCCTACGGGATGGAATTTGAATGAGCGGGCAGAAGAAGGCGGAGACACAACTTGATTACACGTCAACATTTCTCTATCGCGGCATGTTCCATCGGCGGCTAACTGTCTAAAAGACCCTATCCACATGCTCGCCGAGCAAGCCTTGACTTGGCAGTCAGCGACTCGCTTCCAAACATTCGCTCGGCAAGCATGGTTTGTCTGCTCAGCAAGGCTTTGACTCATTCTTCACTTGCGGATATGTCTCATTGTCAATGTCCATCCTTTGTCAACCAGGGCTCCTCGTGGCTGACTTGGAGTCCAACTTGCTGCTCTTTCACACGAGGGCAACAAGTTTCAGCATCACTTAACCTCAAGTCGAGCGGGGGCGGAACTTCGCAGGCCGAGTAGAAGAGCCAGCGGATGTGCCAGGTCAATTTGCAAGCTTCACTCTTCCAAAGAAGCATGGAGCCCGAGATGCACAGAATGATGCGTATCGGCACAGAT
Source organism: Pseudozyma sp. F8B2 (assembly GCA_003004685.1). Lineage (NCBI taxonomy): Eukaryota > Fungi > Basidiomycota > Ustilaginomycetes > Ustilaginales > Ustilaginaceae > Pseudozyma > Pseudozyma sp. F8B2. Next base: position 1,540,339 of record NXFQ01000001.1, on the reverse strand, counting down.
CCGCCCGCGATCGGGGCGATTCCGGCCTTGGTCACATTTGCAACCTGCCCACTGTGGCCACATCCCTGGCATCCCACACTCTGACGCATTCTACAGACTGGGCTGATGCTCAGTCGATCGCGAGAACGGCCATGGCATTTCGCTGCGTGCTATCACCGTCGTGGGCTTGTTGCGGCACCGCCTCTCAATGACGGGCTCATCGACCGTGTCCCCGACATGGCCGCTGATGCTGCTGGTAAGCTGTTCACCCTCGCCTTGCCCAAACTCGACGCGTTCATTCCCATCGTCGTCGAGCGACGGCTGTCCCCTCGACCCCCCGCCACCGAGTTGCTTCCTCCCGATCCGCTTCCACTACTGAACCTGCTCGCCGCACCCGTGACCAGTTCCTTGATCATCGAGTTGTACATCTCCGAATCCGCCTGGTAGCTCTCCCTCAACGTCAGATGATGCGTCAACAGACTCGATGTCGACGTCGTAATCGTGTTCAGATCTCTCAGCATCGACTTGAGCGCCGGCAGGGAGAGTAGCGTGAGCTGATCCTCTGTCTTGTTTACCAGCTCTTGCGCCCTTCGCAGATCTACCGCTGGTGCGGGACCCAGTCCGAGCTCCTGCATGCGTCGCTCCACCATACGCTCGCGATTCGTACTCGAGCCCAGCGCTGGACTTGAACTGCCGTTTCGTGGGCTGTTGGATGCCGATGCCGATCGTTGTGCTGCTGATGCTGGCGCCGAAGTGCCTGCCAGCTTCAAGCTCGAGCTCCTGTGTGGAACGCTGCCGTTCGAGTCGAGCGGACCAGAAGCACGACCAGCTGCGGACGACTCGTACTTCAACTGCAAGGGCGGGAGTTGTTTTGAACCGCCCGACCCTGATGCGAACGAAGAATGAATCTCGTCCAAGTTGACCGGTACGCCCATCGATATGAGATAGTCGCGTCGAGTCTTGCTGCGCACCCAGTCGATCGGCTTGACCGAGGGGAAGCTGGATAAGTCAGCCCAAAGTTGACGCGATTCTGGGCTCACTAGCACTTGCGATGGTCCTCCCACCTGCCGGAGAGCCGTCGTGTCCAAGCTCTTTTCTGCTGCTGCTGAAAGTGGAAGCAACGCATTGACGGAATCTGCAAGTTCGATCCGACTCGACTTTGCCGTCACTTGCAGAGGGGCCCAATCTCGCGTCGTAGGCGGTGCTGCGTAAGCCAGCGCTGGTGCTGGCGTCTGTTGTGCTGCGTCGCCCGTTGGTTGCTCAAGTCCGTCATCACCGAAGTCGTCGTTGCCAAAACCATCATCGTCCTGCGCATCTCCGGTCTCGAAGTCGTCAAAATCGCCAAAGTCATCATTTGCAGCTGCACCTTCCCCTACTCCCGCCGGCTCTCCAAAATCGTCGAACCCATCGTCGTCCTCTGGCAGCACTGAAGAATCCGCTGCTGTCGTAACCTTCGCATCAAATTCTTGTGGAGTCACTTCGTGCTCGATGTGCTCTGCTTGGTCCTGCCGTGAGTCTTCGAAGGTGTCCATGTCGTCGTCCTCTTCCTCGTCCGGCTCTGCAAGAGCCTCTGCCGCAGGCTTGTCTGCGGGGGTCTCGGCCGCGATACCTTGCTCCACAGCCGGAGGCGCTATCGTTCCTGGCTCTTCCTTCGCTTCTGTCACGCTGGACGATGCGTCTTCGGTCAGTGTTGATTGAGCCAAGTCTGACGTATGTACCAAGGTCTGGGCTTCGGAGGTCGGTGAGCGAGCAGCATCGGCAGCAGCTCGCGAGGGTGACACTAGCTTCCTCGTCTTCTCCGGGCTATTCGCTCTTGAATTCGAGGCGGAACTCGCACCCCAACCCGGATCCTCGTCTTCGTACTCGAGGGACAGGCGTACATTCTCCTTGTCTGCCTCGATTCCTGGTACCTCCTTCGATCGCTTGGCCGCCGACGTAGAAGCAGCAGAGGTCGAAGCACTTGCGGGATCGTCCCACACTGCGAAGGGATCTGAGTCCATGGTTGCGATCTAGCCGGTCAGATCGCCTCGTTCAGCGGGGTTGTGGTTGATGGCAAGGTGGAGCAGCGCGACAAGACCAAGCAAGAGGGACAGCGTGTGCAAGCTGGCTCAACCGCGTTCGGCGAGAAGACACAGCAGCCGAGAATGTCAGATGCGAAATTTGGCGGCACCCGATCCACCGATGAGATTTTCCGCCTCTTCCACGATTCCAAGAAGCCGAGTTCAACACTTCCTTTTGAACTCACAGGACAATCATCTTCTTTCACCACCACTTTCGGAGGTGTCTGTCGCGATTTACAACATCATCTCGACTCGGCAGTCATCCGACAAGGCTCAATCGCCAACGATGCCGGTGGCAGACCCTTCCCTCCCGCTCGAGGGGAACGGCAGCGCTTTGCATCCAACACCACATTCCGCGAAAGCGCCTCTACCGAACGCGACCGATGCGACGCAGTCCTCCTCGACCTCACCTTCTTCGACATCGATGCCGACAAAGCGACAGATGCTCAAGCAAGTGGCTCTCTCACCCCTGTCACTACTCTCGCTACTCCCCGTCCCATCGCCACAGCGACTACTCCTCTCCACACTCTCGCTCGGCCCCGTTCCACGTCACATCGCCTTCGTCATGGACGGCAATCGTCGTTGGGCACGTACATCCCACCACACCATCCAGCAAGGCCATCTGACCGGGTTCGCGACGCTCAAGTCCGTCCTCGAGGTGTGTCTCAATCTCGACGGTCTCGATACGGTCACGGTGTACGCTTTCGCCATTGACAACTTTCGACGCAGCGAGAGCGAGGTCAGTGCGCTGATGGAGATTGCAAAGACCAGATTGATCGAACTGGCTGGGCACGGAGAGCTCATCGCCCGCTATTCGGTACGGGTTCGGATCGCAGGTAGGAAGGAGCTGCTGCCACCGGACGTGAGGGAGGCGGTGGAGAGGGTGGAGAATATGACCAAGGACAATACAAAGGCTACGCTCAACATCTGCATGCCGTACGCGAGTAGGGACGAGATGACAGGTGCTGCTCGAACCTGCCTCGATCGCAAGCTGAGGGACGTCGAGAGGGCGGCCGTTGCTGCGAAAGCGCAGCAGATTGCATCGGACAAGCGCGATGCAGATTCGCAACAGCAGCAGCAGCATCCTTCATCATTGTCGTCGTCGTCGCCGCCGCCGCCGCTCGAAAACGTCCTCGACAATATCGACTTCTCCATCACCCCCCAAGATCTCTCACAAAACATGCAGTTGTCGCACTCTCCACCGCTCGACATCCTCGTCCGCACCTCTGGCGTATCCAGGCTGAGCGATTTCATGCTCTGGCAATGCACAGAGTCGACGCACATGCATTTCGTCGACAAGTTCTGGCCGCAGTTTGGGCTGCTCGACATGGTACCCATCATCTTGGACTGGCAGAGGCACCAGTGGAGTCTGGCGCTGCGAAAGTCTTGCGGCTGGGAATAGTTTGCTGCCTGCTGCCCGCCTCTTTTGTCCAGCGTGCTGCATCCGGCATTCCCCGTATACAACATCATACCCTCTCAGGTCGTCTTGGTTCGAACCAATATACCCATTGCATTTTCTCGTCCCCACAACACACCTTGTATCACTAGTCAATGGCATGCATTGTCCCTCTTGCAATTTGACCTCCTCTGTCGCCTTGATACATCATCCGCCTTCCGGAGCACCGTCTCCCCAGCAACTTTTTCGAGAATTTCCTTCCCGTCTACTGTACTGTACTGTACCATCCTCGCCTCGCTTCAATCGACCTCGGTCAAGTTGCTCCCCAACCACGTCGGGTTCGGCCAAACCCTCGCCAGCACCTTGCCCCTGACCATACCTAGCGGTACGGGACCGTAGTGTCTGCTGTCGGTCGAATTCGCCATGTTGTCGCCCGCCAACCAAACGTGTCCCAGGGGGATGGTGACGTACTGAACGTCGCCTTTGGAGCGCACGTACGTGTTTGTTTTTAGGTCGGTGGAAGTGAGTTCGTTGTGTGTGGTGGAGTCTGTGTCCATGCTTTTGAGTAGATCTACTTCTGCAGGAGGAGGGGTGGTGTTGTGGGGGGATAGGATGTCTTCGAACTTGACGAGTTTGGAGTCTAATCCGTCTTCGCTGGGAAGCGATGGTGGTGGGGGTTGTTTCTGACCTCGCCAGACGGACATCGGTAGAGGCCTCATCCTCGGATCCAGCGCCACCGTATCCCCCGGTAACCCGATCACCCTCTTGCACACCGTCCTGCTCGGATCGAACGGACTCAACGCAACCACCAAATCACCTACCTTCAAGCCCGTACCCTGCGCTTGATCCGTTTTCGAAAACATCAACCCTCCAATCCTACCCCTTGATCTGTAAGGATGTGTCTCTCCTTCATCTGTCTCTTCATCTCTCAGACCGCTGCGCAATGATGAGAGAAACCGCGCAAAAGGCAACCGAAGCTGCAGGAGGAAATCTCCCTCCGGTGCTAGAGTGGGCAGCATCGATGCTCCTGTAGAGTTGCGGATTTCAAAGGCATGTTCGTTGACCAGATGGATGGCGCAGGCGATCTGGAGCGTGACAGCGGTTGTGTAGGCTGCTTTGCTCAGCCACGGTCGTCCTCGCAGTGCGCTTGAGAAGCCTCGAGAATGTGGTCGGAACTGTGACATGTTGTCGATCCGCCATGGAGCTCTCGAATGATCGGCCGTTGCTGGAAACCCGAGGGGGATGCGTGGCGGTTTCAAGCGAGCCTGTATCGCCTCAGAGATGGTGCTGACGAATGTAGGCTGTACTTTTGATGGTTCGCAGGCCCGATAGTGCGTCTTGTGGGCAATTGTCGTTGGTGTTCATCACGGGTCAAGAGTTGTTGATGTTGTGAAGAAGCTGTTCCATGTGGAGAACCGAATCGAAAAGTCGCCGAGTTCCGCGATATTTTCGCATCAGGCAGCGTCTCGCCTGCTCACATAAGCCGCTCTTCTCACCCTCTTCTCACTCATGACCGTACCACTTTCATCATGGAAATACAAAGCGACCAAGCGCTCGGGAGACACGTCGAATCAAGGATGCAGTTTGCCCAACCTGGCGGAATGGCATGGGAGAATGATTGAGCAGAAATACAAATGTGGCAACAAAGCGGAGCGGAGACTGAGGTATATGCAAATAGGTGAGTGGATGCGGATAGCATGCAGCTAGCTGCTGATGCGTCGACGTCTCAAGGCAGTGCCGCCTTTGCAGGAAGCGGAGAGAGACGATTGTTTTGCAGGAACTTGAGCGGATTGAAGCCCTTGGAAGCCCGTCGAACGCCCGTGTCGCCGGCGCCTCGATGTTGTTCAGCGATGGTCGTCAGCTGAGTGTCCGATGCCCTCCTCAGTCCTTCTGCGTGCGAGCGACTCTGGCGGGCGACAGGTGTGCTGCTGGCACGCAACGGCTTGGGAGCTTCTTGAGCCACGTCAAAGTCGCTCATGGAAGAAGAGGCCGAGACACTTGGCCTCGACGAAACCGTCTGCGTCCGCGTGACCTGGCCGGGCGAGACGGCTTCGGCATGGACGCGCTCGACGACATTGGCGGCAGCCGAGGCGCGGAACCAGTTCTTCGAATAGTGGAGCATCGTCCTCGACCTGCGCAAGGTTTGATTGTTCTTCCGCGGCGAGTCGTCTTGACTTTCGGAAGTACTGACAGATGGTGCAACTTCGGTGAGCGGTGTCGCAAGTCCGCCTGCGGCGAGCTGCCTCTCGGACTGTACCGTGCCTCCCATCGACTTGACAATGTCTGCCTGCGCGCGTTTGTGGTTGAGGGCCCCAAGAGATGCGTTGGTGAACGCACGGCGAAGCGAGCCAGTCACCGACGTGATGGAGTTGGTGCGGGAACGACCGCCAGATCGCGACCTCTGTTGCTGCTGCGAGAAGATCTCGTCCGCAGACGGTCGACGCGGCGCGAGAGCATCAGTTCCAATAGCGTGGTGCAGGTCCTGAGTGCTTGCCATTGGCGACGCATATGCTGATGACAGTGCCGAGTTGGCGCTGAAGTCGGCGGTGGGATCGGTGTCGCCAAAGCCCGCATCGGCAGAATATGTTCGAGACCTCCTGCCAAACGTCATGGTGAGAGAGTCTCGCATACCGTAAAAGCCGTTGCGAGATCGTGGAGGCAGCGATGACACCGAAGCTCGCAAGTTGTTCGTCGAGTTTCCTGCGGATCCGGTTCCAACGATGGGAGAAGACGTCAGCGAGTGCGAGGCTGATCCCGCAGCAGGTCCGGACAAGGTCAGTCGCGGATTCGAGCTCAGAGGCACAGAGCCAGCGACGCCGAAGCTTCCAAATTCGTGCACAGGGAGCTCGCGGCTGGACGTGACAGGCGAAGTGGGCGTCGAGGCAGAGCCCGGACCCCAAGTAGGGCTGCCGAGCTCTGTGTTGACGTTGAGTCCCGTCGGCGCAAAGATACTAGCTGGTCGCACCCTGTTGGCTTTCTTGAGCAGAGTCGACTTCCATCCTTCTCGGTCAGTCGCCGTATCGAGCTGCAGCTTGGTTGACGATCGCGACCGCGCGCCTGGGTGCACAAATTCGGCCGTGAAGACCAAGTTGTTTGGGTCCTCGTCTGCGTCAGGATTCTCGAGCAGACCTGCACAGCTCTTGCGGCGCTGGATCTTGACGGCCGAGGTCTCCTTTGCAGAAAGGCGATTGAGACCGAGGGAAGAACCGACCGCGGATCCGAGACCTGATCCCGAAGCTGCGTACAACGTCGAAAGAGCCCCTCCGTCTCGAGCGATGCGGGCCGAGATGACCGAGTCGGACAAGATCATTCCGCGGTCTACGATGGCTCGAGAATTAGGCGACGCATGTCGCAGCAAGATCTCGGTCGGCATCCAGGGCCCAGACGACGAGCGCTGACCCTTCTGGTTCGAGCTCGTAGCTTGCGCTGCTCCCGCTGCGTGCATCGCCAGGAACTCCATCAAGGGATCGACTGTGCCCGGCTTGGATGAATCAAAGTAGCCCTGGAATTCCGAAGGGCGACTGGCGTTGGGTGTCGGTGCCTCGGAAGCTTCGAGCAGCTCGCCGTCGGCTGCATCGCCAAAGTAGAGACTGCATGGAAAGGCTGCCTCGGAACCTGATGGCGAGAAAGTCGCACGAGAAATGGCGAGCGAGAGCACATCGATCCAGAGCTGCCTCTCCTTGGTGTTGGAGGCGGCAAGCTCGAAGTGGTGCTCCTTGACCGACAGTCGGAACGAGTGAGGGATCAAATTCCGCTCGTCTTCCACGTTTGAGAGGCGGGCGGCCCACAGCGGGAACCAATGGCGACACTCGTACGTCGAATTTTTGCGAACCTTGACCATGATGAGGAAGCCGTGGTAGATCAAGACGCCGAGGTACTTGAAGCGCAGAGGCGCTACGAGCGGGTTCAAAACCCGGTGATGGTGCAAGACGTCCAGCGTTCCTGAGAGCTGACAATCTGCAAGCGATTTGAGGAAGGACGCTGTAACATTTTGGTTCGGCTCGATGCGCGACAAGATCAAGTCAGCACGGAGCTCCGACTCGCGACGCTTTCCGGCCTCGTCCACCTGATCGGCGACTTCTCTCATGAGAGAAATGGCCAGGGCAAGCTCTTCGACGGATCCGCTGGTTGCGGAGCTGTGCTTCTGCAGTGTTTGTAATACGAGCGGATACAGGCAGAGTCGCTGGATGGGCTTGATGAGGAAATCCCTGAACAGTAGTCGGGAAGAGTTCTGGCGGATCGCGTTAGGGGATAAGTTAGGGGTCGTTGCAGTGCTGCCTGGGTTAGAAGTGGCATGCAGAGTCGAGGTGGAGCTCGAGGAGACGTTCGAAGAGTTGGCGGCAGACATGGGCGTGAAGTACGATGCTGGGCTGTTGGCAAACACGTTGGGTGTGTTGGCGCCGGAGGGTGGACGCGAACCTCCCTTATGAGGTAGCCGAGTAAGCTTGAGGATGTCGGCACAGTGCCTCTCGAAGGCGTCCCAATCGGCATGTCGCTTCTCCGCCTCGCGGATCAGGGCCAGCGCTTCGCCATGGCGTGAGCAGAAAGCCTTGTAGCACTCGAGCGAGGGTATCATCTGGTTGAAAAGCTTGGCGACGCGGACAACGGCCTCGTCAGCTTGAGGGCTGAGCGCCCTTTCGAGCTCGGTCTTCTTGTCCTCTACGTGTCGTTGCTGTCCTGCCTTTCGGAGTCCGAGGTCGACGAGAATGCCCTCCAGCTTGGCCGACAATTTCTGGTGGGTGCGAAGCAGGTCTTCCGAATTCCTCATGACCAACGCCTGGCGAGCGGGCTGGTCGTTGAAGAAAGGCATCGTGCAGAGGTTGTCGAAGAAGACCAAGACCAGTGTGGCGAGATCATCGGCGTAATTGCGCTCGGTGTCGATGAGCTCGAGCAGGGCAGCATAGCGGCGGACTTTGGCGGTCGTGTACGCTGCTTCAGCAATGCTCGGATCCATTGCGCTTTCCTCGGCGAGGCCCGGGTATTCCAAAAGCGCGGCATCGCCTTCAGAGATCAAGGACACGGGAGATGCTTGGCTGGGCTGGAGGCTTGGATCGAAGCTTCCGACTTCGACACGTAGGGTGTCTGCAGATTGCTCCTCGATGTGTGACTTGTAGTTGCTCTCAAATTCGGCGCCTGAAGGTACTGAACTGATGGCTGTATCGAGACTGCCAGCGTGACTGGAGCCTGTGGTAGAGGTGGATGGAGTACGGCTGATGTCAGACTGTGCTGCTGACGTCTCGGTGCCGCTACCGTCGCTGCTACTGTTGTCCGCCTCTTGCAGCTTCGGCGCAACAAGCGGAGTGGGTGGAGGTCGCGAGTCGGTTGACGCGCTGAATGGACTCGAGCCGAGAGCCGCATCGATGACTTCTTCGCTGGTACTGCTCGGCATGCCAGGGAGAGGTGAACGTGCTTGGAGATCAATTGCAGCGAGATCAGGCGAGCTGAGGGCGTCAGCGTAGGCAGAGCTGCCAGAGCCTTGTCGGGCTAGTGGAGCGCTATGAGGAGTCGAGCTGCTAGATGCTGTTTGACCGGACGTGTCATTCCGTACCCCGAAGTGATGAAGGGCGGACGCCTCTTCCGCGTCCGTAAGCACTTGAACCAGAGGACCGGTGACATTACGAGAAACAGCCGACTGCACCTGGAGGGCGAGACCGGCCATGCATGCTGGGACCGTAGTGTCCGTGGACGGAGAGACGGGACTCTCCAAGCTATCGCGAGATGAGCGTGGTGGCTCGAATGTGACTCTGCTGCGACGAGGCAAGGGCGAGTGGTGATCTGGCGAGGAGGCCCGCGGTGTAGAGATTGTAGGCGATGCTATGGAGGAAGAGGTACTTGACCGGGTTGCTGGGTCGTCTGCATCATCGCCAGAAGCATCTGTAGGGCTGCTATCCGAAGACGGGAACTTCACGGCTGTCGAGATCTTGTCGGTAGGAAGGCGACGCGAGGGGATCGGCATGGCTGATGTGGCTGACTGCATCATGGTCACCGGCACAGCCTGCGGAGAGGTCGAGCCCGATTCGTTTGCAGACATGGCGGAGGACGTGATCGTCGATGCGGTCGTGATTGCGGGTCGCAGTCTTTGCGGGAAAGACCGCTTCGTTGGGTAACGTGCGTAGGCCAAGAGTCCCACAGAAGACGTGAAATGAGTGCGAGCTGCACAGTGATGCGCGAGCGTGCGCAGCGTCGGAACGAACGAACTTGGTGACAAAGAGCCGAGCTACGTGCGCGATGCTTGTTCAGCGCCCAAATTGAGTTGCGACTCGGAACAGACTTCGGCAGAGCTAAAACAGCTTTGCTTTGAACAATGTCGATGCGAGGCGCCGAGCAGAGTCGGAGGATCCGCAGAACGAGAAGCGTCCGGCGGACAGCGATAGCGCAAGTGAAAGCGAAAGGGAAAGCGCAGAGAAATTATCTGTTCAGGTCGAGAGAGCCATCTCGCCCCAAATAGGCTCTTGATGAAAGCGGCAGATCAAAGCGGACCAAAGAATCCTCTGTCTGAGGGGGATGCAGACTATCGAGAGCTTAGACAGACCCTTGAACGGCGGCTGGCTAGTCGAACTCTGCTAAGCAGTCTGAGCAGACGGGTATATCGAGCAGTTTTCGTGGGTATGCGATTCGAGTGGTGCGCGACTCGAGAAGAAACGAACGTCGATACGATGCTGTCGCGGTCGGTGTAGTGGCGGATGAGAAGAGGCGCCTGGTATACCTAAGCACCCTACGTCGACAATGAAGGACTAGGAGAGTGCGTTGGGTATCGAGTCGAGGTAAAGACGGTTTGTGGCCACTGATATACTGCCCGCTGGGCGTGGTCGAGCCGAAGATGAAGTATGGCAGTCAGAGCCTGGTGTTGCAGTCAAGGTGATAATGATATTGATGATGACGACGACGATGCTGATGAAGAGGAGGAGGAGGAGGCGCAAACCAGGTGAGGATATGAGCCAAAGCCAAGAAGCAGGATGGGAGGAGCAGGAGGAGCGAGAGGCATGCAGCGAAGGATCCGGAACTCCCGAGTCGACGGACGAGTCTGCAGCATGCAGCAGCCTAGCAGGAAAATCGACAGGACGCCATCCGCAGCGTCAAAAGGAATGCGAATGAAACAGCAGCAGCAGCTGCCAGAAGATTGCGGACCGAGCCGTGTAAGCGAGCAAATCAAACCCTGCACGAGCTCTTTGACAGAGGGCGAGATTGGACGGATGATGAGGACCCAGGAAGAGGATCGAACGCACATCGACAAGGGTCTAGTCGAAGGTCAGCAAGGGCGACAGGCCGATGGGCAGAAGAGCGCTGAACTGCCTTCGAGTGGGGATGTGAGGCAATCCGGCTCAACCCTGCATCTTACAACAATTGCATCGCTTCGCCATCGAGTGGGGCATGCTCCCGCATCGACTACATTTTGACAACCCAGGCCCAGAAATTACAGTAATTGTGGGAATTTCTCGTAAGAGGAAAAATAGAAAGGCCAGTCCGCACATGCAGCCATGACCTTGACACTGCTGAGCTCGAAACAGCTGACAATCGTCGTCCTCAAACCACATCAAAACCGGAGCACGAGATGCTCACCGGTCTGGTTGCTCGCTTGCTCTTGTCAGTGTCCGTTGAGCGGGGTGAAGGCGAGCTTCACGGTCGCGGTTGACGCTCCATACCTATACTCGCCAAACGCTGCAGTAACTTGCAATGATCCGGTACAGCGGGTGCACCCCTCAAGACATCACGGTCGGTACGTTTGGAACCTCCCGGAATCCATTCTTGTACTGTACTGCACGTCTCTTGACGTTTCCACCGGCTTCGTCGAAGCTTGGCCAGGCACGCTCTCGAACATGCTCTTCTGGCTGCGAACTCTGGCTAGCTACTCATTCAAGGTCGAATCGAGAAAGCAGACTTGTCCTATACCAGTGACTAGCCATGCTACCAAAACATTCAGGTTGTCACAGAAGAGAGATCTCGAGCGAGGAACAACATAGAATATTAATAACGTGTTTCGGAAACGCCGCTATCGGCGTTGAGGGTCCACATGCCGGTGGCCTTCGTGCCCTCCCTCACATCTCGTACTTCCCTCTCCGCGAAGCCAGCCCGATTCGGATATTCCGGGCACAGACAAGTGCATCCGTATAAGCGGTGAATGGAGAATGGCACCGCCGACCCTTCTGACACGAACGAGACGAAAGCAGCAAAACGCATGAGAGCGAGATGCTCAACGGCGACCGCCTCTATTCTTGGCCAAGCTTGGCTACTCGCATCTCCGACGCAGCCGAGAGCCACTCGACTCGAGTCGACTCGAAACGAAGACGCGACCGGTTGAGGAAAACTTGGCGGCAGCTAAAATGCAGAAGAGAAGATCAGACGCAGAATGTCGCAATCGCGTCTCCGGTCCCGGCCCCATCTCGAACCCTTGCGGATCAATTTTTTCCGCTTTAGCGGGTGTGAGCGTGCGTGTGTTTGTTGTGTTGTTTTTTTTTTGCGATGGAAGGATCGCGAGACGGCTACAGAAGCGGAAAAATCATGATGAACATAAAATTCAAAATTGTGATTCCTTGCTTTTTTGGTCGGTGTTGCCGCAATCGCACCCGGAGTTGAACCTCGCTGAACAAGTACACGCAACCCGTAACCTCCGTTCAGTTGGGCGGCGCGTCGGTCAAAGTGAAACGCAACACTCTCGATTCTCGGCCAATCCGATCTTGAACGATCCCCGCTCGATTTGGTTCTGAGCTGACCGCGTGGAAAAGTCGAAGCAGCGTAGAGTGCCCACTCAGTCCGCTAAGAATATACATAGCCATCCTGGGGATGGGAAACCCTCCGATGTCGATGCATGTGAACAATCGAGTCGAAGCCGAACTCGGTGGCGCATTCCAATGGTGACGAAGGTGAGGGCATCGTCGGATATCACATGCGGACGCGAACAGCCGACAGCGTCGGCACGCTCTTGGACACCCACATGAGCCACCGAGCAAAGGACAGGCATCAAGACGAGATCAATGGGGCGATGTCGTGCTTTGTGCTCTCCTCTTTGGCTACCGATCGCGACACGATTGCTCAGTCAGTCGTGTAACAAGAGGACCAACGCGAGGAGTCTCGATCCGCATCGAGGGTTTAGTCCCGTCGTTCTCAGCACGCGTTCCGTTTCCTGGGTGTGTAGCGGATTGCGGATCTCTGGCCAAGGGATTGATTGGGAATTTCTTTCGAGCGCTTTCGCCCAAGCCACGATCTTACCTGTTGAACCCTGCAGTGGACAAACAGGTGCGACGTCGATCGGTGGAAATTTCCACTTCGATTATGGGATAGGCTGGAGACGAGCTAGTGTGAGTCGAAGAGCAAGCCACCATGTGTGCAAATAGATGCAGCAACGCAGGCACGACTCAACGTATGCTCCTCGCTCTATCTCCGTGCGCGACTCATTCCAGCAACTTCTCTGGCTTCGATGCGGAATCCTGTCTCATCGCCGTCAGCGAGCGGAGCTGGTCGATGACGACAACTCCGCTTGGACAGGTTGTGTGAGAATTCGCAGTAAGCAAGCATGCTGGTGAGGATGCTTCTCGAAGCCTCGACACAAACAAGGAAACGAAGCATGCCGAACTAGTCGATCCCTGGAGAGTGACGAGTCCGCGTAGCCTGCGAGGAGAAGGTTCTTGACCAGCCCGCAGCGATGATCGACCGAAGCGACTACGGGTCTGAGCTCGCGATGTCGACCGGAACCACTCATCAGCAGCTTTTGGTCTCAGGTCCCTTTGTCTCGGCTCGAGAACGACACACCTTCGCCTAGTTCTCAAGAAACGAATGCCTCGAAGGCTGTTTGTCAAGCCAATAGCGACCGAAGCGTAACGCTTTCCGCAGGTCAGAGAGGACCACGCCGACTCGATATCGACATGTTCGATTTTGTTTGATGAGCTGGGCTGGAGGTGGGGCGGACGTGTCTCCAGCCTGGCCGGTGCCGTGTACCGGCCAACGCAATCGCACTCCTGAAATCGAAGAATGCAGCGTCTGAGACCGGAACCTTTGAATGTACGGAGCGGAGCGGCTTCGGCGCGACAAAAGTCCGGGTGCATTTCCTCGCTCGGTCAGCGAAATTCGCATATTCCAGGGCAGCTCAGCGTGCCCACACCTCCTCTTCCAATTGGGCCCCTTGGACGCGGCTCCCAAATATCCAACTCGTCAAGGACAGCCAATCATTGGCCAGCAGCACAGCACAAAAGCAAGGCAAGTTGGCCGATTCGATCTGCTTACCCGGTGTGTGGCAACCGTTCTCGATACAGTAATGCTAGAATCACGACCTGCAGTGTGCAACGTTGCATCGTTGCAAGTGAGGCTAGGAACAGGCAACAATCCGGCTCACGATCCAAACGAGACAGGGTCCAACCTAGGCACCGCAAATAGTCCACGCTGCTCGTACCCAGAGCACCGTAACCTTTTTCCTTTCTTGTTCACACTCGACCGTCAAGGTAGCCACCAGCCGAGGTCTTCTAACTTCGAACTGTGTTGTTGAAATCAGCCATGCGAATGGTCTAGAGTCGAACTGGTCAGATCTCACGACGATCTTGTATGTGCCTCGCTTCGAAGTGCCTTACACCATCAACGAGGACCCCGTCTCGACTGAGTTTGGGCGTGCTATCGATGGAGATGGTGCTTGCGGGAGCCTGCAACCGCCTTGAGTGGTTTTGGTGCTCTTTTTTTCGATCCGCGGATCGTCGAGAAGAAATCATGGAAATTGCCGCGGGAACAGGATGACATCACCTTGCAGCCGGGCCTTGATCGCAGATATGCGGAGGTGAGGCTCAACCTTTCTTATGTTAGCACCACAGTCTAACAAACAGTGGGTGACAAAAAATCGTCGTAGATAGACAAGGGTCCAAAGGATGCATCTCTTCCTGCAACGTGTGCATCAAAGCATGTACACGGACGCCTCCTCCTTGCAGGAGCCAAGCAGTGTCACGACTTGCTTACTTCGGGCACGTTCACCCGTATCGGGCCATCGCACCAATATACGGACAACCGCCCCGGACAGTTCACTAGCCAGATGGCACCGACCCGATCAACTTGGGGCCTGACGCAGTGGCAGCCAGAACCACTGCCCAGTTTTTGTACTGAAAAAGGCCTTGGTAAGCGAGGGTCGGGAAATGCCCGACGACCGCGTGCTTTTTTCTGTCGCGCGCACGCATATCCCGACACCTCTCACTTGCGCACTCTTTGCCATTACGCCTGGAACGGTCATTCGCTTCGAAGGGCGACGCACTGCCGACTAGCTCGCCTTGTCGTGTCGGATCAAGCGAAGCCTCCCATGGGTATGTAATGGTTCGCTAGAGACCAACGGCCAAGCATATTAGCGCCTACAGCGCGAAGCGCTTATCGGGTAGATGCAATATGGAGCAAGACTTCTTCTTGGCATACTTTTGGACCGCAATCACCTGTTTTTGGGCGTCGCACCTCGTTCGGATGGAGCTCCGCAGCTTTGCCTTGGCAAAGCGCCAGTTTGTCCCTTCAAGACGCACAGAGATGATCTTGTGGAGAAGCTCAACTTGTGCTCTCAAAGTGACCGGTGCACTGTAGGCACCCAGGTAAAGGTTGGCATCTCAGCCCGTCGGGAAGCGAGCTGTGGACGAAAACATAATCGCCTTTCTCGCTTGCCGCTCGCTCTGCTCATTTCGTAGGGCTCCTGAGGTGAGCCGTGCTTCGGGGCGAGATGACTAGCTCCAGATTCCCCAGCCTTCGGACAAGTTGATCCGCCACAGACAGAGGACCCTGCAGAGAGAGGAAAAGGCTTTTGGCGCGCAAAGACCCTTTTTGGATGGGTTGGGGCTTTAATTGACCGACGCAGCTTGCCTTTTCTCCCACCAACGCAAAATTGCTCCCATGACCAGCGTTGCTCGCGTAGCTTGAATCTGCACCGCCTTTGCCCTGACCGCGCTTCACGATTCTTTGAGCGCAACAACTCACCACATGGTTGCGGCGTCTGCTCTTGTGGTGATGTCAGAGGATGCAACCATGGCTGGTATCAAGGTGCGACGACGGCGTGAGCGAGTGGTGATGAACCGAGGGTGGGCGTCGTCGTCGCTGTTCCGAGACCCTCATGCATGCAGCCTAATTGACAGCAGTTGATGGGTGAGCGTGGGTGGAGGTGTGCATCGCGAGCGATTGTTGTGGGAGGATAGGTGGGAGCGCGATACTCCGATGTGTTGACCGAAAGTACGGGCCGTCGGCCAGGTTTCTGTTGCATCCAGTCGTGGGAATGGGGCTCGTGCATCGTTGGTGTCATCTACTGATACTAGGACAACTTTGTCTCAGGCATGATGTGACCAACATTGATGGCACTGTGGAAGTTGCAACGCTATCAACATTGCTATTTGTCGAGGCCATCAGGAAGGGTGGTGTAAATTCGCTCGTATTGGTGATGAAAAGTGAAAAGGAGACAAGTGACGCTTGGACAATGTACTTTATACAAAGCTCCGGTCAAGCTCACTCGGAGCTGACACGATCAAAGTTGGCATCAAAGAAGAGATCTTGTCCCATCTTCGTCCCTACCTCGGAAGCGATCGTCTCTCCCTGCCAATCCGTCAGCCGGAACGTGACCATCGTCGAGCTCTGATCGAACTGCCTGGTAGCGTCCTTCAGATCCCACTTCCAGTACGAGCTGTCCACATGACCCGCTTCCATCCATCCATTTCCAGCGAACTTCATCTCGACCCTGACCACGGCCTCGTGGTTACCCCTGATCTGTACCTGGAAGAAGCCCGGGCTGGCACCTTCCCTCCAGTGAACCTGGAGCTTGCTGATCCCGCTGTTGCTGCGTTCGAACGCGTCCTTGCAGTTGACAAACTTCCAGGTGATCGGAAGCTTGCTACCAGCGGCGTTGTTGGTGACGCTGTTCCACGCGTCGAGGTGCATGTCGAGGCCGGAGTAGCACTGATTCACGCCAGGGCAGAGGTCGCTGACGATCGCAACGGTCTTTTTGCCAGCGGGTAGCGTTCCACGCGAAGGCTGTTCGACCGACCACTCGCGGTTCTCGAAGAGAGAGGCTGAGGTGGAGGCGATCTCGACGCAGGTCCCGCAGGCAAGTCCGTCTTGGAAGAAGGACTGATCCATGGCGACAGAGGGCAGGTTGTGGTGAGGGAGAGAGTCGAACATGCATGCTCCTCCTTGCCAGAGTCCAGCGCCGCCGAATTGGGTTCCGGGACCGTGGTGGATGAGCGAGGGGTTGAACCAGGAGGGGTTGGTGGTAGAGGTAGTGGGGAGCGTGGTGCTCCCGCGGACGCCTTTGCACGAGATGCCGGAGCCTTGGGCGTTGGAGGAAGGTGAGGAGCTTGGGGCGTAGCCTTCGGGCTGGGTGGTGCTGCCGGGGCTGGGGTGGCCTTGCTGAGAGCCCGGTTGGGGGGTGTTGGAGTCGCCTTCGGAGCCCCAAGAGGCACCGCCGGGAGCAGACTTGCTGCTACCACCCGCGGAAACGTCGCCGGGCTTAGACGAGGTGTTTTGGTTGTCGCTACCATCGCTTCCGGAGACAGGTGGACTTCCAACAGCAGCAGCCGCAGCAGCAGCACCAGGCTGCTGATCAGCTGAATAGCCCTTCGGCTGGGATCCCTGGTCAGCATCTATTTGATCAGAAGATGAGCCTACGAAGGGGGAGCCAGCACCACCACCATCGTGGTTGACAGGTGGCACACTGCTGCTAGCTTGACCGGGAGCGCCGCCAATCGAGTCCTGAGCCTTGTGCTTGGAAGCACACTTGCCCTTCTTCTTGTGCATCTTCTTCGGCTGTTGATGTGCGTCTCCAGAAGAACCTCCCGAGTCACCGGCAACTCCACTCGGGACAGTCCATGGCTGAGCAGCCGAGTTGCTGTCATCGCCAAGACGCTTGTGCTGGTGACCAGCGACGTGACAAGCCTTGCTGTGTCGCTTGGCGGGAGCGTGTCCAAGACCAGCTTGGGGTGAAACAAGGGCCTCGACAGCCGAAGAGGCGAGGACGGCCGCTACGAGAGCAAGAGCAGGCGAGAGTCTCATCTTGGGTAAGAAGGAACAAGAAGCGAATGTGCTTTCTTTATGAATGGATTCGAGGTGATAAAGAGTGTGTATCGAGGGACCAGCCCAAAAGTTGGATAAAGACCGAAGAGGAAAGAGAAAGAAACACGAAAGAGATGACGGAGCATGTTGCAAGCTGATTGCGTTTGGGATCTCCTTATATACCTGCTTGTATCCTCAGTCTAGACAATTGAACCAGACGCACAAATTTTTTTGGGCAGTGAATGAGACCACGAGAACAACTTTTTCATACGCAGCACCAATGTTGCCCATCCGATGATGAAGTGGGCCGCTCTTCAAAATGATATTGCACAGGAACGCCTCACAAGTCGACCGATTGCAAGGGTGCCCGGTTGTCCCTGATCCGGATCGGCGGCGGTCAACTTGCACATGAGCTCCTGCCAAGAGTCAACGATCGGCTTTCCTCTGTGTTCATAAAGGTGCCTGGTGGTTACCTGCAGCCCACCTGCATGTAGCGATGAAGATCATCTGCTCGCTACGATCACAATGAAGGCTCATTCCTGCACCTCAGACCCATCCGAACTCTCACTGCATCGACGCTGTCGCAGCATCGGTGTCTTGGTCGGGAGATCAATGCAGGCCCATTTGTGGCCATCCATGACGACCCATCTGCGCAGCTCGACAAGTGACACCGAGATCCGAAATCCGTCGATTCCGAAAGGTGGAGTTTTGATTTTACGCGATGTTGTTGCACAAAATGGCATTTCTTCCTGAGACCAACACGCTGTTTCCTCTTCCACCACGAAGTTCACGCTATGAACCTCGACGTGGGCAGACGCATCTCTCTCGGTCCACACAAGGGCACCATCCGCTACCGTGGTCCAGTCCCGCCTTCTGCCGGAGAATGGCTGGGTGTCGAATGGGATGACCCAACACGTGGCAAGCACGACGGTATCAGCGCAGACGGAACGCGGTACTTCCACGTTCGAATTCCCGGCAGCGGATCTTTCATCCGTCCGACCTCTTCTAAGCTCTCGAGTGGATGCAGCTTTCTCTCCGCACTGCGCAACAAGTACTGTCCTCCAGCCGAACCGTCTGCAGCGGCGCAGCGGTCAGTGGGACGAGAGCAGCAGTATTCGCGCAAGAACATCGCCGACATCGAAATCGAAACTCCGAATCTCGATCGCATCGCGATCAAATCCGCACGGCTCGATAGGTTGAAGGAGGTCGGTCTTGGTGGATGGAATTATTCCTTGCTATCGGATGCGGATAATGAGGCGGATCAGGATGCGCGCTTTGATGTGGCCAGAGCGTACGAGGAAGGGGAGGGGGAGCGTGATGGACCTGGTTTGATAGGCGCAACGTGTCCGAACATTCGGTGGCTGGATCTGTCGAGGTCGTTGTTGCCCGATTGGGAGGAAGCTTCGTTGATAGCTGGCGAATTGAGGCAGCTGAAGACGCTTCTGCTGCATTTCAATCGGTTGCAGTCGCCGCCGGGGGAGATTCCGGTGAGCTGGGGGGAGAGGTCGGGACATATACAGGACTTGCGTTTGGATGGGACGCTGATGCAGTGGTCTGAGGTGGCGAGGCTAGCACCTGCATTCCGGGGCTTGCGCTCGCTACACATCGGCAGCAACGAGATCGTCAACCTGGCTGGGAACAGCGTCACAGCTGGGAACCAAGGTGAGGCGGAGATCTTTCCATCCCTCACATCGCTCAGTTTGGAAGACAACGCTATCGAGTCGTGGCCAGATCTCGTCGCGGCGCTGTCTGCACTTCCCAGTCTTGAGACGCTCAACCTCGATCGCAATTGTATCACCCGCATTCCACCCGCGACTGCGACGTCTGCAACACCCAGACTATCCAGACTCAAAGAACTTCACCTACGAGGCAACCGAATCGACTCATGGTCTTCGCTCGAAAACATCGCTCACTGGCTCGGGCCTTCTACATCGCTCGAAGCACTACACATCTCCGACGTCCCGCTCGAAGAAGATGCAACTCCATCTCCTCCAAAAGAACCAGACAACGACCTCTTGTCACAGTACGAATATCGCGACTTTCGAGCGCTCGCAATCGCCCGTCTCCCGACGCTCAAGATCCTCGACAAGACCGAGATCACACCCAAAGAAAGACGCGATGCCGAACTGTTCGTCTACACGCGCTTTCGCGAATCCGACGCATACATCATCCAAGGCGGTGTATCTCGACAAGGTACACACGACCGATTGGACTTGTCGAATCAAGAGAAAGCCGAGAGGTTTCCGAGATTTATCGAGCTGGCCAAAGTTTTCGACGGAGAAGAGGCATTCTTCATCTCGTCGGATGGTGCGCAGGGGGAGAGGGAGAAGAGTGACAGGAAGAAGAATACGCTCAGATCCAAGATGCTGCGTATCTCGGTGGTCGCATGTGCAGCTGCGCCGGTTGCAACGGCACCTCATGTTGCTGACGAGGTTGCGGTGAAGGAAGGGGTGCAGGTGTTGGCGTCAACGCCATTGCGGTTGCTCAAGATCAAGTTGGCGTCTGCGGTGGGGGTCAGGGTGGGACAAGTGGGCGCAGTGTGGGCGCTCATGAAGCAGTCGAATGGAACTGAGGAGGGTGAAAAGGGGGATGGAGGGGAGAAGATCGTGCTAGAGCTGGACGACATGTCGAGGAGTCTGGACTGGTATGAAGTGGCGTCAGGCGATTCACTCGTGCTGGTTGTCGATTCGTAAGCTCTCACACAAGTGCTATGGTCAATTGCATATCGCGCCCGTCTCAATGCACACCTCTTACACACAGCAGACACCAGACATCGCCGGGGCGGCGACCCTTCCACGGTCGTTACGATGGGAACAAATTGCCAAAATTGCCGCGCTGAAGCCTTGGCTGCGATCAAGACGAACAAAGCTTTCAAGGGGTCTCAGGATCCCTGACAACGATGGTGCCCGCCTTGCTGGACTCGCCGCCCGGCAGCGTCACCTGGATGAAGTCTGGCTGCTGCTGTCGCAGTCTCGCGAGCCACCTCGCGAACGCATCCGTGTCGGCAGGCGGATGATCAAAGATCCAGTGCGGAGGGATGTAACGCACACCGACACGCACGTCGTCGGGTTCCTTGCCGAGCGAGGCTGACCAGCCGAACCACCAACGACGGCCGAGCTTGCTCGCGGCAGGAGCCGGGTTGGGGGAGAGCGAGCGTCGAATGAGAGGGATCTGTGCCTGCTCAGAAAGAGTGAGAAGGCAAGGTTGTCAGTGATGGTTCTGGAAGCAAAGTCAGAAGGAGAAGTTCAAGGACGGGACAACAAACAGCTTGTGCGTGAAGTGCGGAGGCGATGGATAGTACTGCTGCGATGAGCAGCAGCAGCTCGGAGCGAAACAGCATTTCTTCGAACTATGACGGTGTGTAAAGACGTGCGGACTGGTTTGAAGGACGATCGTGGTGATGAAGCAGATCACGTTCAACGATCCCCAACGAAGTGAAGCGAAAGCGAAACGAGACGAAGCTTCAAGACGGACTCATGCCCATTTATGGTGTCTTTCGAGTTGTGGGGCATGCAAAGGGAGGGCTGTAGAGTGATTTCCGGCACCGGTCTCGGCTCACCACTAGCCTCGTGAAACACGTTCTTGCCGCCCGCACTTCAAACAGTTGGGTTGGACGGAGATGAGACGTCAACGGAAATGGTGACGTGCTTTCCAACGTGTAGCGCTCGGCATCGCATCGCAAGTGGAGACGGCCGAAAGGGGCAGAGCACTGTTCCCACGATAAGATGTATCGGTGGCGCTGGGTCACAATTGCTCCACCAAACTTCATTACTAGGGTCCCATCAGCTCTCGATGAGGGTATCCCTCCGAAGATGCCAAGAAATCACCCTCGTTCAGGTACGAAACAACCGGCTACGCGACGTCAGTCAGGATGTCGCATCAGGAACATGTTGGCATGTTTCGAGGGTCTCAGTCACCGTAATGGTAGCAAAAGTCAACGCGGATGGCGATGATTGCGGGGTCTATCGTACCTGCGGACGGCAGAGTCGAGTGGGAGTATCAAGGCGAACCCGACTTGGTCCGCGAACAGACCGCTTCATTTCGTGTTGTCGAGGTGTACAAATCCTACAGTTGGTCGCTCTGTGACAACCAGGGCGGGAGGCTTTACCTGACCGTCGGCTTTGACGACGATTTAAACACCGTTCCGTGTTGTCAGTACAGCGTGTGTCACTGTCAAATCTTGAGCGTTTCTGATGACAATGACGTTGACGTGTCGACGTTTCTTGCTTTAGACGATGTGCGTTGCTCCGGCTCATCGGGCAGTAATTGCCCCGTTGTAACCTTTTCCGTGCCGGCAGCACGACGACCGCTCGGACAAGAACCCCTCCTCATTTTGTTTGTGGTGACTCGAGCCCCGTCCACAATAAGTCTCACCACGACATGAGATGGATCCCTCCCTCCCCCAAGCACGAGCGAGAGGCTTGGTGAAACCCTCATAACACCTTAGCGCCACTCGACATCGACCAGGCAAAAATAGGTGGAGACACGTTTCCGACAGTGTTCTCCAGAAGTGGGGTGGCTTGGAGGAGACAGAAAATGAAGCGTGGTCCCCCTTATCTGGTGGCTGCACAGTCGCCACAGGTGTCTCTACGCTACTCTGGAAGCTCGACACCGCCTTTTGCTCAACTTCATCTCCTGCTCGTTGTGGTGGAAATGCTTGAGACTCGAAAGATGTACAGCGGCGTCTCTCTTTTGCATTTCCCTGCAATCTCTTGGATGTGGGTTGGATCATTTGTTATAAAAGATCGATCTCGGATCTGTCCTCCTGAGAGGAGAGAGGGAGGATCCTGGATTGTCTCGATGCTCATCCTCCTCCCCGCCAGAGCAGACCTGATCCTTGCCTTCGCTGAGCGATCGTATCAATCTCTCCTCTGTACTGTATCTCTCTCTTATCGCGGCTAGAACCGTGTTCAAAGTCCAGATCAGCTCGCTCTTCCTTCGCCGGTCGAAGCTTTATAAGTCTCCGCTCGCTTCATCATCGTTCCTGGTCCGCCGATCTCCTTTTTCTTTTCCTCCGTTCTCGCCGGCCGAAGAGTCG
The DNA here is from genome assembly GCA_003004685.1 of Pseudozyma sp. F8B2. Classification (NCBI taxonomy): domain Eukaryota; kingdom Fungi; phylum Basidiomycota; class Ustilaginomycetes; order Ustilaginales; family Ustilaginaceae; genus Pseudozyma; species Pseudozyma sp. F8B2. The sequence continues at coordinate 1,517,883 of NXFQ01000001.1, read as the reverse complement.
GTCTCCCACATCCTTCTTCGATCTTCCTCCGCCATCCCAGCGAAGCCTGTCAAGATGCAGCGTCACGACGGTCAAGAGTACATCCCCGGCGTGTTCGCCAACACGGCACCGCATCCATCCCAAGTCATCTCCCTGATCCGCTTCTCCCAAGAGAACACCACGTGGAACCTGCCCACCATGATCGCACAGACTCTCCTTGTCGCCGAGATCATCCGCATCTACCCGGCCGAGTTTCGAATGGTGTCGCGACTAGTGCAGCGCAAGCATCCGAACATGGCGGAGGTGTTCTTCATCCTGATCAAGTACCTCTGCTTGATCGCGGTGGTGTTGGATATACTTGTGACGGAGACGTTTGCGGCTAGGAGCGATGCGGATTGCAGCGGGTGGGCGTGGACGAGTTCGACGCTGTACTTTGCGTGCTCGACGTTGGTTTTCGCGGTGGTTAGTTGGAGAGCGAGGATCATCTTTCGCACCAGCAAGATTGCTTCTTGGGTGCTTGGGGTGGGGTTGTCGGTTCAGTTCGCCATCGCCATGTGGACGAACTACCGGGTGGACAAGGCGGACGCTTTGACTCCCGCTGGCACATGTGCTCCTTCCAGCCAAGTCCACTCCACCCCTGCGTCAAGCAACCCCGCTTTCCACCTGCACTTCTGGCAAAGCTCGACGTACTGGTTTCTGCTGTACAACACCGTGTTCGAATCGTTGATCATGATGGCTTGCTGTTGGAAGCTCAAGAAGACGTCGAGCGGTCCCAACGGCGTCGGTTTGACGAGGATCGCCAAAGTGCTGTTCGACAACAACGTCCACTACATGGCCGGCGTCGAAACGTGCAACGTCGTCGAAGCCATCATGCTCATGGGTTGGCCAACGAGCTTGCCACCCGTGCACATGACTTCGATCGCCATCCAGATCGTCATGGGACTGCAGATGCTGATCGGAGAACAGGAAGCCGTCTACAGCCCCACCTGCTCCCAAATGACGTTCTCCGCTTACTCCACTTCCACCAGCAACGGGTACGTCAACAAGCATCATACGGCTAGCGATGGCAGTAGCAACCTTACGTACAGCTTGCCTGGAAGAGCGCTTTCGTACGTCAAGAGACCGGGTACCGCTAACACGGCTACTGATGGTGGGTTTGGCGGGGAGAGCGGTGTCGTCGGTGCGGGAGGAAAGCATGGCAGGAAGGGGACGTTTTCTTCGATCAGCTCGATCCCTGCGTACGTCAAGAGTGGAATTGGTGGTGCGACGGATGAGGGTGTTGCGCCTCAAGTTCCGGCGAAAGGTCCAATCCCGTTCAGGCAGGATGTGCAGGTGACGGTGGACGTGTCGCCTGTTCATCCGTCGGCTGGTGGTGCCGCGCCCCCGCCGGTCCCTGCTCCTTACATGTGAAGCAGGGTTCCCACACTTCGTGGCGCTGCTCACACCATCGCGGGAGCTCTCTACCCAGACAGTCTCGCCAAAAAGCTGCTCACTCTCCTTGTCTCGGTAACCGTCGCTTGTCAGTGTTCCATCGCCTCTGTGTATCCCATGTGTCGACTCTCCTTTCTCTCCTGCGATCGTTTCAATGCATCACCATCTTTCTCACAGCCGGTCTGTGCACGACTGAACTCGAGTGGTAAGTAGACACAGGCTTCGCACGATTTCGATCAAATGCAAAAGAAGATGAGAGTATGCGAGAGAAAACAAATGATGCCGTGGATCGATAGATCAGCTACCGCCGTCCTTCCCGACCTGCTTCAAACGATGCTTCTCAGCCCGTTGTAGCGAAGCCTTGCTGTCCGACAGTGTCTGGTGTATGCTTCGACCATCCGCGTCTTGATCCGAGCCAGCATCCGACAGCGTCAGACTGGCTTGACGCCTCATCTCGTCCGTCGGTCTTGCCGGTCGTAACGGCGGAGACTTGTACACCGAGCCGTAGAGATCTGACGGTGGTGGATAGTCGTAGGGCTCATCGGATGTAGCTGCTCTTTGCGGCGAAGGTCTACGTCTCGACCTTCCTGATCCGGACGCATGCGGTTGGATGTGACGTTTGTCGAGGTCATCTGCTTCATCGTCGCTTGCTTCGCCTATCGAGTGTGCACGACCGCCTCCGTCGTCGCTTTCATGGTGCGACTCGTGAGAGATGCGATCGGAACTGTTGAGGAAATCTTCGTCGTCCGGGTTGACCTTGGAATACGCCGATGTGTAAGGATTGTGGCGTAGGAGAGAATCGATGAGCCAGAACTGCAACACGTTCATGGCGAGCGGGAACAGTGCCATGGAGAAGAGCACTTGGACATCCTTGTGGCTGCCAAAGAAGCCCAGGATCCACGAGCCGACGTCGAAGAGGAAAGGGAACAAAGCAAAGATGACAAGGACGGCCATCTTCATGAGGAACAGCACGAACAGGTACGATGCCAGCTGCTTCAACCAGTACTCGATCCTTGGCCTGCCTCGGCGGAATGCTCTACGATCGGCGCCTGCTTGAGCAGAAGAGCCGGGCTCGCCAGACGATGCGGGGACGATGGACGGAAGCGCTGGGGTGTATTGACCCGAAACGAAGCCCTCGAGGCCGAGTCGTTCGGTGAGATAGTAGGTGACATACTTGAGCGCAACGTAGATAAAGAAGACCCCAACGGTAGTATCGACGAGGATGTTGAGAAAGTAGAGCGAGCAGGGATTCTCGCCGCCTCCACTTGCCACAAAGTCGGATAGAATCACGTTGAGGATGTGCACGAAGAGTTGACCGAGCATCTGCTTTGAAATGTCCAGAGCCCAGATCTTCCATTTGCGTTTCGGTTTCTCCCTTTGACGCTTGTACACGAGCGAGCCGATGACGAGGATGCCCATGATGGCCTGTACGAAGAGCGCGAACGGTCCCATGAGCTTGCAGTTGTCTCCGTCGACTTCCGGTGCGCCCATGATGGGGGATGGTGTCGGTGTCAAGGTGGGCTCGAAGAGAAGGCTGGCTATTGAAGGAGTTGGCGGCGTCATGTCACGTACTGCACCGACCAGACTCGGGGAGCCGGCTTCGAGGAAGCTCATGGCTGCAGTTGGAGCCCACCTGTGGCTGCAGCGATGTACGAAAGCTCCCAGATCCACAGGTGCAACCCGAGTTGGATCAGCGATGCAACAGCTGCTTGGTGGTGGTGGTGTTGGTCGAGGAGGGTCGGACCCTGACTGTGCCACAAGTCAATAAGAAAACTAGCCGCTGTGGCCTGTGCTCTTCCAGTTGGATTTTTCGGTAATTCCGCGAGAGTAGCACCGGCGCCTCGATTTCTGTTCGCCACCTCAGCTTGTTCCGTCGCCTTGGGTGGAGGCAACCGCCCTGGAATTTCATGGCATAGGCTAGGCTCAGGCATCGCAGCACAGACTTCGTCATCGGCGCCAGACAAGAGGACAGAGAGCCGGATGCTAGCATGAATGAATGAGATGCAGTGAAATAGGTATACAAGTACACGAATGGACGGAGTCTAGACACAGAAGAAAGGAAAGCCGATGCGAGCGTGGGCTGCAGCAACCACGGGTGCTCTAGAAGAAAGCACCAAAGTCGTACTTCTCGCCGGGAGCAGGACCGGTTGCGGCCGAGGCAGCTTTGGCAGCGGCACCTGCCGACTTCGACGTCTTGGCATTGCTGCGTTTGGAAGCAGCGGGCTTTGACTTGGATGGCACCACAACTCGTGCCTTCTTTTGAAGTCTTCGATCCTTGCGAGACATCGACTGCTCCTCATCCACCTCTTCCTCTTGGTCCTGAACGTCCTCGACGGAGTCTTCGTCGTCATCTTGAGCAGCAACACCTCGCTTCTTGGACCCACTCTTCTTGAGGATCGATTTGAGCTGTGGCGCCTTCTTGGACGCAACGGGCTCCTCGACCTCTTCCTCCTCGTCGTCTTCGAAGCTATCCTCGTCGTCCTCGAGCAGTGCTTCGTCGATCTCATCTTCGTCCTCCTCGGTATCCTGCTCAGGTGGAGGTGGAAGCATCTCGACTTGGTCCAGGACCAAGGCGTCACGACCGAGCACCAACGAGATGGGCCTGAGTCGCAGCTCGCGAGCCTGGAACTTCTTGCGCCATTCCTTCCTGACCAACACAAGCGGCATGCTTGCCGAGATTCGTTGCTTGGTTTCGTCCGAGACCTTGGCCGCATCTGTGGCAAGTTTGGGAGCCTGAGTGTAGTAACCCAGCATTTGGTGCGACCAGTCTCGAAGGATGACACGCGAGGCCCCAATCTCGTCAGGGATGTTGCGCTTCTTCATGCGACCGGTGGCGCGAGCGAGCGCGATCAGAAACTCTTGCGTGTCAGCGTGCACCTTCTGACGCCTCGAAGCGGCTTTGACCTTTTCCTGTTGGTTGGCGTCGAGCTGCTCGTCGGCTAGCGATGCGCTCTCGGGTTGGAAGGAGCCGAAAGCGGGGATGTTATAGATGAGCATGAGATCTTCGGGATGCGAAACGCGCGAGAGCAGAGCCCAGGTGAGGGGCAAAGGCTCCTTGATTCTCTGTACGTGGCCCTGGTTGCGCATGAGTGTCTGCATCGATTTGAGTTCCATGCGTGCCATCAACTTGTGCTCGTCATCTTGCTCCTCGTCATCCTGCTCCTCTTCATCATCGTCGTCCTCCTCATCAGATTCTTCCGCAGCTTCGGAGCTCTTGAGCGGGATGAGAGCGGGGGTGTCGAGCACTGCAGGCCAATCGCTCGTCTCGTTGTCCTCGTCCTCGGCATCTTCGTCTTCGGGGACGCCGATGGCGTTGAGAATGGCATCTGCGACAGTGCTTCTGCCCGAGTAGGCCAGGCCCACTACAGCAACATCGCCCTTGCCGACGCCTTTGAGGTCCAGCTGCTCCACAAGCGCCTCTGCACCAGTATTCTCGGCAAGCTGATCCGAGGGCGATGAAATGGGGAAAGCGGGAACTCCGGTGGTTGTAGAGAGGTAAGCGGACCATGCGGCGACAGTCTCGAGCGGCACCATGTCGGCACGGCCGAGCGCGAATGCGAGCTTCTTGCTCTTGCGGCTGCTGATCTCGGCCTCGAGCCACGCGCATCGGAAACTTTGAGGATCACGAGCGTCGAGAGCGAAAACGACGGTCTTGACCTCGTCCGAGTCGAGCAATTCGGAAAGCGTGCCGCGATACAGCGGTGCTGCCAGCGGGATGTCTTCGAGAATGTCGTCCTCGTCCACCTCTTCGTCCTCATCGTCCTCTGCAGCTTCAGCGTCTAAGCCATCCGCACCTTCTGCCTTTTCTCCATTGCGTTCGGCGAGCTTTTCGGCCTTCCTTGCGAGCTTCTCCTCCTCTTGAAGTCTACGCTTGGTCTCGATCTCATTGAGCAGCTGCTCTTTGTACGGGAATGAGTTGGGGATGCCCGGATCCTTGCGTGCTTTGCTCTTCCATTGAGTGCTCCTTCGCTCGTCTCTGCGTGTCTTGCGGCGGTGCTCCTTGACCTTCTTCTTGATCTTCTCCCTCTGCGCGATCTTGACACGCTTGGAAGCGCGCTTCTTGACTTTGACCATGACTGTCTGCGAATGTGATGACGCTCGAGTGATGGAAAGGGGTGAGGTGGGGTGTGGAAGAGTGACTTGATGGGGCGCGGTCTTGTTTCTTCTCGACCTCCAGCTCGTCAGGGTTTCGGCAATTCCGCTCAGACTGAAACGAGAAGAACGAAAAAATCGAGAGAGGCCACTTTTTTCGCTTTTTGGCTGGAAATTTTCCTGGCGTTGCAGTGCAGGTTCAGGGTCTAGAAGAGGTCATGCTTAGTCACAGCTTCAGCTTCACTATCGCGAAATTTGATTTTCTAAGGAAAAGTCCTAAAAAATTCTCGAGCCGAAGAAGGGTGAATGCGTAATTTCTCTTTTGCATTCGGTCTGGAGGCGGGCAGTTTGCGAGAGTCGCGTGCGTCTGTCTGCCTTTCGTGGAGAGTCAAGTTGAGCGGCGTCGCCGAATTCTGAGAAACAAGACGGCGGCGGCGGCGGCTATCTTTCCTCAGCGAAACCTTCATCTCGAACCTCGAAATCTTCTCTTCTCACCGTCGGACAGCGAAGCGTCGTCATCATCAAGACACTCGGGATCGCCGCTTCGCAAACGGATCGCTTATAATTTGCACATCCTAAGTGTGTAATGTCGGCATCTGCGTAAGGCTTGTCGCCTTCAAGAGGTCTTCACCGTGCGCCACCTAGCGCCTGCCGCCTGTCCGGTGTCAGTCACCAGGTACTTCCTCGAACTCGCACGCTACGCACACCTCTTACGATTATACGATTGGATCGTCGCGCGAGCTTGTATGCATTGAAGGACAGCCGCGGTGATGCCGTCCGTCGAGCCCGTCCGAGCTCGAACTATCGCGCCACTCCCCTCCAAGTCCTCATCCCTACGACGTGCTGCCCGACTTGACATCGACACCAACCCGTCAGATCTTGCCGCCATGAAGCGAGCCTCCAACTCGAACCTCTACTCAATAGAGGCGGACATTGCTGCACCGCCTTCCCCGTCCAAACGCAGGAACTCGGCCTCTTCCGAATCGGAGTACTCTTCGCCCTCACCCACCACGCCACTCAAGCCCCTTCGTTCCAGCCTCTCCAAAAAGGCACCGCCACCAGGAAGCATGGCTGCCATCAACTCAATAAGCGGCACCAGCTCAGCCAACTACCAGGGCATGTACCTCAGCTTTGTCATCAACGCGCTTTCCGAGAAAGAGAAGGGCAACACTGGCCCTTACTACGAGCTTCTCGTCCAATTCGCAGAGCCATCCACGGGCAGATCAGGCGCCTCGGTCTCTTCCTTGCGCTCGCTTCTCGCGGCTCTCTCGCACGTTGTATCCGACTTGGATCGATCACATACCAAGCTCGTCGAGAGCATCTTTGCTCTTCCCTGGACATCCATGGACGACAGCTTTGCGCAGATGTGGATCAAGTTTGTGTGCAGCTTGGTCAGCGCAAGGGGCGAGTGGCTCACGGTCATCCTCACAAAGGCGACAAAGGCTCTCTCGTACCGACTCGAGTGGCTACCGTATCAGTTTGCCGACGAGTCTGGCAAGAGATCCGTTTCTACGCTCAAGCGCAGGCAGGTCTATGAGCGAGTCCATCTCCTCATTCGTTCGCTGCTGAGCGTCGTACCCACGCTGCCTGGTGTTCTGGGCCCGCTGCTTGTACAATTTCTGCCACACAAGATGGTGCATCGCTCCGATCAACTCGTCTACATGCGCAACATCCTGCACGTCAGCGAGTACTGCGCAGAGCTGTCGGAGGCCATCCTCGGCGCTGTCATTGACCGTGCCATTCAGCTCGACGTAGAGATTCAAGTCGAGCTCGACGAGTTTGACGACGACGAGGCCGAAGAGCTCGGTCTGGATTTCGAAGACCCATTCGAGCAGGCGCTCGATGACATCGATGAGGGAGACAGTTCCGACGACGATGATGAAAGTGACGCCGGCGACTTTGCCGACAACCTCTCGGACCTATCTGACGAGAATTACGAACAAGGTGTAGCGACAGAAGAGCAGAAGCGTACCCAGGAGGACCTGCAACGGTCCATGCGACGCATTCGCGAGTCTGTGGCCAAGCTCGACGCCATCATGATCGCCCTATTCGAGCATCTTCGCAAGCTCGACGCGCAGTACGTTGCCGGTGCCAACAGCTTGACCTACAACAGCCCCATGGACTCGGATGCGAATCGACGCAATCTCTTCCACACGCTCCTCTCCATCTTTGCTCGCAACATCTTGCCCACCTTCCGATCACGGCACGTGCAGTTCCTGCTCTTCTGGTTCAACTCGCTCGACCCCGAGTTTTCCGACTTCTTCCTTGGTGTTCTGCTCGAGAAGAGTCTGTACAGCAAAAGGATCGATCACGGACAGACGGACGAGCCTGCAGTCATCAGATCCGCCGCCGCAGGCTATGTGGCAAGCTTCGTCAGCAGAGCGTCTTACGTCGACGGCCCCACCACACGAGTCGTACTCTACAACCTCTGTGCCTTCCTGGACGCGCACATCGACGAGAGCAGCCGTACCGACACCGAAGCCGGATCAGCCGCCCCCGGAACAGGCACACACTCGGTATTCTACTCGGTGGTGCAAGCGGCGTTCTACATCTTCTGCTTCCGATGGCGGGATCTCAAGATCACCAACGAAGAGCAAGATGCTGGAGCGGACGATCTGGACTACCAGGACGCGGATGAGATCGGCGGAGGCATGCACGATAGCGTTGGCAGTTTGGGTCAGTTTGGCGCAGAGGCGTGGTGCGATGGATTGACGGCTCTGCAGAGAGCTGTGACTTCTCGACTGAACCCGCTCAAGTACTGCTCCGCCAACGTGGTCAAGCAATTTGCCAGGATCGCACAGCACACCGGGTTCCTCTACTGCTACTCGATCATCGAAGCCAACAACCGATCAGTTCGCAGTCGAAGCAACCCGGTCTCGCGATCCACCTCGCTCAACAGGCTGCAGCTGGACGCCTCCGGGTCGAGCACACCCATGAGTCAGGACGGCAGCGATCGTGGAACTCCCAAACCGGACTCCCCGCAGACGAAACAGGCACCGGCGACGGCTACGGCTCCAGCGGCAGTGACAACATCCTCGGTGCTGGAATCCTTCTTCCCCTTCGACCCGTACAAGCTGGAATCGTCGGCGTCGTTCATCGAACCACTCTACCGGGAATGGTCGGAAGTGGCACCGGAGGAAGACGGTTCGGAGTCCGACGACGACGACGACGAGGATGACGAGGATGAAGCCGACGACGTCCGACGCAACGAAAGCGGACTTGCTATCCCCGGATCGAAAGCGAGGAAGAGCCGAGGAGAAGAGGACGACGACGACGAGGAGGACGAAGACGATGGCAACAGCTCGTCGTTTGTCTCGCAGGTAGAGGCTATGAGCATCAGTCCTTACGTCTGATGGCACTCCCGCTCTCTCCCTCTGCTTCGCTGGAAGCGGCTCCTCGTGTCGCCTTTCGTTCGTCCTGTAATGTCCATGTATCGCATCACGTATTCTCACTGTATCTCTTGTTGTTTCCTAATCGCATTTGCAATCGATGTTCTTGTCTCTCTCAATCGCACGCACCGCACAGTTGTTCGTGGTCGAACAAGAGTCTTGTCTTGGAGTCTTGCGACGGAAGCATTACTTGAGGTTCTGAACGAACTCGACGACTTTTTTCTCCGGCAACATGCCAACGAATCCATCCAACACCTGCAGTTCACCCAGCGAAGAGCAGCAAACAGTTCGTCAGCCAAAGAACACATTTTTCTGTCTCTCTCTCTCTCTCTTTTCGTGGTGAAACATACCTTTCCATTCTTCAACGCGATGACCGTAGGCATGGCGCTGACCTTGAAGTCCCTAGCGATGTCCTGGTGTTGATCGACATCGATGGTGACGAGATCGACGTGTTTGCCGCCTACGAGGTCGGGTTGTGTGGCTACCTTGTGGAGCGAAGGTGAGAGGAGCTTGCAGGGTTGGCACCAGGTGGCGAAGAAGTCGACGAGGACGGGGGTGTCGGCGTCGGCACCGGTGGGGGAGAGCACGCGGGACTGAAACGTGCTGGAGGAGACGTTCTCGTACACCTTTCGAGGGAGAGGGGTGGTGGTGAAGGTTCGGATGGTGCGCGAGTTGCGCAGAGGTGCGGCTGCTGTGTTCAGGAGGTTGCGCGAGATCATTGTGGCCAAGGGTGGTGGGTTATGCGTGGTGGGATGACGGAGGGTAGGGCGGGGATAAGAAGAAGCGCATTTTGGTGCTCAACTTCGGTCAAGAATGTGGAGCTGGGAGGCATGTATAATGCTTATGTAAGTCAGAAAGTGCAAAGCTGTTGTCTACTCAACGAACTTCAGTCTAGACCACACTATCTTTGTGGTTGGGAGCGATCGTAGCATGGGTACCCTTTTGTCGGCCAGATTGTCAGGTCCAGGCCCTACAAGATGCAAACTTGAGCCCCGCGCGGCACGGCATTGTCGCGGACAGGCGGCCACTGTACAAGTACTTGACGAGCCTTGCGAACAGCCGAGACGCAGCCGGACACGACCCCCTGACTTCTAGAAGCAGCGTGCAATGTACACCACGTTTGGCCCGCACGCCGTTGGCGAGGGCGAGCCGATTAGCGAGAGCGACTCGTTTGTGACAGTGGCGCAGATGACCGACAAATATGTTTGTTATGCACGAAGACTCCCTGACAGCGTCATGTCAAGGATACGGAGCGGGCATGCGCTTGACAGCCGATCCCCGATGGTACCCCGATGGTATGGGTTTTTCGGGGCATCATTTTTGCGGTCCCTTTTTGACGAAGGAATGTCGGATAATATGGGAACGAATGTGTAGCGAAAGGGCATGGATCCATCTGTCGATCTGTTGATGATCGACAGACTCGAACGCAGGGCTCAAATTGGTTTCGACCGAGCACGCCGAAGCGCAGCTGACCCTCTCGTTGTACAGTTGAGCGGGCACTGCAGCGCAAGTACCGCTCGAACGGGAACAGAAGTCGCTAAACACAACTCGGAAAGACGCTGTTCGGCATTGGTAAGGTCCAGCGACCGACAACAACAACACGACAATGATGTCCGGACGACGATCGATCGTCGTAGGTGATGGGTTGACGGATGAGCCGGGCAACTGCTCCGGCTGAGCTAGGCTAGATTGGGTCGACTGCTGGCGAAGCGGACTTTAGAAAACATCACTTCTGAGCTCCGAGATGCAGTCAAAATGCCGAAGCGCTAGGACGATGATCGACCTGAACTGCAGCTCAAGCAATCCGCCCTTGCTGCCACGAAGTGCACCGTGAGTCTGACTCAAATCCCAACAGAAACCCACAGTCAGTCAAGTGAAGCCATCCAGAGAAGCCGAAGGTACAGAAAGTGCTGGGAAAAAAGGCTGAGCCGAATCGCAGCGAGGTGGGATGATCCATCGGCCCAAATCTGAGACCAACACCAATTTCCTTCGGTCAAGCCCCGCTGTTGAGGAATTGGACGGCGCAAAAGCAGAGGGAATTCGACCAAATCGTGGCGGCGTCTCCGAGAACCGTGCAGTCGCGCGCAGCAAGCACCGCCAAAAACTGGCTTGCGAAATAAGCCAGTCAGCCAGCCATTCGCGAGCTGGCACGCGTCTGTCTGTTTGAAGCCATGCTTGAAGATGATCAACGCCCAATGACGCTCCAACACCGCCTGAGGTGCTTGCTTTAGCGGGAGAAAAGTGACGCTCACCTCGAGGGACCTATGACAGCATTCACGCGTCAAATCTTTTGCACGTTCGAATGAGGAAGGTGCTAAGATTGATCAACAAGAAGCTCACGCAGAAGGCGTTCCAGTCAGACGAGCAATTGGGTTTAGCACAATCGAGTACATGTACGAGCAGAATTTGGTGAGGAGGAATAAGAAAGGGTCCAAAAGGAAGGAAAGGACAAGTCGACACTCGCTGTTGGCTGTTGGCTGCTGCACTCCACGTCCGAGTGTCCGAGACGGTCTGGCATGCATGAGCGAGCCATGGCTTGACTGGCTGGCTGGCTGGCTGGCTGCTGGCCTCGCCCCGCCTCGCCTGGCTACATCCGCCACGCCTCGGTTGGTCCGACTGCTCTGAGCTGAGCTGCCAAAGACTGCGCCTCGCAGCCAGCGATCAGCTTGTCGCTCTGATGCGCATAACTTGGGCTGCAAATCGGTGTCTCTTGCGCGTTTGACAGCTCCACCGTGCATGCTCTGTCCGCTGCAATCCCATCGCCCTCTGCTGCTGTACAGAAGCAGTCGCCGTCGTATGCTCCCTTGCCAAGCCTGTCAATGCCGCCGTCTTGCTGTCTCGGTACGACTCTGTACCATCGGGCTGCCCTCGTTGCTGCTGCACGCTCGCATATCCTGCCAATGACGCCTGCCTCGTTCGGTCTCGGAGCTTGATTTCGTCAAGCGAGTACACGATGCGCTGCTCCTCGCCCTTGCCATGCGACACACACTCTGCTGATCCTTCACGAGACTTGTCTCGCCTCTCCCCTACATCCGCAGCTGCGTGCCCGTTCGCTTGGCCTTTCTGCCCTGATCGTCCTCGTCTGACTTGAGGACGTATATCTATCCTTCCTCTTGTTCGTGATCATCCAACCTTCCCTACTTCCTTCTCTCCCTCTTACCCTCTCTCGTATCTGCATCACACTCCCCTCTCCACTCTATTCTGCGTATCACCTACATTCCCCGTTCCTTATTCCCTCACTTGCTCTCCTTGTCACCGTCCACACACTCTTTCTCTCCTCGCCTTTGCTCTGACTCGTGCTCGACTATACAGCTTCCATCTAGCCAAACCACAGACACACACTCTTTTGTATCTCTTCTCGGCCAACAACAAAGCTCCAACCTCAACAATCGACACTACTCAGCATCTGATCCATTATACCTGTAACCGGAACACATTCACTCTGCAATCTATCGTCAAACACTGTCTCGACGGGTCCAATCAAGCAACTTGCAGCATTTGGCGCCCTCCAGTATCATCTTTACGCAATGTCCTTTTCACCTCTTCCCGCTCCGGGCTCTGCCGCGTCATCGTCCATCTGGACCAGACGCATGATCACAAAGTCAGTCCCTACCACCGACGCCGAAGTCGAGCTCAACGTCCTCTCGCTCCTTCTCGATGTGCCTCTCACTTCGCAGGACGAGCAGGACCTCACCACCTCTCCCATCTCGTTGCACAGCCCTCGCTCTCCTTGGTCGTCGGCCGTCTCGCCTGCTTTGCACAGCGCCTCCTCTTTCGATGCAGCTCCGGCTGACTTGCAACTTTTCAGAAGCGCAAGCCCTGCTCCTATTATGCCTCCTTCCATTCAACGATCAAAGTCGATGGATTCGAGTCACTTTGACCAAGGCTACTCGCTCGAGATGCACGCCGCCCAGACCGCAGTCAAGGCGGCTCTTGACGTTCTCGAGGAACCCAGCTTGAACCGAGGCCTTCGCATCTCGACCTCGCTTTCGCAATCTCCCGCCAGCGGGAACTCGCTCGGCCTTCGAGGCTGCCTCACCGCTCCGCTCTCGCCTGCACTCTCGTCTCCCGGCTCGCCCGCCGAATCTTGCTTCTCCGGCACCGAATCGGATGGTACCAAGAAGAAAGGCCGTGCTCGCATGTCGCAGGAAAAGCGCAAGAGGCTCGCCAGACGTCGCGAACGCGAAGCACTAGTCGCTGCTCTGACTCAACAGTCTGGCGATTGTGGCGTTGCAGCTGCCGAGATGCACAACTATGTCTACCAGAACTCGCATCTCACATCCGCCCCCTCTGCATCCCACTTCAGCCACAGTGCGCCCGTCACTCCTGTCGGATCCTACTTTGCATCGTCCACCAACTCGACCTTTGGTGGAGGTTTCCCATTCTCGTCTTCTCCCACCGAAATCTCTTCGGCAGCGGCTGCATTCAATGTTGCCATCTCATCACCTCGATCGAGAACTTTTGGATTCTCGGCAGCGGCGGCGGCCGACCATCCATCGCCGGCACTCACCCATGCTTCGGTAGCAACCTCGAGCTCGGCATTTGGATCCATCGGTACGCCCAGCTCGTCGCCCACGTCGGTGCTCTCACCCATCGGAAGCGATGCATCCAGCAGCCCTCCTACGCTGGTCGTCCAGCCTCCGTCGCCTCAACGTGTGCGTGGAGTGAACTTTGTTCCCCGCACGACTGCCAAGCCTAGCGCCGGAAACGGAGCTTACCATCAGCAGTGGAATGGCTTTGTCTCTCCCTCGAACCTCGCTTCCGTTTACTGAGTCGGCCGGGTGCAAAGTGTACCCCCCGCTCTCTTCCGTCTGGTACTCAAACCAAACACCTGATCAAGTCTTCGTACTTTAGATACGCACCACTGTAGCACCTCCAGAACTCCCCCCTTTCCAACACAACTGTAGCCTTACTAGACCTTGGTCCCACTCATCTCTCGTCCCGCCATGCCGCGCGACGCTCTGTTCCCCTCTTTCTGCATTTGCATTTGCCTCCCTCAATCTCATACAAGAACGTTCTAGATCTCTTTCCAAGTCTTGCCCGCGTTTCGAAACGAGCGTATGCGTGTGTTACGTGTTGGGGAAGCATTCTCTATCAGTGAACTCATCTGCTCGGTCTTGCCGATCGACCCTCGAAGAACCGCTCAGTTTTACGAGTAGACACTCGGACCCCCTCTAGCTCTGCCCATTCGGACCCTCACGATCTCTCTCACACTCAAAAGCCCATCCACGATCGACGTCACAACCCCCAAAGAACTCTGCTCCTCCTCGCCCTTCGCAAAACATCAGCTCAACGCACATTTTAACACACATCTTGCGCAGCAGCCGCACTTGTTCATCGTGTTTCGAAACGTCTTTCGATTCGATTCGATAAGTTTTTGTCGGTCTGCGACGAGGTTCAACTGGAAGCTCGGCGGCGGGGGGCAGCGATCTTATCTGCTCTTTGGGGGGGCAAAATCTAGGCAGTGAGGGCGGCCATGGGGTTGGTTGCGGGAGCGGCTGCCGTCTGGTTGGTTCCGCTCTGGGGGCAGTTCCTAGCGATGTGACCTGGCTGGTTGCACGTGTAGCAGGCCTTTCCCCTCAAACCACCCGCACCCGCCGCCGCACTCGGGTTATCGCAGTCCCTGGCGAAATGACCGATGTCTCCGCACCTTCTGCACTTCAACCCCTTCTTGGCCGTCGCACACTCGCTGCGGATGTGACCCGTACCACCGCATCCGAAACACTTCTTCTCCTTCTCCACCGTAGGACAGTTTGCTTTCACGTGGCCTTTGCCACCGCAACCGAAACATTCGGCGGTCGAGGCGGTCGGGCAGTCGGTCTTGACGTGTCCTCGTCCTCCGCAGTTGAAGCACTCCTTGGTGGTCGGGTTTCGCGGGGAAGGACAGGACGAGGACTCGTGTCCCGATTCCAGACAGTTGAAGCATCGTCGGTCGGTGAAGCTGCAGTTCTCGGCTAGGTGACCCAGCTGGCCACACCTGTTTCCCATACACAAAAACCAAGCGCAAAGGGGGGTCAGATAACCACGTGGAACCAAAACAAGGATGGTTGGCTGGCAGAGTATTGACTTACACGTAACATCCACGTCGGCGAAACATCTTTGAACCAATCGGCCAGCTAACACTACTACTTCTTCCAAAAACACCACTACAAAAGAGGACAGCAAGAGTGACAGGGTTCAGCCAAAACAACCCCCCGTGATAAGACAAGTTCGAGAATGTATGATCGGCTGGTGTGACCTACGCTGAAAGATTCTTCGAGCGACTTCCTCGATTCGGTGTCGAACGATGAGAAGGAAATTTTGATGGTGGAAATGAGTCAAGACGATGTCGTGTGCTTGCTGCATGCCAAATTTCACGCCTTTGAGTGGAGGCGGAAAATCCAGAAACAGCGGCGTTCGAAGTACTCAACGTCGGCTGCTCCGCTTGCGATTTTGGCCCGAAATCTCTCTCCCCACCACACTGCGCAAGGCTTTGGTGGGTCGATCGCGGCGCCACTTCTTCAACGCCACTTGCCGTGCGTGCAGAAACAGCTTCGCACGATCCCCCCAGCGTTACGCTCGACCCCAGCTCTCATTGACGCTTTGACTCGCTCTTCGTTTCAGTCACACGGCGGCCCGTTCCAAGCTTTTCACACACGCGTGGAAAGATCAGTTGAAGTGCTCCTTGTCATCTAAAGCCGGCCCTGATCGACGGCCAACACCGCCAACAGCACCCTCAACAGCTCGGCACTCGCCAGATCGTTCGTCGTCCTCACCGTCAACCGCGCCATCTTGGCATCCCTGTTGGGCTCCAACCTCAACAGACACCCCACCTTACCCGCATTCGCCATGTGAAGCACACCGGCAGCCACCGAGTTGCTCGGATTCGCATCCACCCCATCCAACACCTGCAACCTCGCCCCCTCCAACACCCTCCTCTGCCTGACCACATCCACCTCGCCCGCATTCGTGAGCTTGAACCCGAAGATCTTCTGTGCTTCCCGAGGCGGTCCACCGATCTGCCTCCAGCGTTCGAAAAAGTCAGTCGCACCTAGCTGGACCGGCTCGATGAATTTGGTCATCAGCACCGGCAGCCGCAGCCGGATTTCTTGCAGCGATCCCGCCAGGTACGACACTTCGAGGATCGGCGGCTGCGTAAACAGTTCCTTGCACTCCACCAGCACCAGCGTCTGCGCCTGAGTCATGGCGCCCAGCGAGTTGGTCGCAATCTTGGGCACCGTCACGCTCAACCCCGCAGGCTCCTGCGAGCGCACAGAGACGGTGAACGAGTTGAAGTTGACCGCGATCTTGTTGCCAAAGTAGAGCGCGAGGCGACCCTGATGTCCGTGATACTCGGTCTTGAGCCCGATCTGGATCTGACTGTCTTCGTAGAGCACGCCTTCGGGTGCAAAGCACAGCCGTTGGAAGAACTCGTCGGCACCGGCAGTCAGTGGCTTCGTGTTGAGAGGTGTCGATGGCGTCGTCGCTGCAAAGCTTCCTGGAGTTGTCTGTCCGCCGATCAAGGGCTGCTCCGAGAGGAGACCTGCATCTTCGAGCCCTGGCGTCGGTGCGCTCATATCGAGTCCCTCCAAGCCGGCCAACACGTTCTCCGTATCGTCGTTTGCACCGTTGCGCATGGCATCGGCTGTGACCGCTTCGCTACGGTGACCCGCTGGGATGACGGAACCAGCATTGCCCGTCGGCATGGCTCCACCGTTGGCTTTGCCTTTCTTGAGACTCTCGAGCCTCGCCTGTTCTCTTCCGCGGTTGGTGTCCTTGCCGCCAATGATCCACGTCCTCTTGTCCTCCGTATCCGTGTGCTTCTTGTGCAGCCGACTGAGCAGCAAGGACGAGCGTTCCGCAAACGGCGGCATCTCGTCGCACACCGCTTGCAATAGTTCATCGTCCGGCATCTCTGCCAGAGCCACATACTCGCACGCCCTCTGCTGCAGCTCGGCATCGAGAACGTGCCTGTACCTGTTGAGCACGTACAGGATCTGCTCGCGGATCTCGGGAAACAGGTTGAGCCACTTGACGTACGTCGACAGCAGCAATGCGCGAGTCGATTGCGAACACAGATGCGATCGAGAGTGAAGCGTGTGGAACTGCTCGATGGGGCTCGCGCCAGGATCGTTTGCAATCAGGTGTCCGAACTCGCCCAGGATGTATCCTCCCACCTTGATCATGTTCTCGTGGCACGTCGATGACTTGAGGTGCTCGAGCACCTTGGTCGCCGCGTACTCTTGCACGTCCTCGTTGTTGACGACGATCTGGATCACGCGGTACCACACCTCTTCGCTGACGTGGTCGCCCGCAGAGCTGATGAGCTGCAGGATCGTATCGACGTACCAGCTGTACTCGGTCGCAAACTTCTCGGTGAGGATAGCGATCTTGAGCACCATCTCTTCCCTCAGCGCATAGTCCGCCACCTGCATGTACTTGAGCAGTTCCGCAACAATGACTTTGGCGTTGGTCGAGTCGCACATGCTGTACAGCAGGTCGACACCTCTGCGTCGCACCGAGATGTCCTTGTCGCGCAGCGAAAGGATGATGGTGTTCTGATGCATCTTGATCGGCTCCAAGCTCTCGGCACACGCTGCCAGGTGAGCCATGGTGTCGAGACCCAGGTAGCGCACGTTTGTCTCGCGGGACAAGATGAAGCGGCCGAGCAACACAGCCGCCTTTGCTACTACCGCAGATTCGGTGTCGAGCTGGATGGCGAGATTGATAGCCTCGAACAGGATGGCGTTTTGCGCATTGTTGTGCTGCACATTTTTGGGACTGTCTTGCGAGTTGTTGATGATGGTATCTAGCACGGTTTCGATGGTCGATCTGAGAGTAGGGTCGTCAGGGCTAGGATAGTACTGAAGCAGACGCAATAGCTTGACCTGTAGCCACGGAATGGGCACTTTGTAGTAGATGTACTCGGATGTAAAGTCGCTCTCCACGACGATCCGGTGCATGCGATGTACGGCTTTCTGGTACGAGCTCGCGAAAGCCTCCGGATGATCCTGTGCCATGGCCATGACCAAACTTGTCACGGCAAGCGCCACACCTAGATTGTCGTCGTCCATGATGGCGATGATGCGCAGAGCCCATTCCTCTGCCGGAATCACCTCGGGATGCTTCCGGTACAGACGGAGCAGCGTGAGCGCCGCCTTCTTCTTGACGAAGCTTCGGGATGTTGGCGAGATGAGAAGACGATGCACGTCGCCTGAAAGAGCTTCCGCCATCTCCTTGCCGCCGATGTTGGCAATGGCATGGAGCGCGAGGCAGTTGCTCACCTCGTTGATCTCATCCAGGTCCTTGCGGATCGAGTTGACGACGAGCCGGACAATGTCGGAGTTTTCGTGCATGAGCAACGTGATGGCAAGGTATCCGATCTGCTTCTCCGAGTATTTGGTGCTGGCGATGAGGTTGACTGCTTCCATATGGCCGATGTCGACTTGGTAGCCGAGGATGTAGGTGAAGACGATCTTGGAGAGGTACTTTTTCTTCTGGTAACCGTCCAGCTGACCGTCTTTGAACTTTTGTCGGATGTGTGCCATCTCCTTGTTGATGCGCCTCTCCTCCAGCTCGCGGACACGGCATGCTCGGAGGTCTGCGATGTACTGCGTCAATCCTCTCATGGAGGAGGACGAGTTGGACGTCATGGTGTTTCGTGCTGCCAGTGCGCTGGCGTCCGGGCAGGCTCTGACGGGTCTGAGGTGATGGCTGGAGTGTCGTGGTCAGAACGGACGCAATGAGCAGGATGACGACCGTGTGCCCTGTCTTTGATGTAAAAGCAAGGGCAAAGTCGCTCAGCCACGAGGAAGTACGGACAGATGGGCGGTGGTCGTGCTGGAGGTAGAGTTGGAGACCGCTGTGCTTGCTCTTGTGTTGTTTGGTAAGGGTTGCTGTGACCACTCAGCAGAGCCGGAACAAGCGACGAAGAGCTCGATGAGAAGCAAGACGCTGAGGAATGTCCAAGATGAAAGGGACTGCGATGGCCGAATGACTGAATGGCAAAGGCAAGAAGACCCTGAGTTGGAGTGTGACGAGCACAAATTACGCTGTGCTGTGCTGTGCCGTGCTCTGCAGCCCCGCATTGTCGCGGTACTTCCGACTTGGAAGCAAAGCACACACAAAGGGCTTCTCCTGCGCGAATTTCGGATTGGCCGAGGCGGAGAGAGTGAAAGTCACGGCCAACGCGGCCCGTGCTTTTGTGGCTGGTCCTCCGATGCACGACTTTCTTCCAAAAATATTCGGCTCCTTCTTGACACCTCCTCGAGACCTCTGCATGTCGGCTTCTGGTCTCACCAGAAGCTCTCAAAAGTGCTGCGTATGAGGGTGCTCACCCAGAATGAGTACAGTCTTCGCGGTGGCGAGTCCAGCTGAGCGTGTGTTAGTTCGTGGCCGGCGCGGCGCCTAGGCCGCCTCTTATTGATCCCTTTAGACTTCGAGCTGCTGATGCCAAAATGTATCCCGGGACCAGTTCACTGCACGCACGGCTCTGTACACACTTGTCGTTTGACATGATGCATGCTCATTGATACGAAGCCAGACGGCTCAACGAGGCGGTCACGTTGCAGCCGCGCCGAGAAGCGACCATGCTTCTCTGCTCTCCTCACACAACACAGAAACTGGGACACAAACCACTGAATGACTTTGAAAAGTTGTTCTGGATATAGCACGACGTCGAATGGAAGAAGTTCGGTAACACGACCTGCGTACAGGTATGGCACAACTCTCTCTTTTGCCTAGCCTGCCTCACCCAAACCGGCCCAACTTGTCAGTGTCGTCCGACAGCGGGGCAGAGATGCCGCAACGAGCAAAGTCGTGCCACTCTTTGCCCATGAAACCAAGCCGGCAACGTGCACATCAGTTGAGCCTGCCGAGATTGCGAACGGGATCAAGAAAGACGAAAGCGACGGCCTCCAAAGGACGCGGGGACGCGAAAGGGAAACGAAGAAAAGACTGGGGTGATCGAGGGTGAGGGGAAGGGGAGCAAGACGGAGAGGTCGGGCAACTTTTTCTTTCAATCTGAACTCGCGCTTAAGCGGCCTCCTCACCCTTGGCCTCGGCGGCGGGAGCCTCGGCAGCGGCGGTCTCGCTGGGCTTCTCGGAATCCTGCATGTCCGAGGTCCAGAGGGTAAGGTTGTCACGGAGCAGCTGCATGATGAGAGTCGAGTCCTTGTAGCTCTCCTCGGAGAGCGTGTCGAGCTCGGCGATGGCGTCGTCGAAGGCCTGCTTGGCGAGGTGGCAAGCGCGGTCGGGGCTGTTCAAGATCTCGTAGTAGAACACCGAGAAGTTGAGGGCGAGACCAAGGCGGATGGGGTGGGTGGGGGGCAGCTCGGTGACGGCAACGTCCGAAGCGGCCTTGTAAGCCTCGAGCGACTTGTCGGCAGAGTCCTTGCGCTTGTCGCCGGTGGCGAACTCGGCGAGGTATCGGTGGTAGTCGCCCTTCATCTTGTGGTAGAAGACCTTGCTCTCACCCGAAGCGGCCGAGGGGATGAGGTGCTTGTCCAAAACATCGAGGATGTCCTCGCAAATCTGGGCGAGCTCGGCCTCGATCTTCTCGCGGTAGGTCTTGATCATCGAGACCTGGGTCTCGTTGCCCTTGGACTCCTCCTTCTGCTCGATGGAGGAGACGATACGCCACGAGGCACGGCGAGCACCAATGACGTTCTTGTAGGCGACGGAAAGCAAGTTGCGCTCCTCAACGGTGAGCTCCTGGTCGGACGAAGCGACGCGCTTCATGTTCTCGACCATCTCTGTAGGCGCGGCGCAGCAATCGCAAAAAAGGAAGCAAGGTCAGTGTCAGTTTTGAGCCCCCGTTTCGAGAAGCTTTGGAGCCTCTTCATTTCCTTTTTTCCTCGCTCCTTGCGAAGCCTCCCTGATCGTTGCGGAAACATAGCGTTACACCACAACCATGCAGGGATCAGAAAGGCGGAAAAATACGCGGAAGCGGCTGCTTCGGGGCTGCTACTTACCCTCGTAGCGCTCAGCCTGCTCGGCGAGCTTGGCGAGGTAGACAGAGTCTTCACGCGATTCCGGCATCTTGAAGGTTGTTTGTGAGAAAAAAGGGTCTAAGAGACGAAAAGAACTAAGGCTGCTGTACGAAGTACGAAGTGAATGGCGGGTGGGAGATGTGGAAGGTCAAAAGGGTCAGCTGCTGTCTTGCATCATTGAGAAAGTACCGCAATGTCGACATCCAGAACGGCGAGGCGGAACAATATGAAGGGTTGATCCGTTCGGAACAGGTACGACGATGCTGCTGTACATTTGGTCTGGCAGGTGTTGAGACGTTGCGCGTGCTCTTCGGACTGGCAACATCAGCGTCCACGCCGTCACGCGGTCCATAAGCGTTTAAATGAGGACGGCTGAATGACAGCCACGACGCTGGCGGATGATGACGAAGAGTCGAGATGCAGTTGAAGCGACGACTTGCTCGTGCTGTGTGCCTCTGCAGGGCAAGCAGGTCTCGACTATGTCTTCGCGTTACGACGTTGACACTCTGTCCTGCACTGTGACATGATTGCAACGAGGGCCTTATAGGCGAGTCGAACGACACGACGTTGACAAAGGCCGATGACGACGATGGCGGTGGTGGTGTGCAAAGTGTGATAGACTGTAGTTGCGGGTCATAATGACACGCGACGTGATGACGTGAATGTCGAAGGTGGCGGAAGTCGATCGAGGGCGAGCCGGCTGGTATCGGGCGAGTGCGGGATAGGGGGACGGGTTCTGATGCATTCTGGATGTCGACTGCGGGGGGAGCAAGGTGCGAAGGGCACTGCATTGACGGTGCAAGAGGTACTCACCCTGAAATGGACAGACGGAAGATACGATTTGATGAAGGTGGTGGTGGTGGTGATGGTCAAAGTGACACGAATGGTGATGGTGGTTGACGGGCGTGGGAGCGGAGAGGGAGCAGCGATAACAACGGGGCGCGGACACGCAGGAAGGTGTGCGAAGCGCTCTCTCGCTGGCTAGCTGGCTGGCTCACCCGTGATTTTGAGGGGCGAAATGCGGACTCGCGGGCAGAGAAAGGGCGAGAAGCCAGAAAGGGGGACGGACGAACACACACTCGGACACACGCTCACTCAGTTCCAACAGACACAGTCAAATCAAGGCAAGCTATCTGTCACTAAGCCACTCACCTGCTCGGCCAAACCCAGCCAGCCAAGTCTGTCGATCAACCAGACGCGCGGAAGCGCTGGATGCGGATTCCAAAAACCCAAAGGCGAGCGCGACCCAAAAAGCACGGTTCATCGCAGCAAGCCGCTGCACAGCACAGCACGGCACAGCACAGCAAAGCAAAGCAACGCAACTCGAGGAAATTAGACACACGCACACACACGCTTCTGCCAACACAACTCTGCCTGCACAGCACAAGCAGTTTCCTGAACTTTCGTGGCAAGCAAAGCGCGACGACCAGTCTCGAATACAATCTGCGCGTTTAAATTTGAATACAAATTGTCAAAAGCGTCCTGCAAGCGGAAATTCCGTATGCTTCGCCTCAAGCAGGGAGCAGCGCGCAGCTCCCCGCGCGGCGCCACGAAGCAAGGCAGCTTTGCTCGAATACAAACCTCAATAAAGGAAAAAAGCGAAGCACTATGAAGATCTCACTCTGGAAACAACACTGCGCATCCATGTGAAGTGGTGCGGTATGAATTGATGCGGATGCGGAAATGTAGTCAAGATTGAAGCTTGAATTGAGAATCGATTTTGTAGTCGAGTAGTTGTTCGGCGCTCAACACCGACGCAAGCAGAGCAACAACGCGACATTGTGCCGCCGCGACACACACACACACACACACACAGCCCGAGACTGAGACCGAAAACGACGGCGTCCGGCGAGGAGACGACCAGGCGATGGGCAATCGTGGTGCGGGAAGAAACACACATCGCGAAAATCTGCATCTCACAATCTCACGCAGGAGCAAGCCAGGAACGACAGTAACCTCTTCTCACACGCGCATCTCTGTCTTTGCTGCGCGAACCCAGTGAGGCAACAACAGGTGGTGAGTTGTCTTTTGCTCGCTGAGATGCACTAAGTGTGAGGGCCTGAACGCAGGTCTCGATATAATGCCTCTTCGACGTTGTCACTGTCGATAACAATAGTATTGCAAAAGCGGATAGGGATGGCTTGTACCATGGAATCTGACGATTGCTCATCAAAAAGGTGTCCCTGTCGCGTGCCAGAAGGAATCGTGCAGGCTGTGTGCATCCCGCTTTCTCGGCTCGGATCGATTGGCCAAAGCGACCCAAAGGGGTGACCCGTGCGCAGGCTCTCGCTAGACGCGTCTCTCTCCCTTTCTCTCGATCAGATGCAAGGTTTGAGTCGAATTTGTGAGAGAATCTGTGTTTCTTTGTGGGCACGTTCTCGCACGACACTCGTGGGGCGTTGGACTACGGTCTAACATGACTTCGTTTTGTGATTCAACACACGAAACTTGATGCTCTTCGGCTAGCTCGAATCTTGTCACTCTTGTTGCTGCCAGAGTCCAAAGGTGCACTGGAAAGGTGGCATCGTTCAAGTTCATGATAGAAGCTGCTGTGCAGTCACAGCTAGTAAAGCCGTTCAGGATATGAGACACCAGTTCTGAACCGCTAACGCCGTAGCGAGGTACCAGCAATGACACAACTACACGCTGCGAACGATCGCCAGACAAAAGGACAGACGAACGAGTTGGCAGGACAAAGTTTGTTTTGGCATTTTGAGCATGTATCTGAACAGAATGCAGGTATTACGGCGTGAGCGACGGCCAAAAAAGAAAAGGAAAAGAGAGAGATAGATGCGATGCAAGGAGGATTCGTGTGTATGTATGTGCGGACGTCAAGCCATCAGCGTTCAGCTAGCAGCTAGATGCCTGTCGCCTTTCGTCGGGCATGATGTGCGTAGCTCGGCAGTACACAGGACGTTTAGAGGTCGCCATCGTCCTCGTCGGGCAAGGGAGCGGCGGCGGCACGCTGGAGCTCTGCGTCGTACTGAGCCATGAGGGCCTGGTCGACCTGGACCTCGGGAGGAGCGAGCGCTGGGGCGGCGGCGAACTCGAGGGTGGGGTTTCCGACCAGCTTTCGTGCCAACCAGAGGAAAGGCTTCTCGAAGTTGTAGTTGGACTTGGCCGAGATCTCAAAGTACTGCAGGTTCTTCTTGCGGTGGAAGGTGACAGCGCCGGTCTTGACCTTGCGCTCCTTGACGTCGACCTTGTTACCGCAGAGGACGATGGGGATGTTCTCGCAGACTCGTTCCAAGTCACGGTGCCAGTTGGGGACGTTCTTGTAGGTGATGCGCGAGGTGACGTCGAACATGATGATACCGCACTGACCCTGGATGTAGTATCCGTCGCGCAGACCACCGAACTTCTCCTGTCCCGCCGTGTCCCAGACGTTGAAGCAGATGGTACCGAAGTTGGTGTGGAACTGAAGAGGGTGCACCTCGACACCGAGCGTGGCGATGTACTTCTTCTCGAACTCTCCGGTCAAGTGACGCTTGACGAAGGTGGTCTTGCCGGTACCACCGTCACCGACGAGGACGAGCTTGAACTGGGGGATCTCCTGGTTTTCGGCAGACATCTTGGATGCGTTGCTTATTCGGAATGTGGATGTGCGAGCGAAGAGGTGAGGGGTGGAGTAAGAAGGAAGGAACGCGGAAGAACAGCGGAAGCAGTGGCAAGCACCGACACAAACATGCGCTGTCGGACAGCCCGCCTAACGGAACGAGACACAGGCTCACCAAAAAGTTCGAGCCGGCAGCAGCAGGTTGGAGTTTGAGCATCCAACCTTCCTTCTCTCTGCGTTCTCACTCACTAGCCAGCATCAGTGACGTGCATCTTCGAAGAAAAAAAAAGGTCCAACTCCGAGTGGGACTGCAGAGGCTGCGCTCGCTTCCAAAATGCATTCAAAGTTTTTGCTCAGCCCCAAATCGCAAATGAAGGAGCGTGACGAAATCGAGGTGATCGAGGAAATTGAAAGACATTCGCTTGGCCCATGATTCAGCGCCAGTCCAGACGCGAAAATTTCGCCAGCGGAATGCATTCGTGCATCCACGGTTTTGATCGATTTGAATGATCCTTTCATGTTCCACTTTTCAATCTATCCGATGGCTTTTGGGACGCGGTCAGATCAGCGATCTAGCACCGACTTCCGAGAGACTGTGGAGGCGACTTTCTTGAAACGGCTTGAGAAGAAAAAATTTCTGGAGAAGGCAAAGCCAGGGTGCAGGCTCAGATGAGTTTACTGAAAGCAGCTTCGGGAGCCTGTTCACCATCACCACTCCTTCTCCTACAACGCCTGACACGACGTCTTTGCTGCGACTCCCAAACCCGGGCACCATTTCATCCCATCGAGTCCCGCAGCGCGCTGTATCGCACACTCCGTCGGCTCTATCCCGCAAGCACGCCCGCCCGCTGGTTCGGTCATCAGCATAGCCCCCCTGACGCCCCCTCAGAACATCGGCTCTTCCGCATCAATAACTCGGCTCTTCCGCATTAATCAGAACACGGAACGTGGCAGTCACCATGTCGAAAGATCACAAGAGCAAAGACAAGTCGAAGCGACGCGAGTCGAAATCCGGCTCTTCTGCCTCCTCGTCGAAGTCTCGCAAGTCTTCCTCGTCGACCTCTGTCTCGGACCTCCCTATCACGCTCCCATCCAACCACACCGCCTCTGATGTTGCTTCTACCTCGGCACCACGTACCGTGACTACCGCTTTCTCGACCTTGTATCCGATCCTCAACCTCCCCATTCCACCCGTGTGGTCCTCCGACCCATACTCGGCATTCTCCGATCTCATGGATACCCTGGTCATGCGATACGTGCCTCAACTTTCCGGAGTCCTCATCACGCATTCTCCCACTCGCTTCCTCCAAGATACCGCTGTCTTTTCCGCCGATTCGGCATTCGCTACGGCGGCTGTTGGGTTCGAGTGCGTCGTATGGACACCTCGTATCGGTCAGATGTTGGAAGGAAACATCTGTCTCTCCTCCCCTTCCCACGTATCCCTTCTCCTGTACGGACTGTTCAACGCCTCCATTCCAGCATCACATCTCCCCGCAGAATTCGAATTCGTCCTCGACGACTCCGGTGATCAAGGCATGGGTTTCTGGAAGAGCAAGATCGACAACACCAAGCTCGGAGGCTCCACTGGCAAACTCCAATTCACCGTCATCAGCCTCACAATCGCAAACCACATGCTCTCACTACACGGTTCCATGCTCGACGATCCTTTCAGTTCCCCCTTGACCCTCGACAGATCGTACCTCAAAAAGAGTCTCTTGCCAACCCAGGCGTTCGGTCTAGGCAGTAGCACCGCGAAAGCGAACAACAAGGACGTCGAAAAGGTCGCTTCCCCAAGAAGAGTCAGATGGCAGGACGAAGATGACACTGATGCAGTACAAAGCGACGACCCTTCCAAGTACGATACCCCCGAAGTCGTCAAGGTGGAGGAACCGGTCAAAGTGGTCAAGGAGAAGAAGAGTAAGAGGAAATCAACCGGTTCGACAGCAGAGACGCAGCAGGAAGAGGGGTCGACAACCGATTCACCAAAACGCGAAAAGAAGCGCAGAAAGGAAGCCTGATCCGTGTCGCCGTCTTGTTCCACGCTCATTGCCACTTTGCATCAATGTCACCTGCATTACTTCATTCATTCGATCTGCGATCACCATTAACCGCAATATGTCACACAGCATCGACTTCACGGCACAGCTTGCAGACTCATAACGGCAACACGTGATACGAGGCAAAAGATCGTGGTTGCGATTGTCATGAGGTCTGTCGAATGGGATCGGCAAAGGTATAGGCATGAATGACAAAGTTTGTTTTTGGAAGAGATGAAGCGCAAATGGGAAATTGAGCATGGTCGGTCCTGGGCGCCAAACAGCAGCTGTCGTTGCAGACAGACTGACTGCGGGCCCAAGGACACAATTATGACTGGCAAGGTGGAGCCATGTCTTTTCGTGTGGATGTAGGGGATGGGGTCATCAACTGAGGGTGCGAGACGAAGCCGCTTTTGGGTGTCTCCGTTTGAAGAAAGCTTGCCAAAGGGCTCTCACTGGAACTCCTGCGATGCCGCTGCCGACTGAGCTTTTTTGGCCTGACTAAACTGCAGAGCCATCTTTTCGAAATCGCGAGCCAGGCTCTGACGCACGCGAAGCTTGTCCGGCTGCGTGCGAAGGTCCGGACTGGAAACGAGCAAGAGACGCTTGACACGGGTGATCAGTCCCTTGCTGCCTTCGAGAGGAATGTCGAGGAAATCGTAGCGCTGGATGCATCGCTCGAATTTGGCAAAATCCTCGTCGTCGAGCTCCTCCTGAATGCGAATGTAGAGCTTCCTCTCGAACGACATGTAGCTAAGATGCTCGTCCTCCCCCTCCTCCTGATCCTGGTAGGTGGCGGTGGAGGCGGGCATGAAGGAGCCAGGGCTGGAGAATGCAGAAGTAAGTTCTTGTCGCGACGTGGGTTGCGCCGCTTGGTAGTGGGTATCGGTGACTGCCATCAGTCGCTGAGAGGCAACGCTGATGTCAGCATGAGAGGTGAGAGAGGCGGCAGCAAGTTGCTGCGTAGGCAGCTCGGGCGATGTGTCTCTCGAATGCGCCTTAACCGTCTTTGGGTTGCAGAACACATCTTCGATCGCGAGAGGGATAGCATCGTGGACGCTTCCGGCTCGGCTACGGCTGCGGGTGCCTGATTGAGTGCTGAGTCGGGAAGCTGCTCGGGATACAGGACGTGAGGCACCACCCGCCTGACCGCCGGCAGGAGTCGTGCCTTTCTGCTGAGCAGTAAAGGTAGAGCGCATCGCTTCGCGTCGTTTTTCGAGGCAGCCCTGCAGGTAGTCGCTGCTGGTGAGCGCCTTGTCGCTGGGGCTGGTCTGGCGACTCTGGGACTGCGATGAAGCGGTAGCTACAACGCCGGACGCGGTGAGGGCACCTTTGACGATCTGAGCGAGGCTGAGGCTTGGACCGCGGTCGCCGGACACGGTGCTTCGGCGTTTGCTCTGCAGAGCGGCTTTGGCCACACCACTGCCTGCCACGATGCTGGCTGCTGTCGTCGATACATTGTTCTCCAGGAACGTACCATTGAAACGCTGTGCCGAAGCTGGACGTGCGACGGCCGAGGCCGACTCTTGCTGACTCTGTGTTTGCGTCTGAGAGTTGAGCAAGTGCCCTCGTTGAACTCCGAGGACAGATCCGGATCGGGGTGCAAACATTCCGATGGCACCGACCGTTCCTGATCTTTTGTGAGCGATGTGGCTTGAGGGAACATCTGTATGAGTGCCGAGACGCGAGCTCCTTCCTTCAGCGTTGACGGCGGCTGCATAAGCAGCATACTGTACATCTTCAGGGCTGTACGCCACGTCTTCAAGCGGACGCGAGCTGTCCCACTTGCTGTGCAGCGCCTCGAGCTCCCTGGCTTGCATCGCTATGCCCTGCCTCTTCTCCGAGTCGACGTTGGAATGTTGAGTAATCGTAGTCGTCTGGAGAATACCGGCATTGATTGGTAGGCTCGGCATGACTTGAGGACGAAGCTCGGAACGATCTTCGACTTGCAGATTCGACGAGCAGTACGGCGTGTGGCTGAAGCTCGCTGTTACCTGATTCGCTCTCTCGACGGACGAGGGTGCTGAAGGCACAGATAGATGATCGTAATCTTGCATGTCGAGAGCTTGGTACGGTGAGCCGAGATTGCTTCCGGGAAAAGGGCGTTGAGACAGACAGTCTTCGAGCGAGCTCATGCGGCCCTGAAGCTGGGTACGTGTCTTTTCCTCTCTACGGAGGTAGACGTGGAGCTTCGCGTTCTCCGCCTCGAGCTGAGCGTTGTGCTCCTTGAGAACACGATGCTCAGCCTCGAGGGCTCCGATCTGTGCCCTGAGCTTGGCCGCAAACGTTTCCCAGCCTCTGCACTTGACAGCGAGCTCGTAGTATTTTGCGGAGAAGGCAGCATGCATAGTATCGACGCCGATGCGCTGCTCGGGAGAGGTGGGAGGCGAAGGAATATCAGAGTAGGACTCTGCCCTCGAAGCTGATGTGACGGAAGATTGTGGAATGCGATCCGGCTGCTGATGCTCGTGCTGATGCTCGTGTTGATGCTGATGCTGATGCTGATATTGATGCTGATGTGAGTCGCGAATGGCGATCTGCGAGGTCGAGGCAGGCGGCTGCGATGGTTGTTGCTGCTGGAGCTGCGGCTCCTGTGTTGAGACGGTCTGACTGCGCTTCTTGACGATGCCGGTGGACGACGAGGACGAGACCTGACTCGAAGTTGCGGACATGTTGACACTATTGTCAGCGTTGATGCCGAATCCGGACGCAGGCAAGACACGAGGATAGCTCTTCTTATCCGTAGACAGCTTATTGTCGATAGCATCGTCCTCCGAAGTCGGAAAGTGGCTAATTTTTTGGTTCGAGGTGCTTGCGGAGAGGTGGGATTGAGAGTGGGTGTTGACACTGGCCTGCTTGCGAGGTTGCGTTTCAACGTCACGAAGCGGAGCAGGCTGGGCATGAGAACGTTGTTGACTTTCGTGCTCGCGCTCCTTGCGGATCTGTGCCCTCATCTCCGTGTATCCTCCCGATCCTCTGTGCGATGCAGTCCGGGACTGAGATCTGAGCGATGTGGAAGCGACATTGATGACGGACGATGGCGCTGGAGCCAGCGGCCTGCGATTCATGGAGGAGGGTTCTCGACGGGGGGAAAATTGGTGGAAGAGACAGTGGGGAGCGGTCGGGCAAGGAACGTGATTTGAGTTGGGAGATGGCGTAGCGACTCCTGCCTGACGCGGACGAATGATGAGAAGGGCGGGGCCCCTTTAAGAGCGAGGTCTACTCCGAGGGAAAAGGTGGATGACGGGGAGGGGGAGAAAGCAACATCCAAACCAAGACTCGCTGATGTGCGCTGAACGGAGCAGGTTGACGTTGATGAGGAATTTGATGGACGACGTACGTTGGATGTCGGAGTCGAAGCTAACTGTCGTAGCTATTCTGGAGCGTGATGAAGTCGAAACGGAGCAATGTGACTTGATGGAAGAAATGCAAGCCGGTGGCGAAAGGAGCGGAGAGCGAAGCCAAATCTTGTTTCGTGGGAGGAGAGCGCGGTCTCACGGATATGGTGGAGCTTGCTTGGAAGCAATGTGATTGTAGCAAATGTGACTTTGAGCCAAAGCAAGAAGCAAGCTGCGCAGGTGAGAGAGAGAGGACGTCGTCAAAAGAGGAGTATGTTGGAAGCTGCAGACGAGATGAAGCGCAGTGGGTCTGGTGTAGCGTGATTCCGCCGAGATACACAGCAGGCATGCGAGAGAAGGCTCTGCGATGGATCCGGAAGTGTCTGTGACAGCAGCGAGCGAGTTGAATGCGCACAGCCGAAGCCTATCTGTCGAGAGGTGGGCGTCGAGCAAGCTTTGCTGTGCCGAAAGCTGCGCAGCGATAGAGAAAGAGATGAAGGTGTGACGGGCGAAAGGTGGCGAACGAAAGCAGCAGAAGGTGTTCGAGCAGAATATGGTGTTGATGTCCGCGAAAGAGGCGAGCTGTCCGGTACTGCGATCTCGATGTTGGAGGGTGGCAGGAGGAGGACAAAGGGAAGGGAAGGACCAAGTTTGACAGGTCGACGCGGTGCAAGAGCGAAGGGACCCGCGGCTTGCAAAGGGATCAAAGGGTCCATGTGCAGATTCGCGGATCACCGCTCAACATTTCTTTTCTTTGGCTGCACTGTGACAATAGAACCAGGCTACGGCACACACCCGTGACAAGCTGTGAAAGGCGGCTCAAGGGACCAGCAGAGCACAATCATGAGGTGTCAGACACCTTGTCACCACACACAGAGAGTGCGTACGTGTATCTCGTATACGTGTGTGTGACATGGTGGCTCATCCTGGTGAGGCGATGCACAGGCCACAGCGGATCGCGCCACGACGGACTGAGCTATTTTGTGCAGGCTGTGCGCCGCTCGACCGACGTGTGAATGTGGCGCTGCAAAGTCATGGATGTTGGCGACCCGAGAAAACTGTGTCGCTGCTTGCTGCCTGCGATGAGGCGCAGCGTAGGACAAGGCGCTGTTGCGCCCTCACACACAGAACGGCGAAGCGGAACACGAGCCGAGGGTGGTCCCTGACTGGCTCATCTCTGCATCGGATCAAAAGCGGCGCATTTCAACCAGGGACCTCTCCTCGACTGCCTTTGCAGTGAGGTGAAAGGTGCAGGGACAGACCAAACCATTGGCTCGGAACGATCCCGTGTGGACAGAGATCTCGTTGCTCTTTGCTTGTCCTGAAGCGGACAACCCGGAGGCGAGATGCGTTCATTCGACCACGGGCGATTGACCTTTGCAAAGCCGGCTGGCGTCCAAGACGATCCCATGAGGGTTTCTCGGCGTAGCTCTGGTCGTCAGACCCTGTGATCTTAGGCGTCGACGCTTTTCTCGTCTGGTCAGGCGAGCAGTTGCCGATTAGCGGCTCCTCGGTACTCCCGTTGCTGCCGAGCTCTTCCCGTCTGGCCCTGAATTTTCTTACCGTTTTGCCGCAGACGTGTTGCTTCGGTACGTGCGGATGAGGACAAGCTAGTGACTGTGCTAGGGCTCAGGAAGAAAGTTTGCATGGATGCGTCTGACTGTGACTTTGCAGAGGGAGCTCGCGGAAACGGCGACGCCGTGCAGAGGGCAGCGCACAGTTCTTCCAGCACAACTAGCTGAGCCATATGAATTTCATGCGAGTAATCACACTCACAAACATACGCACACGCCATCATGCGGTTGACAGCCTCGCTTCGCCACCGTAAAAGCAAAAAACGAGAGCCAAGGGT
The DNA here is from genome assembly GCA_003004685.1 of Pseudozyma sp. F8B2. Classification (NCBI taxonomy): domain Eukaryota; kingdom Fungi; phylum Basidiomycota; class Ustilaginomycetes; order Ustilaginales; family Ustilaginaceae; genus Pseudozyma; species Pseudozyma sp. F8B2. The sequence goes on along the minus strand of NXFQ01000001.1, from coordinate 1,486,241 downwards.
GCGCCATGCGGTTCCTTGGCCTCGGCACGTTTTGGTCTGTCGAACTGCGCCTGCGCTGAATGTGCAGCTCTCCGCAGCCAGACTTTTCTTTTTCGCCAGTTGAGAAGATCGACAGACAGGCGAATTTCATTAGCCGAGACCAACACTTCGCTAACACGTCAACCCGAAGATCGCGACCAGCCAGCCCGAAAAGAGAAGCAAGAACAATCACAAAAGCGCTCGACGGCGAATTGCCATGCCGAACTTGGTTCACATGCAGACGCACAAATGTCCACTGCTGGTCTCGCAATGCATCGTCTGTGCAGCCAGTCGTCAAGCTGGTCAGCGCACATCCAGGACGGCGCAGCAAAGCCGATGGGTAGCGGCCGCTGTTGCGACGACCCTCCTGCTCCTCGAGAGCTCGGCCACCGCGGATCACCATTCGGCAGCTGCTCTTGCCGTTGAGACTGCTCTGAAGTCTGTGGTTGATCAATAGTGACATTCTCGCTCAACACATCCGTATTGCGAATACTCATTTCGTGTCATTGCACTGCTCCTCTCCGACTTGCTGCACTGTACATCCGACGAGAGCCAAGTCCCCTGCTCGGAAGAGCCCGTCCGCACGCTACTGTGGCGAGCTTGCGTGGCGCAAATCGACAAGGAAAAAAGATGTGTGTGACCAGTAGCTTGGCAGTATGAGTCTGCATCGCAATGACGTCAAGTGTGGAAAGGCCAACAGCCACGGCTCAGCGAATGCTTGACTACGCAGCTGGAGCGACGGCATTGGAACAAGGCGAGCTGAATCGTATGAGAGAATCTTCAGTAGTCCGGAGCTATGCCGCCTCCGAGGCGTCTGGACCCTACCCTCTCACTGACAGCTGTTGTGCGTTTTCACCCGGTATCCCGGATTGCCTCTTTGCCAGCTCCGGTCCCCTGCATTGTCGCACACCTCGATCTGAATTTCGTGCCGAGTCGAGATGCAGAGTTTTCGCGCTGAGCACAGCGGCCGTCCATCTCGGATCGAGGCATGCTCCGGTGTCCAGACGTTGAACCTTGCGGGCACACAAGCTCTTCCTCTGCTTAGCGGTTTCCCCCACGGGCACGCGACTCAAGCTTGTTGCAGTGTCTAGGCAACATCAATCGACTTCCCACCGCTAATCTTGCTCCGAACTTACAAATGGAGCTTACCGCTGACAAACCGGCTTTGTGTACTCTCCGCCTTCTTCTGACTCGACAAAGATCAATCTGACTCAAGAATAGCGTCCTTGACAAGACAGAGTCAGCTTTGCAACGCTGAGCCTCTCCAGTCTGACAGCCATCGGAGCTCGAATGTCGGCTCGCTTTGATTTTTTTTTTCTTTTTCGCGGGCGTCGATCCATTGCCAAGGAACGGACCCAAGGGACCCTTTTCTCTCTATAATCACACACTTATGCATCTCCCCGTCTGATGAGCCGGAAGGATCGGTGTCCGATCGTGTGCCCATGTCGAGCATCAACGATGTGTACAATGGCAACAGCTTTCCCCTGCGCGGTCCCACGCTCAACAGGCTTCCCCGCTGCGGTCATTTCCGAGCACCTGTCAAAGCTGTTTCGACGCATTCAGCGGGGACACGAGGCCGTCCTTGCTGCATACAAGACAGAGACTCTCGAGCTAACTTCGCCGTGATGCAAGTGCCCTTCTCGGCATCAAAGCGGAAACGAGTCGCTTTCAGTATCAGTCACACTTAGCAGTTGACCCTGTGAGCAAGTCAAGGGCACAGGAATTGTCACTGCAACCATCCTCTCCAGAAGCTCCAGAAGATATGTGTGTGCGACCTCACACGGCAGCCGCAAGACGCGACTCATACCTAGTTGACCGATGCCGAGGGTAGATTGCAAAGGCCGCTCTCTGCTTGGTATGCATTCGCTGGGCCGGTCACCTCGGCAGCATGCTCCATTGTACGTGTGCACGTCAGCGGTGAATGACGTGCATGGGAAAATGAATGCCTGCGTCTCGACCTTCTCATGACGCTCGCATAGGGGGCATGTGAGTTTTGCCGACGCAGCGGAAACCCTGTTCCCGCCTTTGTCGGGGGTCGAAGCGAGGCTCCAGTGAGCAATTCGCAGCAAACTCTGAACAGCAAGTGGATGGCTATCAGCATCGCATGCTGTTGCTCCATGATGCAAATCATCGAGCCGACTCTAGCGATCTGCAGTACAGCTCGCTTGCCCATGCTCATGTTGCCTGTCAAGGATCTCTCGGTAAAGCACACACCAAGCAAGGGATCGCTGCTTGTGGGACTCTAGCGGCGCTGCGATCGCAAGTTCGCAGCCTTCATGCGGGGTTGTGTTCATACTGTAGTTGGCGTTTCGTACGGCTGTCATTGCAGCCACAAGTGCGCAACATTATCCGTTTTCCGCGAAGGGTCCTCGACCTCAAGCCCCGGACGTCTCTTGCTCATGCATCTTAACAGGCCGGGATCCCGATCAGATGCTATCGAAAGCCGCTCGTTATATCGGGGATGCTTCCGCGCCTCTGTTTTCTTGCTTGTACAATATCCGGCAGCTGTGTACCGGGCTTGATTCTCGCCGTTTTGCGCAATCCTCTGCCGAGAACTTGGCCCTCCAACATCGGCGACTGGATGAACGGAGAATTTGCATCTGTCTTAATGAACCTGAATGGAGGCGACTCGGAGCCTACACGACAGGCATAGCGACGAACGACGGCGTGGCGTGATGGCCGAACAGAGTCCGGCAAGCTGTGCCGAGCACCAGAGCATGTTCGGCATGGTCCGCGGAAAGCACGCGGCAGCCGGAGGAAGATTAAAAAAAGGAGACCAAAAACTTTGCCGAAGACCGAATATTCGGAACCCAAAGTTGATGACGATCCCCCACTTATACAACAGTGTGTACTCGCATCAGGCCAAGCCTTGCTCTCGACCCACCATCGCATCGCACATCGGCCTCGACAGATTTCACTTCAGACGGTCAAGTCTTCGCAGTTCTAAGCTGTCGAGCGACTCGAAAGCGCCTGCACGGCACCTATTATCGCTGTTCAACCATGGCGCTGGCCAAGGCGTAGGGTGATCGCTGGAATCTGCTTCCACGCGCCAGCCGTGGGAGATGGATCTGACGCAACAGTCAAGTGGCAAGCATGACGGCGACAAGCAAGGCTCGCTTCGGCGACTTGCGGCACAGCTCAAGGGTATCTGGCCACGCTGCAAGCTTCTAGCGCCGGCCGTCGCTGGTGCACTGCTCCTCACGCCCTTTGTGCTCGAGCATCGACTACGAAATTGGATGTCACCGACGCCATTCTTCACCTACATCCTCTTTTTCCTCTTCTTCTTCCCCACTCCTTCGCCAGTCGGGGCCTATCTCGAGAGGTCTGTCATCACGCTGGCTTTCGTCGCCGCAGGTACCGGCATCACTTTCCTCGCCGTCTGCGGGTGCATCTGGATTGACGGCGAGAACGCACCGGCAAAGGTTTCGAAACGCTCAAGAGCGATAGGGGTCTGCGTCCTCATGTTCTTCTGTTTTGCAACTGGAACCTTGTCGAGCTACGCGCCGCGCCTCAAGAATGCCTGTCGAGCTGTTGTTTTCAGCACGCTATGGGAGCTCACGACGCAGTACAATGTTATCAGCGCGCGCATCTTTCTCGACCAGTTCTACCCGGCCTTGGTAGCCATGATCGTGGGCATCTTTTGCAACTTTGTCGTGTTTCCGAGAACAGCACGCGCAATTTCAATCAATCAGCTCTGCGAGCTCTTCGATGGTACAGCACGGCTCACGAGTCTCGCCGTCGACGACTTCTTCGACCAACACGCCGGATCAGCAAGCAAAGGCAAGACAGCCAGATCGAAGAGCTTCAGTCAACTGAAAAAGGAGCTCCAAAGCCTGCAAGCTCGACTGTCCTTCAATTTGGATGCAGCACAGAACGAGGTCGCATTCGCACGCGTGCCTGTTGGACATCTGCAGCTGTTCCTCCCCATGCTTCGGGACATCCGTGGCTGGTTCAATTGCAGCCTCGCCTGCCTTCAAGATGCAAGCGCCGTGAAGGAGGCGTCACAACGATCGGAAGAGCCGACAGACTGCACGACAGATAACACTACGCCGCAGCCTGTCTTGAATTTCGAACGACCGATCCGCGCTTTCAGCCACGATATCACGCGGTCGCTACTTTGCCTGCGTCGGTGCATCGTCAAATGCACAGATTCGGAAGGCCCCGCCAAGAGGCGGTTTTCTGCGGTCGTCGCCGACGAGAAAGCAGACCAAAATCAGACTTCGACCGACCCAGAGCTCGACCTTAACCAACAAAGGGCAGAGTTGCGTGCCTCAATCCGCTCCTTCAAGACGGCTCTCAGCGACGCCATCAAACGGCCTCGATCAGAGATGACGCTCGATGCACAGCGTCAACATGAGTGCGAACAGGACGGCGTGACCACTTCCGATCTTGGCACTCCCGCTTCACAATCCTCTACGCCAAGCGAAGAGCCTACACCGCTAGCACACCTATTCCACAACGACTCGTACCAGACTTCGTTCCTCATGATCTCTCTCCTCGAAGTAGCGTTGCTCGTCGATTCGTGTCTTAACGCAGCATCCGGCGTGGCAAAGTTCTGGGCCGCGACTTCGCGCAGGAGGCTGCACATGCCCGTACTAGATTGGCGCTACTGGCTAGGTCGTACCAGTCTTGGCGGTGGTGACGACATCGCTTTGGCCGACGAGCGTGTCGATGCTCTCTTGCACGAAGACGACGAGCCGTTGCCTGCCGACACGGAGACGCAGCTCGACGACATCGACTTCTTTGACAAGGGCTCGCAAGATTTGCTTACCGTTTCGCCCACGCTCGAAAGAACCGATTCAAGGGTCAGCGACGGCGTTGCCAGTCTGCGTCACGCTATCAGAAGGAGTATGCGAGCCTTACGACAGATGTTCGCGACACGCCGTGCGTTGCACTGCCGTGTCACTTTATCGAACATTGTGACGACCTTGCGTCATAGCCGACACATCAAATTTGGCTTTAAGCTCACAGCCGGAATCGTGCTCTTGACGCTACCCGCGTGGCTGCCGCCCAGCGATTCCAAACGATGGTGGTACGATAAACGAGGTCAATGGATGGCCATCTCATACCTGTTCTGCCTCGAAACGTCGACCGGAGCGAGCATCCGTACGTCGCTCTTTCGCATCCTCGGAACTATCTTCGGCAGCCTTCTCGGTCTGGTCATCAGCGAAGTCAGCCGCCGAAATCCTTACGCTCTTGCGTTCTTGCTTACACTCGCATCCATCCCTCCGTCGTACCTGATGCTCTTTACCCGCTTCCAAGGCGTAGGGGTGGTGATGGGCCTCACGCTGCCCATTGTAGCCCTGATTCCACAAGAAGACGCTGGACAGAGTGTGGCGTACGTCGCGTGGAATAGAGGCTACATGATCCTCTTGGGTATCATCGCGGCTCTTCTTGTCAATCTTTTCGTATGGCCCATCCACGCGCGCCTCGAGCTGGTGCGGAGAATATCGCTCATCACGTCGAAACTTCAATCCCTCTATCTCAGCCTCTCCAGGCAGATGCTCTCGGGCGGCCTCACTTCTTCGCACAAATCCAACGCGGCGTTCGAAGAGCTCGAGGGCAACATCGAATTTCGGATCGGTCAAGCACGTGGTCTAGTGGACATCATGAAGATCGAGATCAGTCTCAAGCCCAAGCGCACAAGGGTGTTGTCCGAGCTACTCGATCAGCTCGAGAACATCCACGAGCTACTGTTGGGGTTGAGAAGGTGTAGAGAGCATGGATTGAGGTCGGTGAGGCAGCACGCTGTGGTGAACGTATTGGAGTTGCGCCAGAGTTTGATCGCTTCGGTGCTGCTGGTACTCTGGACCACCGGACAAGCGTTGCAGACCAAGGCGCCGCTGCCGCAGTGTTTGCCCAGTCCGAGGCTGGCGTTGGAGGAGCTGACCGAGGCTGTGGCGGAGCAGCTGAGAGACATGGTCGAGGAAGGAGTGCAGGAGCCGTCGAGGATGCGCGGTAGACGTGGTGCTCCGGATGCCTACCATGCTTTGGACAGCTTGAACCAGAAGAGCATCCTCGTCAACGTCAGGAGACGGCATCGCAAAGGCTTGCACTCTATCCAGTCTTACAGCCCTACCAACGGCTCTCGCAGCGGTGCCGCTTCTCCGGCTCGACACTCACACCACCGGAAACATCACACTGCATCGCATTCGGAGTCCGAGACACCCGGTACGACCGCCGTCAAAAGATCGCTCGACTACGCAATGTTCTTCATCCTTGCCGAACACGCGCTTCTAGAGGAGATCGTGAGCTCGTTGGAGAAGCTTTCGGAGCTTTGCAAGAGCATCGTCGGGGAAGCGAGTTTCTTGACGACCGAGTTCGTGCCTCACACCAGCGGTCACGGGGCGGACGGGGACTCGAGGACGCTTGGCGGCGTAGCAACGCCGGTGGGAGCAATCAGGTCAGAGGCGGGGGACGCGACAAGGACGGGAGGAGGTAGGAGCCTGTCTGTTCCAGATACGATGAGAGGTAGAGATGGATCACCGATGAGTCGTCCCCTGCACTCTTCGAGGCTTCGACCGTCGGCAGATGCTGAATACACCTTGAGCAAGTAAGAGAAATCCAAGATACCCTTCCCAAATGCCCGACATGTAACGTCACTTGTGTGATTCACCAACCAGACTCGAATCCTACGGCATCCTCTTCTTGCCGATGCTCACTTGCCGATGCAAAACGTAGCAAAGATACTACCCAAAATCTCATCCGGTCTAACCTCTCTGCCTGTGATCTTGCCCACGGCCCTCGCTGCGTACCTCAACTCCTCGGCTGCGAGCACCAGATCGACCTCTGGGTCCTCTGCTAGGGATTGAAAGTTGTCGATGTGGTGGAGGCATTCTCTGAGCAAGGTTCTGTGGCGGGATTGGGTGATGAGCGGGGTTTCGTTGGTTTGGGATAAAGAGTATTTTTCGGCGATGAGGGTGGATAGGTTGGAGATGAGCAGGGAGATGTTGTGGTTTGTGTGGACGCTGCCTGACCAGCTGAGTTGCGAAGAATTGGCACTGAATGGAGAGGGTGGAGAAGGGTGTGGGAGTAGGTCGGATTTGTTGTAGAAGATAAGATCCGGATCGCCAGCGCTGTAACTTTCCGGTCGAAGGATCATCTTTTCCAGCTCGAAATCCTCGTTCGCGGGAAGCACGAGCAGCGAAAGATCCGCTCGAGAAACACTATCCTTGGCACGTTGAATACCGATCTGTTCGATCTCATCTATACCTCGACCCTGCGCGGAAGAAGCGCGGATACCGGCGGTGTCGTAGACGATGACCTTGTAGCCGGCGAGATCGAGGTGCACCTGGAGGACGTCACGTGTCGTACCGGGGATGTCGCTGACGATGGCGGCGTTGCGATCTGCGAGTCTGTTGAGAAGGGAGCTCTTGCCGGCGTTGGGTGGACCGTAGATGGCGAGGCGGATTCCTGTGGTCAGGATCTCTCCGACATGTCTTGTTTCCACACTCTTGCCATTTTCGTCCGAGGTAGATATCCCCAGCTCTCCACGCAACAGCACCGCCAACTCATGCACCATCTTTGTGACCCCAATCCACGTGCCATCCTCCACCCCATCCTCATCAGCAAAATCGATCAACGCCTCCACCCCCACCATCGCCCGCAAAATCCTCTCCCTCAACCCCTCAAACCTCCGCGTCTGCAACCCCCTCGTCCCCTCCAACGCCAGTCTCCTCTGCACACTCGTCTCTGCACTCACCAACCCATGCAACGCCTCCGCACCCGCCAGATCCATCTTCCCACCCTCAAATGCTCTCCTCGTAAACTCGCCCGGTTCCGCCATCCTCACTCCGCTCCCGAATGCAGAAAGCGCATCGAGGGTGTCGTGGATGGTGGAGTGTCCGCCGTGGATGTGCAGTTCGAGCGTGGGTTCGGAGGTGTAGCTGTGCGGGGCGGGGAAGTAGATGACGCCGGAGGGGGAGTCGATGATCTCGTGGGTGGTGGGGTGGTGGATGTTGCGCAGGACGAGTTTGTGCGCAGGTGGGAGGCGGGTGTAGGGCCGGAGGGAGGTGGTGAGGCAGAGGGAGAAGTAGAGGGTGGGGACGAGGGGTCCGGAGATGCGGATGATGGCGACGCCTGCTCGACCGGCGCCGGTGGCCAGCGCGAAGATGGTATCGTTGGTGGTGGGATCTGAAGAACGAGAAGAAGAGGTGCTGAGATTGCGGTGGCTGCGTGGATGCGAAGGAATCGGTTGTGATACCTGACGAGACTTGTGGTGAGAATGTTGAGGGTTGCGGCTGGAGCTGTACAGTCGGCAGAGACGAGGTGCGAGGAAGGGTGCGATGTCGGGCGGAGTGTTAAGCTGTTGAGCGGCTACTCGGGACAGCCAGGATCCTCGATGGAGGCACCTCGGAGCCATCTGCGCTTTCTGAGGCAGCTTCGGCCTCTGCTTGGTCGGACCAGATGGACGAGAGTGGGATAGGTTCAAGAAGAACGAGGCAAAACGAACGCATCGAAGTGTCATGTCAAGTTCCGCACGCCCAACCCGGGAAAAAAAACCAAAAGTGGAGAAAGGGTCCTTCCTTGCTGCATGCTCACCAGCTCAACTGCCTTCTCAATGTACCACCATCTTACACTTCCTTGTCTTTCCTCCGCTCACACTGCTACCCAGCGAATGTCATCACAGCTCCACAGATCCATCCGCTACCTAACCCGCTCACCTCTCACCCTCCGCACAATGTCGACCACACCAACACCGGCACCACCACGACCACCAACATCAACAATCGAAACACCCTCGTCCTCCACTCCACCACCCCCTCTCGTGATGCAACTCATCATCGACCCCTCCAACCCCACCACCTCATCCTGGACCAAAGGGCCCTGGATGGCGCAATCCGCCCACGCAGCCATCTGCGCCATCCAGACGTCGCTCGACTCGCCGCTGACGCAGGAGTACATCTCCCCGACCAACTTGGGCGCGATGCACAAGGTGGTGCTCCAAACGCCTTCCTCCGGAAAAGCCAAGATGACGCTCGGGGAGCTATCGCAGAAGCTGGGCGAGGCGAGGAGGGAGTTCGAGGAAGGAGAAGGAGAAGAGGAGGAGGAGTTTCCAAGGCATTATTTGTGGGTGGAACAGCCGGAGAATGTGGCGACTTGTTTGGCGGTGGGCCCGAACAGGAAGCCTGCCAAGTTGAAGAAGATGCTGCGCGCATGTACGCTGGTTAGAGATTGAGCAATCCCAGGCAAAGATGGCGAGGATGTGGCATGGGTTTGTGTATGAGGTGTTTTGCTTGGGAGAGAGATACAAGTACATGTGACTAGAGACGGGAATCGACAATGAGAAAGGGGTATCGTTGCGATTGATGCGTATGTTACCAGGAAAGGGAGCAAGAGCGTATGTGTATGTGATGGGTGAGCGAAAAGATCATGCTTTGACAAGCGCCTCGACGGCCTTGTCGAACGACTCTATCCTGACCGGCATCTCGAGCGTGTAGAAAGGATTCTTCATGACATGATCCGCATACGCCTCGTAGCACCTATGCAACACCCCCGCTGGATTCGGATGCGCCGGAGACGTCACCAGTACAAACTTTGTCCCTGTTTCCATCCCACAAAACATCACATGTCAGTTCAAAGATACCTCGCCCGTGTTGTACGTTTTTTTTCCGGCTGGACAACTCACCTGTGGAAGTGACCATGACGCGAATGGTGAAGTGATCCGAATCGAGACTTTCGATGCCGCTGCACTTGCGGCTGGGCACGGGGTTGAGCTTGGCGGTGATGGCGTGGATGCCGTGGAGCGTTCCTGCGAGCACGAGGTATTCGTTCGACGAGAGACGGCCGTTGTTGGGCATGGAGGAGGCGGCGGGGTGGACGAAGTGTTCGGATTGGTAGATGAGGCCCCCCGCCTTGTTGATGATCCAGAGCGAAGACATTGTGTGGTGATGACGAGGGCAAGGTCAAGGTGGTTGTGGTTGTTGGGGGTGCGAAATAGAAGGGTGGTCTGAGAGCGGAGAGGAGGAGCAGCAGCAGCACCGGCAGCAGCTTGAACCCTCAAGATGAAAGATGAATGCTTTCGGCCGGGTGGAAGAATTGGAATGGGCGAGCTGCACGCGACTGAGAGAGCGCTGTCTCTTCTCTCTCTCACAAAGGGAGCGGCGAGAAGGAAGAAAGCGCGTTGCTCTCTGCGAAAAGGGAAAAAATTCGGTTGCGAGCGAAATTGCACACACTGCTCAGCTGTTAGAAGCTGCAGCTGCGGATCATCATCACCAGCACCATCACCATCACATCACCACCTCAACCGCATCCTTGGTGTGATCAGCTACCGCTTCACATCCCCTCACACCGCCACCATGCCGGCCGCAGACCTCGTCACCGTCCTCGCCGAGGGCACCTTCGAAGAGCAGATCGTCGAAGTATCCGCCTTCCTCTCGCGCTCCCAACCCGAAGCCTCTCGCAACGACTTTATCTCCAAGTTCCAGCAGCTCGCTCTCGACGCCGAACCCACCACCGCCGCCGAAACCACTGAGACAACCTCCTCCGACGCAGCCAAGAAGCAGCAGACCGTATCCCAGCTCGTCTCTGAGATCAGCTCGCTCGGCGAAGGAACCGATCGCGAACTCGAAGGCGTCTACAACCTCATCTTCTCCCTCGTCTCGTCCACTCAACAGCAGTCTCAACTCGTTCCCGCATTGATTTCTGCCATCTCTAAAGATGCTTCTTCCAGCAGTGCCGACAGCAAGAACAATGTGAAGTACCGAATCCTCTCGAATCTGTTCAACTCTCTCGAGCCCACCTCGCCTTTGCGTCTGCAGACATTCACCGCTCTGCTCTCGCTGGTCTCGGCGAACGACGATCTGGACTACCTCACTTCGGCGCTCGCCGCACTTCCGCAGTGGTTGGCACAGTGGTCGGTCTCCGAGTCCGAAAAGGCTGCCTGTCTCGAATCCGTCGCAAAGGCTCTCGAGGGTGCCGAGAAGGAACACGGTCAGACCTCGAAAGCGTATCAGTTCCTGCTGCTCCACCTGCGCTACATCTCTACGCTTCCCGCTTCCGCCTCCACCAAACAGGCTGCCGAACGCACCGTCGCCGCCGCACTCCGTCTGCCCCAGCTGTACGAGTTCGAAGACCTCATCCACATCCCCGCCGTGCTCGAGCTGAAATCCTCCGCCTCCCCGCTCTTCGACCTGCTCAAGATCTTCGTCGGCGGCTCCACACAAGACTTCACCTCCTTCTCCACCCCCAACTCGTCCCTCTTCGCCTCCCTCAACCTCTCTTCCGACGACCTCTTGCACAAAATCCGTCTGCTCGACCTCGCCGACCTCTGCGCTCAATCGGTTTCCAGCGACGTCAGCTACTCGTCCATCGCTTCCACGCTCAAGATCGAGGAGGACGAGGTGGAGCTCTGGGTGATCGACGTCATTCGTGCTGGGCTGGTGAGCGGAAAGCTCAGCCAGGTGAACGACGCGTTCAGGGTGTACAAGGCTACCCACAGGCAGTTCGGCAAGGAGCAGTGGCAGGGCTTGGAGAAGAGGTTGGTTCAGTGGCAGAACAGCATCAACAGCATCGTGGAGAGCATCGCTGCTACCAGGGGTGGAAAGTTGCCAGAGGGCGCGCTCGAGGTGGCTGCATAAGGTGGTGCTTTCAGGTGTCGTTTGGGCCGCTGCGCATAAGCACGTTGTCGAAGTTCAGGCCTCGAGATGTTTATACTTTTGATTTTTCAACCCAGCTGTAACCATTGTTTCTGCGAATATGTTGCCAAGGGAATGAGTTTTGGATTGTGTAGCACTACCCTTGAGAGAGAGAAGCACCGCAAAGGCCAAAGGGGTATACCATTTTCATCTAATCGCCCGTTCTCCGTCACACCGGCAACATGGCTAGCGCCTCCTCAAACGCCTCATCCTCGTCATCAAACTCATCCGACATCCGCACATCCTCCTCCTCGCCATACTGACTGCTCTGCATGGACTCCCTCCACAACTCCTCCAACACGTCATCCGTTGCATCCCAGTAGGGATCCACCACTTGCTCCTCTTCTCTGCCCTGCATCTCCCTCTCCAACCACTCCAACTGATCCGGATCCAACCACCCGATCTCCGCATGTCCCTTGGCCTCGTATACGCGCTTCAACCTGGCATACTCTGCGATAACCCGTCTTCTCGTCATCTCTTCGTCTTCTTCCGGCGGTGAACTCGGTGGAGGACTGGACATGTCGTCATCGTCTTGATCCATTTCATCGCTGAACAGTTCCCGATTCCCACCATTGATGCCCTTTCTAAATCCATCTAGTTGCTGCTTTCTCGCGGAGGAACGTGATGTATCCATCGCACGTTGACATCGTTCGAAGAAGGATTTTCTGTAGGAAGACGATGAGCTGGAATTGGAGAAGGGTTGGGGCTTGTACGATCGGGTTGTGGAACCAGTGGGTATGGGACGTGAGCGCGATCGTGAGGTGGATGAAGAATGTTGCGCGAAGAATCGGGCACGTGTAGCGTTGACCGCTGCCATGGTACTTGCGGGGTACAGGCTTCGTTCCGTTGGTGACGAGGAGAAGATTTGCTCTGGGAGGTATCTTCCCTTACTGCTCGACGGTGAAGTAGCAGCGGAAAAATTGCTCGGACCAGCGAGGGGCGAGGAATGTTCCTGCTGCGCGTATTGAGCGGGTTGTTGGTGATGGAAGGGATCCATGTCGAACTGCGATGCGCACCAGGTGGTGATTGTGGTAGACGCGGATGGGTGGTGAGATGCAGGGTGAAGGTGTGTTGGTGGTTGCTGCGCAAAGATGCCAGTCATATCGATCGATGCTGTGCAACGAAGCTTCCGACGGCTGTGTACATGACGCTGGTGGTGGCGGTGGTGTGAGTGCGGAAAGGAAGCAAAGGACGATGATCAAGAAGCTGACGTTGCTCAAAAAAGGGTCCAAGCGGCAACACAAAACGAGCGTCAACCAATTTACGCGCTGCGCAGTGCGGGAACGCGTGCTTGCAACTCTAACATTTCTATGCTCCATCATCGCGATACACCCTCGACTCTATCAGGTACTCCACTAGCGATGGCGGAACCAGCCCCCTCAACTGCTCCCTCTTCTCATCCTCGCCCACACTCTCATCCTTCAGAAGCGACCTGATCCGTGTCGAGCTCATCTTTGCCTGCTCCGGATCGATATCCAGCATCCCAATCGAACCTTCCCTTACCCAAGGAGCCACATACTCGGATTCGAGCAGCTTGTCCTCTTCCCTCCTCGCCTTCTCCTTCGCATCCCCTCCTTGCTCCTTCTCCCCATCTGCCGCTATCTGAGGGTACGACGATGGATCGCGTCTAGCGCAGACAAACGTCGTCCGCTCTTTCTCGAAGAACTGCGAACATTGCTGCTGAAATTCCGGCGCAGAAGGATAGTACTTCAGCTGGAACACGCGGTAGAGCGTGTCGAAGCCGACGACCCAGTGCAGCCTCGGCGATGCTGCTGCTGATCTGCTGTGCTGATCGTGCGACTGCTGCTGTTTGAGCAGGTCCCAGGTGAGGGTGGATTTGGCAAAGATCAGCGGTTTGTCCACCAGTCCGACGGCGACGTTGGCAGGATGACCCGAGGCGGACTGGATGCGTTCGACGTCCTTCGCCATGAGCGTCATCATCTCGACTCGCTGCGAGAGGGATGCGTCTCCGGGCTTGCCGCTTCCTTTGTCGGCGTTTTGGGTAGAGAAGAGGAGAAGGTGGCCGTCGTACGTGCGTTTTGGTCGGGCAAGGATGGGTGGTGAGAGGAGCAGGGCGAGATGGGCTCGGGATGGAGGATTGAAGGACGAGTCGAGGACGGCAATGTCGATCGTGTTGGTGCTGCTGCTGCTGCTGCTGCTGCTGGGGGAGAATGGCCAGGTTGAGGACGTCGAGTAGACAAGACGTACACCTGAAGTGTTGCTTTTGGCGGCTGTAGCAGCGGCACGGGCAATGTTAGTCGCCATGGTCATGTCTGATCGCAGCTCTTCTGAGCTCGGATTGCTTGACAAAGCGCTGTCCGCCATCGTATGTCCGCCAGGATGCTTGTGACGCTGTACACTTTGACGTCAAGAGCTGATGGGTGGAAGTAGTCGAGGTGCAGAAAGGGTCCATGCAGCTTTGCAGCTGTGGAGGCGACACCGAAAACGACTTTCGCACGAGACAGAATTCCCAGGCGCGTGGGTGTTCTTCTCGGCAGGGCAACCGTGCGCGACTGTTTCTACCACACCTTACAGCACAACACTTTCTTGCGACTCCAACACCATCTTCTCTCACACACAAACCGAGACATCAATCATGGAGTCGACACTGTACCAAGTCCAATCGCTCTTCTACCAAGGCGCTTATCAAGGCTGCATCGACCTCGCACTCTCGTCCACCTCCAACGCACGTTCCTCCGACCCTGCATCCGTCTCCACCCTTCTGTACGCAGCACGATCCCACCTCGCACGTTCGCCCTCGGATCCATCCTCCGCGCTATCCCTCCTCTCCTCCCTCACACCCGAACCTCAGATCCAAGCCATCCAGTCGCTCGCGCGCTTCATCCAAGCCAACTCTCAAAACAACACCGACGTCGCCTCCCGCGAGATCGTCAATCTCACCGAGCTTCTCGACCACGCCGTCGTCGGAGAGGACAAGGGTCAGACCATCCGGTGCGCTGCTGCCACCGCCCTCTTCCTGGACGGCGATGCCGAGGAAGCATTGAACACTCTCGGCGTATCCGGATCCGGGGGTAGCAAGGAGATCGAGTGCGTAGCGTTGGGCGTGCACATCTTGCTCTCCATCCATCGACTCGATCTGGCAGAAAAGGAGTACCTCGCCGCACGAACCTGGGCAGACGATTCGCTGCTCATCCAGCTCATCGAAGCCTGGATTGGTCTCGCCAAAGGCGGTCGTTCCACCCAACAAGCCTTCTACGTATACGACGAGTTGGCTCAGAACCCGTCCGCAGCTGGAACCATCAACGCCGTCCCCGCACTCATCGGCAAGGCAACCGCGCTAGCTGCAAACGGCGACTGGTCAGGTGCAAAGAAACAGCTCGAAGATGCGGCAAAGCTAGATCCTAACAATGCAGAGGTGCTGGCGAACAGAGCAGTGGTGGAAACACATTCGGGAGCAACAGCTGCGGCAAACTACTTGCAAGAACTGAAACAGTCAAATCCAACTCACCCGCTCATCGTCGAGTACGAAGCACTCCAGAAGGCGTTCGATCAGCATGCACAGAACTTCTCCCTCGGTGCATCTGTCGAGGCATAGATCCCGCCCAGCCCCTCCTCTTGTACATCATACTGTTTTGCTAAAGTTCACACGACCTACACTCCAAACTTCAACTCTTGAGACTTTCGCACACAAACCACACCTCCTGAGAAACACAAGACTGCTTTTTCACACTGAGACTGATACAAATACAAAAACTAAAGTACTCGAGATCACCTGCGACCATTACTCCTACCGTTGGTCGACGCCACCGCAGCAGCGGACAAAGCAGGTGATCCCATCTCCACCTCACTCACAGGCGTAGCGTCCCCCGCCAACCCCGTACCCACCTCGTTCGCCGCAGCAGCATAGAACGCCCTCGTTCTCCTGGCCCCAAACCTGCTCGCGACGTGACGATGTTCGTCGTCCTCCATCTCGTCGTCGTCGTCGTCGAGATGCAGATCCGCGAGGACAGGCTTGGCAGCTCGCGCAGCGAAAAACGTCCTCTTAGCCCTACCCTTGCTTTTCGCTCCACCGTTCTGCAGGTACTTCAACCCCAGATCATGCTCGTACGGCTTCAGCGGATCCATGATCCCCGGCTTCCTCCTGCCACCTTCTGCCAGACCCGATCGCCTGTCCGTCGCCACAGCCCACGCAGACGCCAGCCCGTCCGCATCACCCTCCCCCTCGTCACCGGACAGCTCGTCATCCCACCGCTGCACATGCGCATCGCGCAACCGCTGCGAAATCCTCTCGTCCAGATCCGAGTCCTCTCCATCCGACACCTCGACATCCGCCGGATTCAACGTCGTCCGCGGCGTCTCCTGCATCTGCACACCGGGCGCCGACGGGAGGTTGCGCAGGTTGTCGATGATCTTGGCGCGAAGGTTTTCCAGGTACTCCCTCGAGTTGAGGTTGTCCATCGAAGTAGGCGGCACTTCGAGCTTGTATTCGGGACCAAAGTACTGGATGTAGTCGTTGAACGGCAGATCCTCGTCGAGCTTCTGACCGACGAGCAAGCCGGTCTCGTAGGTCCAGGTACGCGCCACGTTGCGCACCGTATAGCCTCCTCCACCGAGCGTGATGAGCGGCACGTCGAACGTCTGCATGAACGCGACACAGTCGGCGTGTCCGCGCATCGAGAGGTTGAAGCACCCGAGCTTGTCACCCGCCAGCGAGTCCGCACCGCACTGGAGCACCACCGCTCCCGGACGATACCACTCCATGATGTGCGAGATGACGGGTCGGAAGATGTTGCCAAACTCGAGGTCGCCGATGCCGTCGCGCAGCGGTACGTTGACGCAGTAGTTCTTGCCCTTCTTCATGCCGATGTCGCGCACATCGCCTGTGCCGGGGAAGAAGTCGCCGAACTTGTGGAAGCTCGCGGTCATGACACGATCTGTGGTGTAGAAGGCCTCTTCGACGCCGTCTCCATGGTGAATGTCGATGTCGATGTAGAGGACGCGAAGGTGGACTCGAAGCAGCTCAAGGATGGCGAGAACAATGTCGTTGATGTAGCAGAACCCACTCGCCTCCCTCTTCTTTGCGTGATGCAGTCCACCAGCCCAGTTGATCGCGACATCCGATTCGCCCGAGTTGAGTCGGCTGGCAGCAGCGAGCGATCCGCCGGCCGAGATGGAACAGAACTCGTACAGACCATCGAAAGCGGGGCAATCCTCGCCGATGAGGTAGCGTGTGCCTTCGTTGGTGAGCTCGTGCACGGATTCGGGTGTGACGCGGTGAAGGAAGTCGACGTACTCGTCGGTGTGGAAGCGGGTCATCTGGTCGCTGGTGGCACGCTTGGGACGCAGGATGTCCATCTTCTTGTGGAGACCGTAGTTGGTGACGAGGTTGTGGGTCATGCGCATACGATGCGGCTTCATGGGGTGGCCGAGACCGTAGCTGAAGTTGCCGACGTCATGGTCGTAGTAGTAGGCGACCCTCTTGCGAGGCGTGCGAAACACGGGGGCCGGCTCCATGGCGACGGCGGCGAGGAGGCGAGACTAAGATTGAGGATGAGCTTTGAGCTGAGCCGATGCTTGGAGCAGCATGCGCGCGTGTCGGACGGCAACACCGAATAGAGAGCAGTAGAAGGAGTGAAAGGTGTGCGCTGCCAAGGTCGTGATGAGGGAAAGCGGGAAAGAGGTGGAAGAGGCTCGACAAGGCAGATCGACGACGAGACCCTGGATTCAGAGGTCCAGCTCAGTACGCTCTTCATCTGCATCCGCTCGAGAGGGTTGCGAATTTCAGCGAGTCGGCTCATCCGCCAGACTGAGGTTCGTGCGTCAAATCGACTCGATCGCTTCGACATCGGGTGGTCCGCTTCCAAGAAGGAGGCGTGTCAAATTGACGCGTTTCGCCCGATTTTCATTCTTCGGCTGGGCTGGAGCGTGCGTTGCTTTCAAGAAGAAGGTTTTGAAGTTGTGACTGTCAAAGAAAACACTCTTCCTCATGGTCACACACCTTGGCCACACAACTTCCACCTCAGCTTGCGACCTTTCCTGACTCGGACCGTCGTGGTGGCAAGAACACAGAGCAACTGCAGACTCTTGATACGCAGTCTGCTCGTCGCTCGTGCACTCTGGCGGCGATCACCATGTCCGCGTCGTTGCAGAATGCAAATGAGGCGTTGCCCGACCATCACCTCGACCAAGAGGCCGCCGCACTCGCTGCCGACATTCTGCCCGTCTTCACTTCGGTAGCATCCATCGACTCGATATGGTCCTCGGAACGTGTCGAATTCACAGCGCAGCGCAGATCCGTTGTCTTTGGCGGCAGTCTCTTTTTCGACGAACTGCTGACTTTTGCTGGCGTCGACACCTCGCTCTACCCCCCGCGTTCGCAAAAACAAGTCTCGGAGCTGCTCACCGCCATCTTTGCTGCCACCACGCTCGACTACCTCAAGCAGCTTTCGCTCGTCTACTATCTGCTCCTCGACCTCGACGCGTACTCGCAGCGAGTCAGCCTCGACCAAGATGTGGGTCCATCGTTGACAGATTCGACCTCGGCTGCCGAGCGCTTCGCCGACACCTATGTGGTGCTGCCGCAGTTCACAGATGCTATGCAAGGGTACTGGATGCTCGACAATGACGATTACGAGCAGGCCATCCCGCTGCTCGCTGTCGCCGACTTTGTGCCCAAGATCGTCCGCACCCTCTTCCTACCTTCGCAGACCGAGCATAGGTCCGACGTCACACGCGCCAAGCTTCTCCTGCGTTTTATCCGCACTTCGAATCAGACTACCTCATCACCGCCAGGCTCAGAGGCGCTCTTGCAAGAGGTCGAGATGCAGATCCAGGCTCTTTGCTTCGTATCAGGTCCCTCTCGCGCCCTTTCCGAGATTCGTACCATCACCTCTACCATCCAAGACGACGAGCAGCAGCGCGTTTCCGTGCGTGCCCGACTCATCTTCAAGGTCCTCGAGCATTGTTTCGCGCCTCCACATCCGGCTGCCATCCAGAACCTGCTGGCGTGCAGCCTTGATCCGGAAGAGGAGGTTACTCTCGAGAGCTTCGTGCTGTCTCCTCCAGCTGCAATGACCGCGACGTGGAGCTATGTTGCTGCCGATGTGCTCATCGCTCGCTATATCAGCCAGGGCAGATACATGGATGCAGTCGGTCTCGATCGAAGGCTTGGACCCGACGTCAGCCAAGGCCACTCGACTGCGAAGGATGCACAGCAGCGAAGCAAGATGATGGAGCAGCGAAAGAGGATGATTGCTGGAGCCAGGGAGATCTTGCCGGAAGTGCAAAAAGAGTTACTGCGGATCGAGGAGTCGGCCGAGATCAGTGGCGGTGCAGAGGTAGAGCCAAAGCAGGACAAGACCGACACTGGAGCTACGAATGGCGTCAACGGCAAGGAGACTGCCATCCACGATATCGCAGACCGTTCTGGTTTGGCACCTACACCACTCAGTGCCTCACCCGCCGCGCGACGTTCAAAAACACATACACCGTCAACCCAGGCAGCCATCTTGTCTGCTGTCGTGCGCGCATCCGCTTCGCCATCAGCTCCGAGCACGCCCACCAAGGCTTCCATCCTGGGCGGTGCCCTTTCGGCCAACGCGACCCCCAGTGCTACGCCAGGACGAAGCGGCTCGACACCACAGCATCCGGCCGCCATGATCGGGTTCCTCGCCAAGAATGCGCTCAGCGGCCAAGATCCAGCTGCTGCTGCTGACTCGAGTACCAGTGACGAAGCCATGGACGAAGGATCTCAGGACGTCGATGGCTCTGCAGTTCTAATCTCGAAGCCAGTCGAAAGTGTCAAAGCTTCAAGCGAGACACCTGCATCGCCCAGCCAACCAGCGCAGGCGCCGTCGCCGTGGAGGAACCAGCCCACGCTCACGTCCAGCAGCCCGTTCTCGGGCCTTCCGAAGCTCTCGCGCCCCGCAATCGCCGGCGGAAACGCCTCTGTTGCCTCGGGCTCCCGTTCTCCCTACCAATCCAGCCCGCGCGCCTTCCATCCCGCCAACACGTCACCCTTTGCCGCCGCCTCTACCAGCTCCATGCGTGGCTCTCCTTCACTCAGCAGCAACACTGGCCGCACCAAGCTACCCGGCGCACTCGGAATCGTCTCGCAGCACGGGAAAAAGAGTCGTCTTGCGCGCGACGAGCCCAGCGTCGTGTCAGACGAGAGCGATGTCGAAGACGCCGAAGGCCAGACGGAAGACGGTGGAGATGACACGTTTGTTCAGACTCAAAAGCAGGGCAAGACGGGCAAAGCGAACGCAGCCGACGTCAGCATCGGTCGTCTTGTGCCCGGTCGGCGTGGATGGAAGGAAGCTCAGGAGGACAATGCGGCGGACGACGACGAGATGCAGGAGCTTTTGACCTCTCCGGAGCCACCGACCAAACGACGAGCGCGCAAGGCTGCTGCTGCAGCGACGCCCTCCAAGAGCAAGATGTCCCGTTCGCGCACCGGCGTCAACCTCAGCAGCCAAGACGACACCACCAAGTCCAAACTGACGAAAAGCCGATCTGAGGTATCCCTCGTCCCGCCCACGAGCGCCAAACGCATGACGCGGTCGACGAGCTCTGCGAACCGCAAACCGCTGACACTATCGAACTTGGAGCAGCATTCTCGAACCGATGTTGCTGGAAACGATGCAGCGCCGATCGCGAGACGCACGCGGGCGGCGACGGCGGAGATGGAGAGTGTGACGGGCAGTCAGGTTGAGGGAGGTGCGAGTACGATCTACACGATCAGCGAGGTTGGTGATGGGGTAGTGGAGGGGAGGAGTCCGTCGAAGCGAGGGGGGAGGAAGACGGTGAACAAGGAGGAAAAAGGTGGGGTTAGGAGATCGAGTAGGTTGGGTGGTGAGGTGGAGGAGAGTTCGCCTGCCAAGAGAAGGGGAGGGAGGAGGGGGACGAAGATGCCGGGTAGTCTTGAGTGATTTTACCCGCACCACAGTAATGCAATCCCATTCCCTGTTGCTCAGCGATTCGATTCGTAATGAGTATCTGGTGAGGTAGTTTTAATCTACAACATAGGCCTGGTAAACGACTCTATCCGGGTGTCTGACGGCACTGGCGATGACGATTTTGTTGACGAGATCTTGGACTTGCGGATCGGGGTCGTCGGATTCGAGGATGAGTTTGAGGCGGAAGTAGTACTTGGTGGGATCGATGTCTTCTCCCGCGAGTAGTTTTGCTTTGGCGGATTGGTCGGGGTAGGAGGAGGGAACGAAACGGATTCCGGAGGATTGGAAGTAGAGGTTGTCTGTTTGTCACCCGCGCGCCAGAAGAGAGAAAGGTTTAGAAAAGTGTTTTTGATGAGGAGAAAGGAAGCGGGGAGGGGTGAAAGGTACTTACGACCGCTTTTCAAGGTGAAAAAGTACCTAGCGTCAAGACGAGTTTTCCCAAACTGGTCGATTCGATAGTAGTCGCTACCACCGGCCTGACCGACAGCGCCATCGAGAGCGGGGATAGTGGTGGAGTTGATCAAACCGCCAGCGGAGATGGGAACGATCTTGCGAAGTCCTTCACCGGAATCTCCAATCACCGACGGGGTCTCGACGGGACAGGAGAGGTAGAAAGCGGGTGTGAGGCAGGTAGCTGGTGGTTTCCAATCTGGTGTCGATGACATGGTGACCTGAACCAGCAGGAAGACAGGAAGAAGCAGGAAGTTGAGTAGCATAGCGGGAAAATGAGATAGATGTGCGAGCCAAAAAGTGAGTAAGTCGATCAACGTATCGGTGTGTCAGAACGGTGGTTTGGGGCGCGACCTACTTTATACGTCGAACTCGACCAAGACGCAGGTGAGTGAACAGCGATTGCGGGGTAAGTCAAGTGATGCTCGAGGTTCCCGGTCAAGTGGATGATGTTGGGTTAAGCGAAGGGCAACAACGAAGGCTTGTAAGATGGAAGGAAGATGTACCAAAGTCGCCGTCAGCATTTTTGGACCGGTGTGGGGGGGGTAAGAATAAGCGCTTGGCCGGATAACGCGGCTGAATTCGCTCGTTTTCGTCACGTCGCCTCAAACACATCCCGCACGCATCCATCTCCCTGTGTCTCGGCTCGGACCGAATTGGCGGGTTTTCTCTTCTTCGAGCCTCTACTCGGACGATTGCAATACGGTGAACTCATCAGCATCTCTTGTACCAGTGACTAGTAGAGCTGTGTCCTTGCGGCCTGTATGAAAGTTGACCTTTTTCATCCGAACATACCAGACGTGGTGAAGCAAAGCGGTGTGTGATTCCATGGTATAGTCTCTAAAAGGTATCTAGTCGTGACCTGCAACCAAGAAAGTAGCAGAATCTCACCAAAGGGTCTGGAATGGCTCACGACGAAGCATCCGCCGCACCTCCAGATTTGAGCGTCCTTCCCTGCTCCACCTTCTCCTCGTTCCTGGTGATCTTTCCTGCGACGACTTTGGCCTGACCTTTCAACTTGTCCTTGAAACTCGCTTTGGCCATACTATCCGCCAGATCCTGGTCCTCCTCGCCCGCTGTGGAAGTGGCATTCGTGCTATCGGATTTCTGCCCGCTGCTTCCACTTGCACTCCCGCCGGTGCTGTTGCTGTTGTAATCACTCGAGCCCTGTGTCTGCTCCTGCTTGTTGTCGAACTGCAACTTGCCCTCGGCGGGTTTGCTCGTCGGATTGTCCCGCTTAGCATCCCCCGTCGGACAAGGCTGGTCGGAATAGTCCACGCCTACAGCTGCCTCCTTGGAACGCTTCTCCTTCTCCGCTGCAGCTCGCACATCGTCGTCGGGCGAAACGGTGGTTCCGGCTCCACCTGTGGTCGGGATACCGGTCTCGGTTCCGATCGAAGTCTGTGGTTTGGATGTGCGTTCGGATGTGGAAGGACCTCGTTCCTTTTCTTCGGTGAAATCGTCCCGTGCGGGCAGAGAGGACTGATCGGAATCTGTGGATGAGGGTTTATCTTGTGCGACTGACTCGCTTGGAGTTGAGGCTTCAGCGGTGGAAGCGGAATAGTCTTCGGATAGGGCAGAGAATCCAGTGGCTTCCGAGACGAGGGTGGAAGCTAGGGGCAGCACGCGTTGTGCCGAGGTGGTGATGGATCCGAAGGCTGAAGAGGCTCCGTTGGTAATTGTTTCCGACATTGTGGTACAGGTGCTTGGATGGAGCTCGTGGTGGTAGTTGTGAGGTAAGGATGGTAAGCTTTGTTCGTCTCAAGTGTTTCTCGTCATGTGGGCAAGAGTTGACCGATAAGGATCTCTCCTCTGATGCTTTCCTGGACTGCTTCCGAGTGAGGTCAAACTGCAGAACAAGCGGACGCCAGCCCAATTCTCGGTCAACCGAATGCCTCGTTACAGCAACTCGGAAACAGTGTTGCCGAACGCTATGCACTGTACCACTTTGCATTCTTGCTGCTGGCTCGGCAACAGTGTTAGGCTGGGTTCACATCTCTTGCTTTCCTGCTACAATGTAGGCGGGACCAAAGAAATCACAAAAACACAAGAACACCGATGAGAGCGGGGGAACCATGGCAGTTCTTGACGTCAAATTTCGTTTTTGTTCTAGACCGCGGTTGGGCATCGCCTCTCGTCAGATGTCGTGGGCTCGAAGCGAATGAGCGCGGCTGACGGCTTGGAACAACGTGTGCACACTCGGTTCACTGTCATGGTGCTTGAGCGTGGAAGTTGCCATGCTGCAAATTGCGCGAAAAGCGGTGCTCGTGGATGTGATTTGGCACGCTATCGGACAGGTCTCGGTGACCTCATCGCGCGCTTTGGCCATTCCTCACGTGGGCATTCCCGCCTGTCACATGCAATTCCAATTCAAAACGCCGCGACTGTGGATTTCCCAGGGTGGAATGTGATCCTATACCGATCTCACATCAGTAAACGCGATTTTCGGTTGGTCGTCTCCGCATTTTTTTATGCAGCAAAGAGACTCAGCTCGAGTGAGCGTGACTGTGACTGTACGGCGCGCACGGGCAGCATCGAGGTGTACCAGCATACACTCTGTACTTTGATCGCCGTTTGCTATCGCCAATCATCTACAGCGATAAAGAAGCTCTCTCCCTTCGTCAATACTCGACGCAACACATCAACAGCGTGACGCATCAGCACACGCCCTCTGTACGGATCACCCGATCACACAGAGTCTCCGCTCACCTCCATTCAGTCAAAGCACTACTTCTCCATCCCGTTCGATCAGCACGCCCAGCCAACTATCGCTTTGGGCCTCCCAGTCGCCTTCTTGCATTCTTAACAGCTTCAAGCCATTCACAGCCTCACTTCCCGCATCACAGCGCATGAGATCTTGGGCTGCAATCTAATCAACGACGATCTTGCGAGGGATCGTCATCTCGTCAACATCTTTTCACAGTCTCACCAGCATTCCGATCGCCCTTCGAATCCTCTATCATGGACGTCCAAAGATCAAGAGCCGTCTCTAGTGGTGCGAGCTCTGGTGCAGGCGTCGACATCCCCGGCGCATCCACCTCGCAGGCGAGTTCGTCACGTCTCGCACCCAGCGCACGAGCTCGTCGAGAACGCGAGAGAAGCGGTAGACCCAAGGACAAGCATGCGCTCGCACTCCGATCCATTCGCGACTTTCTCCGTGGTCGCAGCAGCTATGACGTGCTGCCCGTCAGTTTCCGTCTTATTGTGCTCGACACCAAGCTCGTCGTCAAGCCTGCGCTCGAGGTCATGTGGCAGGCCGGTGTCGTGTCTGCTCCTCTTTGGCAGTCAACCCCGCACGAACTGCTCGGCAACTCTTCCAGCCAGTCAGAGTCGAACCCGCAACCAGAAGAAGCACAACGTTCGGACACCACACAGCAATCCCCTGCAGACGGAGAGCACGTAAGCCCCAAGACCGCCCAATCCTCACTCCCCTCCGACACCAAACCTACAACCCCTGCCACCACCTCGTCACATCAGCTCAGCGGCTTCGCCGGCATGCTCACCGTCAACGACATCATCCACCTCATCCAGTACTACTACCGCCACTCTTCCTACGACTCCGCCTCGGCCGACGTCGAAAAGTTCCGACTAGAACGGCTACGAGACATCGAGCAGGCGCTCAACGTCCCACCCCCACCGCTGCTGTCCGTGCATCCGTTACGACCGCTCTTCGACGCGTGCCAGCTGCTGATCAAGACGCATGCGAGGAGGTTGCCGTTGTTGGACTACGATGAGCAGACGGGCATGGAGACGGTCGTGTCGGTGTTGACGCAGTACAGGGTGTTGAAGTTTATCGCGATGAACTGTAGGGAGACGGCGGCGTTGGAGCGCAGTTTGAGGACGTTGGGTATTGGGACGTTCTGTCAGAGTTACAGAGCAGGGAAAGCGGGCGGTGGATCGCACAGGGGCTCCGATGCTAGCGAACCTGGGTTGGTCAAGAGCGATCCCAGGGATCTGAGTATGAGCGAGCTGAACGCGGCGGCGGCGAACGCGGAAGAGTCTGATGGACCGGCCAAGGAATCGGATGCTAGCAACGCCTCCAAAGGTGCTCCTGGTGGTGGGGACGGCGATCCAACGAACTCCAACCCTTTCGCACCCATCGCCACAGCTACACTCGACACCACCGTCTTTGACGTCGTCCACATGTTCTCCGAACGCGGCATCTCCGCCGTCCCCATCCTCGACGAAGAAGGCAACGTCGTCGACCTCTACGAAACCGTCGACGTCATCACGCTCGTCCGCACAGGCGCCTACACCTCTCTCGACCTGACCATCCGGCAAGCGCTGGAACGACGACCGCCCGATTTCGCCGGAGTCTGGACCTGTTCTCCCGAGGATTCGCTCGCCTCGATCTTTGCGCTGCTGCGCAAACGACGCGTTCATCGGCTGCTGGTGTTGGAACCTGAACCGATGGTGTTGAAGAAGCAGGATTTTACGGATAAAACGGCTCCGTTGGAGGAACTCGATAGCTACGTGGACGATCTCGTGCAGGAGGAAAAGGAGAGGGAGAAGCGCGAAAAGCAGGAATTCGTCGATGATTCTCGCGCTCCGTTGGAGGAGAGGTTGGAAAAAGGTGATCCGACGAGGAGGAGTAGGGGTAGGTTGGTGGGGATCGTTTGTCTCAGCGATATTCTGAGGTATGTCATCGGTGAGCAGGTCAAGGATGAGGGTATGAGGAGTAGAGGTACGAGCGTAGCGAGCAGCTTGGGTGGTGCAACGGATGCAGGTGGGCAGACGGGTTCCGCGGCGGCGGACGCATCAGCCTCCTCAGCAGCTGCCGTTGCCACCACCGCCAACGTCGTCAGCCCCACAACTACGCTAGATGCCACTCAGACCATCTTGGAGGATCAACCGCTCGAGCTGTGACTTCTCGCAAAGGTGCTTCCTCACTGCAGCAATCAATGGTTGGAACTTCACACTTGTCACAATTTCGCGGGCCAAGGTCTTTTGTGTGTCTAAGCTTTCGCTGATCAGGCGCGGGACGAGTTTGATGTGCGAAGAATGAACGGTCAGACCGAATGTATGCGTTTGGGATCTGCGAGGAGAAAATGCGAATGGATTGGAATCATGATGCCAAATGATGGCGCAGGTGATGAACGAGACCAGGCCGAACTCAAAAAAAAAGAAGAGCTCTCGAGATCCGTGGATGTCTCTTCCGCGCAAGACACGAAGCTCAAGTCGCCTTTGGTAGAACGCCAGGTCAGGCAGCGCCAAACCTCGCCCCCCTCAGCGCACGCAGCTCATCCCTGTCCGGAACCATGTCTTCTTCCGGCGCTACTACCGTCGGCGGCTGCTGCTGCTGCTGCTGTTGCTGGTGCGGATAGCTACGATCGTGTGGTTCAGGCGTACCATACTCCTCGACGTCATCGTCGTCGCCCTCATCCAACACTTCATCTTCGGCCATCGGCTGAGCTTGAGCAGGCGCCACCAGCGGCATTCCTGGATTTCTCGTCTCCTGGGCCTCGGTGAGAATGCGGTGGTTCCCACCGTCGGTGGAAGTGGCTCGATTGAGCAGAGTGGCATCTTCAGCTGCACGTCGAGCGTTTGCGTAGCGTGCTATCTGGCGCTGTTGCTCGTAGTACATCTGCTCGGTTGCTGTGAGTTGACGGCGGCGTGGGACACCCACGCCCGCGGCCATGGCGCCAGCGAGGGGTGGTGGGTAGAGGCCTGCGGCTGCATTGGGCGCTGACGCCGGTGCCGCACCGACCAAGCCTAGTGGTGGCGCTCCTTGCTGAAGCTGAGGTTGAGCGAATGGTATCCCTGCTGCTCCTCCAAAGGCTGCCGCCGCAGCATGATATGCATGATGACCGTTGCCGTTGCCCAGTCCGTTGACGCCGCCAAGGGGAGCGTCTCCCAGCCCACCGAGCGCATTCCTCGCCCTCGGCTCGAGCTGGCCGAACTCGGCTGCTAGCTGTTCATCACTGTACACGCGCTGCAGGAATTTGCGTAGATCGTGCACGCCTTTACCGCTGTAGACGCAGAATGCCTGCCTCTGGTGTTCGTTGAAATCCTTGGGTGGCGCTCGGCACATGGCTTGCAGCTCTGGCCTCCGGAATGCAGGGACACCCGTCAGACTCAGATGCGTCAAGCGACCCAATCTCTGCAGCACACAAAAGATGGCAGGGACCGAGACGTTTTCGCAGTAAGAGAGATGGATGCGCTCAAGGGAGTTGTATCGATCCACCAGGCCATAGATGGCCTGGTCGGTGAGGTTGATCACCTTGACCAGACCGATGCGCCGAAGCTTGGGCATGTTGTTGGCGATCTCAGTGACCGACAGGTCGGTAAGATTGGGGCAGCAAGCAACGTCGATGTAGCGCAACCTGGTGCAAGAGCGTGCAAGGTGGGTGACGGCGCGATCCGTAATGTTGGAAACGTGTCCGAGATGCAGGTAGTGCAAATTCTTGCCGAGCTTGGCGATGCTATACAGCGCTTCGTCTGTGAGGCGAGTGCACTTGGTGAGAGCGAGGTTCTTGAGACGGGGTACATTTGCCACGATACCTTCGACAGCGTCGTCGGAGATCGAGGTGCAGCTGGTGAGGTCCAAGATGCGCAGGTGATCGAAAAGACGACCTTGAGCAATCTCGCTGGGAATGCTGGCGGAGCGTGTGAGGCCAGTGTCGCGTCTCGCGTCCATCGTCATGCCGACGCCCGGCGATGCTCCTCGACTCGTGGGAGCCGAATCGCTCACGAAAGCAGCACCCATGGCCGAACGCGAGCCGTGCGAGTGAGAGGTACCCAGCATGGGGACGCCTGTGGTACCGCGTGCGGAAGGGAAAGCATTGTCGGTCAAATCGGCGCAGTGAGCCAGCCTGAGTTCGCGCATCTGGAAACTTCTTGTCCAGATTTCCCTGACCGACTTGTCCGAGATCTTGGGACAGTGGATGAGATCGACCTCCAACAAGGAAGGGCAGTGCTCTGTAAGGGCGAGGAGCGCCTCGTCATCGACGCTGTCGCATCCGCACAGCTTAACGCGCCTTAGCAGTTTGCAACTGCGGGCGAGAGCTGCAACACCCTTGGATGTGATCTTTTTGCAGCCGGTCAAGTTGATACCCTGCGCTTTCGGAGAGTTGGCGGCGAGGGTGAGCAGCGTGTCGTCGGAAATGTCGGATACGTCGGTGAGGTCGATGGCGACGAGCTGCGGTGTGTTTTGGAATACTTTGACGAGGGTGGCATCGGTGATGTTGGAGCAGCCTGTAAGGGTGAGCCTCTCGAGACGCGTGCAGGCCGACATCATAAGAAAGAGCTGGTCCTCGAGCTGGTTGGCAAGCAGCGTGAAGTTGAGCCTGCGGACAAAATTGGCATACGGGAAGAGCTGCTCTGGCTTGCGAATGACGCCGACCAATTTGAACAAAGACGATATCTTGAAGAGTGCGGGACGATGCCATAGCAGCTCGACGCCGTTCAAGCACCAGGACTTGCAGACGAGCAGACACGAAAGGAGGTCGGGTGGATAGAGGACGAGGTACTTGAAAATGTGGAGAAGTATCTCATGGGGAAGGCTGGAAGCGGTACTGAGCGGCGCATCCTGGTAGATCCATGTACCGTTGGAAGAGGTGGGTGATGCGGGTATGAGGGTGCCTCTACGAGATAGGCGGACGGCTGCCGGGTCGAAGGCGCGTTCGACGGTGCCACGCTTGGTGTCGGCGTCGTCTATGGAGGCGAGGTCGGCGAAATCCTCCTGGGCTGTGCCATCGTCGGATACCGAGGTGCTCGAGGGTGAGGGCGGAGCGCGAGGTTGCGAAGAGCCTCTACGTGCCGTAAAGTCGGCGGGAGAGTCGGATCGATCCTCCATGTCTGCATCTAGGAGGTTCCTGCGTGAGGAGGGGCCAGCACGGGCAGAGGCGATGACGCTGTCGAGATTGGTTGCGCCGCCGCTTGCCTGATACGGATACGGGGAAGGAGAGTTGGAGCCTCTGGGCGAGGAATCTGCCGTTTGCGACATGGTGAGAGCGCAGGCCGAAGATTGATGGCTGCGACTAACTTGTGCAAGGCAAGATCCTCAAGCGGAATCGATTGCAGTACGCGAGCTCTATGCTCCGGTGCGTAGCGCGACCAGAAGGTAGCAAGCGCGTTCGTTGTCGCGGACGATGCTCGCGGTCTTGACCTCGATAGTTGCGATGTTTGATGTGATCACTGTTGCTACGGATGCTGATGCTGATGGGGAGATGCCGAGGCTGCACTTAGCTGTGATGGCGGCACAATTGGTGAGAGCAAGAGTGCAGCTGGTGCGGCGAGAACGGAGCTTTGTGATTCGGTATTTTTCAGCGTGTACAGAAGGCGGTGATGGTGGTGATGTTGTTGACGGTGCTGACGATGTAGAGGAATGCCGATTCGGGTGGAGGAAGCGGTCCGCAGACTTGCGAAATTTGACTCTGGGCCAGCATAGCTCTCAACTCGGCACAGCACAGCGCAATGCAGCGAATGCAACGCAACGCGGCGTGAGGCAGTCACAATCGAGCTCCGACAGCCGCAACCGAGCGGACTGAGCTTGGCAGAGCGGCGTAGCGAATACTGTATTTGGAATTGGAATTGGTCAAGGCGTTGTCGCGTGCTGCAGTTGAATATTTTTTTGACAGTCGAAGGCTCGCTCGCAGAAGGAAGGGGCCCTTGCATCGAGCCGCTCTTCCGATCCCGCTGTCCAACCGTAGACCGATGATTGGTATCATAGCAGACTGAGGCTGGGATATTCCGAGCCCAGAACGAGATCCTGTCTCATCTGCCAAAGCCGCGCTCGCCAACCTCACACACACAACGACGGCAGCCAGCCTAGAATGAACGCTCTGAGATTCCAACGATCTGATTCACAGAACAAGCAGTCTCTGCAGTCGGCCGGTCCGACTCGACGGTTCTTTTGTTTCTTTCCTGCCTGTTCGGAGATCACCAGCAAGTCGGGATGACTACATCGCAGCGACTGCCAACCAAGCTTGACGAAATCGACATCGACATGGCCATGCTATTCTATCGGAGAGCAAGCCGACCGAAAGAGGGTGGGGGGGGGAACGGTGTCAATAGCTTTGGGCGCATGCGTCATTGAAGCCGAAGCTTGATGTTAGCTCTTCGCACACGTCACACACAGGTTATGGCCCGATATCGCGCCGCCCGCCCTGTCTAGGCCAGCTCAAATGAGGTTGCACGCCGGTTGCTGCAAGCAGAAAAGCGTCCCTCGCCCCTGTCGTGCCTTCATTTCCGCAATGCTCTCTTGGTCAATTCAACAACCCAATTTGGCCGTTGGGTGGGATGCGAATTTCCCCCATCTCAACTGAATTGAATTCTTTTTGAATCTGTGCTATTTGTTCAATCGTTGGTCAACTGACACACACTCGCAGATACTGGCGAATCGCCCGTCTCCAAGCTTGTTACATCTGCAGAAAAAACGCGGTTCAATTCAATTTTCTTCACTTTTAGAGACAGAGAAAAAAGGGGCGCGTCGCTGAAAACTAGGCAGCAGGCCAGTCTATCGCTGCACGGTTCGCCAAGAAACTCCGTGCTAGACGTTTCGGATCTGACAGAACTCAGCCGTTTGCACGTCCGAAATTTGATTTAAACCTGAGCTCGCAACAGAGACCTCACATCTCATTCCCCCATATTTCCATCCATCCTCTCTCTCCCCAACCAACACCTTCGAACCCTTGCTTTTTTTCCGGCATTCATCCTTGTGGTGGACGCGATCCAACAGTAACCAGTGACGATTGCATCTCGCAGATCCATCCCTCCGTGTTGGTCTACAAGCACGTCTCCACCTCTCCCCATCAGCATCGCTCGAGACGCCTGACGCTTGGCGCCGCGATCGTCCGACAACCAATCGACACGCACGCGTACAGCTGATCTGACGCGTTCTGTGGACTTTCCACCACAATGGCTCCCACTACCGCATCCCAGCCCGTCGCGGCTGCACCCGCCGACGCCGCCAAGAAGGACAAAAGCCACAAGAAGGACAAGAAGGCCGCTGTCGTCGATGCTGCTGTTGCTGCCGACGATGCCGACGCCGATGCCGTGGCAGAAGAGCTCGATGCTGCTGACGGCGAGACCGACGCCGCCAAGAAGGACCGCAAACGCGAGAAGAAGGAGCGCAAGGAACGCGAACGTCTCGAACGCGAGCAGGCAGAGAAGGATGCCGCCACCGTCGCCGCCGCCTCTGCTGCTCAAGCCGTCTCGGCCGTCGCGTCCGCCACGCGTCTTCCCATCGACCCTTCCCTCGATGGCTCCTTCGCCGCTGCAGAGAACACCGCGCTCGATGCCCCGGTCGCTGCTGCTCCTCCTGCCGCTGCTGTCCCCGAGCAGTCTGCCGTGACGCAACCCACACAGGTGGCCACCAATGCAGCTGCTCCTGCCGTCCCCACATCCGCCCCGGTCGACCCCGTCACCGGCGAGCCCATCAAGCGAAAACGTGGTCGCCCCAAGAAGGACCCCAACGCGCCCCCTACCGTCAAGAAGCCCAAGCGCGACGCCGGCGAGAACGGCTCGCGACGCGGTCGACGCCCCAAGATGTCCGAGGAGGCCGCCATCGAGGAACTCAAGGGCCTTTCGCGCCGCGAGCTCCTCGTCGAACGCGTCTACTCGTCCGACATGCTCGCCAAGCTCGAGAGGACGATCGGGCTCAAGTACCAGAAGGGTCGCTTCACCACCGAGGAGCAGGATATCATCAAGAACGGCATCGCCGAATTCATGAAGCTCAAGAACCTCAACGAAGAGGACTTCCAGGAGCTCCTCTACAACTACCGTGAAAAGGGCTGGGAGAGGATGTACACCGAGCTCTGGAAGGACCTCGCCGGTCGCCTCGACGGCCGTCCCAACATCGCCGTCCGATTGCACGTCCGCACCAACAAGTCGCAGTTCCGAAGGCAGGGACGCTACACGCTCGCCGAGGACTTTGAGATCCGCAACCGCATGGGCGTGCTGCGCGAAGACGCCGCCTCGGTCGCCAAGCGCCTGGGCCGTCTGAACCAGGACGTGCTGTCGCGCTTCGTCAAGCTGCAGGTGCGGGACGAGATGGCCGAGGGACCCACGTGGACCGCCGAGGAGGACAAGGCGGTGATCGCAGCTCTGGAGCAGTACAAACAGGAGCACCCGGGCGAGGTCATCTCGTGGAAGGCCATCGCCAACATGATGGGCAACAAGCGAAGCTACAAGGTATATTCCAACCTCTTCTCGAACATTCGCTCGCGCGTGGATCGCAGCGGTCTCAACCCCAAGCGCGACTACGGAACCTCGCTCGAGGATGCCGCCGCGGCTGCATCGCAGCAGGCGGTGCGTGGCATCCAGCGTCACCCGACGCGTGCCGAGCTAGACAACAGCGTGTGGATTCCTGGTGAGGACGATTTGATCCTGCTGCAGCGTCTCAACTTCCAGGACACGTTCACCGAAGCGTCGGTGCGATGGGGCGACTTGTCTTTCGATACGTGGCAGTGGCCCGAGGAGGCACTCAAGCAGCAATTTGCGCAGATCAAGTCGCGCTACCTGCCCGAGGGCTTTTCGGGCGGCTGGCAGGAGACGCTGGACAAGATCATCCGAACCATCCGCACGCGTCGAACCAAGAAGGAGATCGACGACGAGGGTGAGGACCAGCGCGAGACGGCTGGCGAGTCGAGCACGCAGGCTGCATCTGCTGCTGCCGAGACGCCGGCTGCTGCGGCCGCGGCGGCAGCTCCGGAGGCTGCACCTGCTGCGATCGATCCGGCCCTGGATGCCAGTGTTGCTGAACCCGCTTCTACGACCGCTTGAGTGGTGGACGCGTAAGGCTCAGGTTGTTTGTACTCTTATGTATTGTAGCTATGTTTCTCATTGATTATGTTTAGTTGGTGATTTGGTCGTGCGATTGTTGGGACGAACAAGCTGTGGTTCTGAGATCGGGTGGGTTGATAGTGTACAGGGTGAGAGTATGGGGTATATGTGTTGCGAATGTGACTGTTCCTCTTGGTTGAAGAGTCTTATTCTTCGTCTTGATCTTCATCATCATCGTCCTCGTCGTTGTCGTTGTCGTTGTCGTCATTGTTTTGGGTGGGGAGGTGTTCTTTGCCGGACCAGTCTTTCCAGGTGGTGAGGATTTTGTTGAGGTTGGATCTTGCGGTGTCGATCGAGTCTGCGAGGGAGGAGAGGTGTTGTGATTTGGTGGAGGAAGGAGAGGAGGAGGAGAGGGGGATGAGCAGTTGGGTGGATGGCGAGAGGGTGTTGGATGGGGGGGAGAGGGGGATGGGTGTGGAGGGGAGGGGACGGTCGGTGGGGGAGGTGGAGATGTGGATCTGTGCTGAGAGGTGCGACATGGTTGGTGGCGAGAGCGGTGAGAGAGATGTGGATGTGTTTGAGGAGATGGTGAAGTGCAAAGTGAGGGTTGGCGGTCTGATGGTGTGGTCGGAAGGTGTTTGATGTGAATGTGAAGCAGGGTCGGACGACGAAGGGTCGGGCAAATGCCGCTTTCCGCGCTTGATGGGCAGGGGCAGAAAGGTCTAACATTTCAGGGCGGCGAATATTTCGAGCGTGGTCGAGCCATCTCAACCAAGTGGAAATCGGCTCGAAATGGTGCACAGCTTTGGGAAGGCAGACAAGTGGAGATGTGCGTGTGTGTTCGCTCACGATCATCGTCCATCTCTCTTCCATCACATCCTTTTCCTCGCCCTCATCCTTCACGCACATTGCTTTCCTCAGCATCGCAAACCGCAACCACGAGCACATTGCATACTTGTCGGCGATACCGAGCCGTCTCTACACCATTTGACTGTCTCGTTCTGGTCATTGCGACTCTTTCTTCTAAACTGCAGTAACTGATCGCAAACCTTTCATCATGCCGGTAAGTATCATCCTCATTATACGCTTTCCAAATTCGAAAGATTTGCCCTGATGCTGACCAGATCCAATCGCACTTACTCGCGCATTCGCAGGCTTACCACTCATCGTACAACGACGAGCCAGAGGTGCGACAGATCGGATCCATGTCGATCCTGCCCATCCGCTCGCGCACGCGCGGACCCGCTCCACCACCGGTCGACCCCTCGCGCCCGGACATCATCGACGAATCCATCGACCTCTTCCGCGCCAACTCACTCTTCCGCAACTTCGAAATCAAGGGTCCCGCCGATCGACTCTTGATCTACCTGATCCTGTTCATCTCGGACTGCCTCACCAAGATCGCGTCGTCCAAGATCCCGTGGACGACGAACGAGGCGCAGAAGCAACTGGCGACGTACTCGGTCGACAGCTTTGCGCTTCCTGGGGATGCGAATTTCCCGTTGAACAGTCTGTACGCTGCCCCGGCGGGTAGGGCGGAGGCGGACGCGTTGAGGAGCTATCTGACCCAGGTGAGACAGGAGACGGCGAGCAGGTTGGTAGAGAAGGTGTTTGTGGATGGTCAGGCGAGCAAGTGGTGGTTGGCGTTTACCAAGAGGAGGTTTATGGGTAAGAGTCTGACGTAAGAGGGAGGACGTGGGAGGTGGAGGAGCTGAACGGATGGGGTGGGTAGGTCGGTGGACAAGCCGTGCTATGTTCAGCTAGAAGGTCAGAATGATGAGCTGCAAATGCAAAACTTGTACCTCATGATGGCACAGGCTCGATTGATTGTGATCGTGTGTGGGCTCGAGACGTTGTCCACTCTCACAATCTTGGCCGGCCTCGGTCCACGCACTCGCACGAATCACACGAGAAGTCTGCAACTGAGAAACTTGATTGCGCATCCTTCCAACTTCAACCCAACACCTGCCAGTGTTCATCCAACAGCTCCTCATGAACATTAAAGTATCTCGTCGGTTTACCCTTAACCTCTACCTTTCCCACCATCTTCCACTCCTCTCCTTGCTCGGCTTTCTGCTTCACCTCCGAATTGTACTTTACAATCCACTCGCCCAAACTTTTCCCTGTTTTGACATCGAATGTTTCCGCGATCTTTTTCTCCACCATCCCTTCAACACCACCAGTAGTGATGGCGGGGGGAGTGTTGGTGATCTCCCACGAGGCGAAAGGTCTACTCGTGGGGCGCAGGAATGTTGGTTCGTACACAAGCGTCTTTCTCGCGCGAAGGTTCCACGATACCGTATCGAGCTCCATCACCGGTTCGTGAGAGGCAGTGGAGACGAGTCGCATCGAAGAGACGTACGGCGTTCCGATCCACGCGATCAGTGCGGTGGAAACGCCCGAGGTGGCGAGCGCGGTGAGGGAGAGTCCCATCCGTCCGATCAGCGAGATCTCGCCAGGTGCGAGTAAAAGGATGGGAGTGAGGATGGTGGCTAGTCCGAGGGAGCCGAGGGAGAACAGTTTGAGGCGGGTGAACGTTCGCGAGAGGGGGCCGGTGTAGGTTGCTAGCACTTTGGAGTCTGATGAGGACGGGGGAGGGGGAGAAGGGTTTGTGGCGTTGGAGCGGTGAGGCGTGGTGGTGAGTGTACGGCAGAGAGGTGTTGAAGGTCGAGTTTGCAAGAGTTGGAGTGGGAGCGAGCGCGAGAGGTGAGATGGGGAAGGGGAGGGTTTCGTGATTGCCCTTGTTAGAGAATGTCCAGCCACCTGTGTAGCAATGGTCCGTGTCGAGATCATCATCGACCGCCTCGCAGACGCTGCAGCCATGAAGACCAGAGGCATCGTAGCCAGTCTCGTACACTGTAATTCAACACGCGAGCATCAAGAGAAAGGTAAAAGCAAAAGAAGAATGGACACAGTCAACAAAAGGTGTTCTCGATATCGATAATTCCCATTACTGTAGAGGATTGCGGTGGTGGCGGAGTTCTTCGAAGGCGAAGCTCGGCGGTGATGGGGTCCAAGGCTGTGCCCATTCAAGACTCCAGACGGTCAGCCAGCGATTGCGCAGCTTGACGTCCCCCTCTGCGTCTTGGCCGTATCCTTCGATGAGGAAGCTTCGTCTATTGCCGGTCAGCCTGGGCTCGTCGTCGTCGTCGTGGGTGCCTTTTTCCCCCTGAGTGTCCGCAGAGTCGGTAGCCGATTGTTGGATCGGAGTGTTCCCGCAGACCTCCAACTCGAGAATGCGATCCTTCGCATGAGAAAAAGCCTCGTTCCCTGCCCTGCCCACGTCCGGGTCGTCTCTGCTCATGTCCGGTGTCAGAGCCGGCCATGCATCCGGCTTTTCGATCGGAGCCAGCCTCAGCCCAGCCCTGTGCGCTCTTCTGATGAAGCCCGTCACCTTCTCTCTGCCCGTGTGCAGCCCAGCAATCACATTCACCCTCGCTCTCCTATCCCTCTTCAACACCTTCAACACCGACTTCAACAGATCCGCATGACTCAACGGATCCCACATGCAGTCGGCCAAGAGGATCGAATCAAACCCGTTCTCCCCGGCTGGCAAACAGTCCATCAATTCCTCGGTATCCTTCCCCCAGATGAAGCCCACCACTTTGCACTTTTTCGCCGTCGTAGTGTTACGTCTGACGTTGTCTCTCAACTCTTTGACGAGGAGAGGCTCGTCGTAGTCGCTGGCAACGACGACGGAGGGCGGGGGGTCGAGGAGGGAGGCGGTGATGGCAGGTAGAGCGGTACCGGCACCGAGCTCGAGGATGGAGCGATCGGATGTGGGGAAAGCGGAGGAGGCGAGTGCGTCGGACATGAGCATCCCTGCTCGCCATTGTCGATGGGCGAAGATGTGATGGATTGAGGCGGGTGGGACGGAGACCGTGATGATCGGGAGAGTGGACGTGGAGGATGAGGGAAGCAGATGTTTCGGTCGATAGGATATACTCACGCCTGGCTGACCGAAGGACGGTGGTATGTAGGGAGGTGTTGGTGTCATTTTGTAGCAGCTATGTTGAGGATGGTGTTGTTGGAAAGGAAAACGAGGAGGACGAGGAGCAAGAAAGGGTCCAATAAATCGCTGTCAAGAAGAAAATATGGCGATTCTCGGATGAATCGGGCAGAATGGAGCTGGAATTGGACTTTGTGGGCGACGCTGTGCTGTGCTATGCTGAGAAGTGCATAACCTTGGCGCTGACGATTTTCCGGATTTTCTCTGTTTCTTCTTGCTTCTGTCCGAGTGAATCGGCACAAATTGATTTGACAAGATTTCTCCACTTTTGACCTTGTCCGACTTCCATCATCATCCTGATCACCAACTCGCGCATCTACCGCCAACACTGCGGCTCGCATCACAGCAAACAGCACTCGTAGCTCTGGCTTCCCTCGATCAACCAGAGTCAAGATCGTCGCTGCATACACACTCTCGCACGTCATGGTGTTCAATATCGCCGCAAGGCAAGCTCTTCGTGCAGTAGCGCGCACATCCGTCGCTCCCCGGGCTTCTACTTTACCTGGAGCAATCGCTGCGCCTTCATCCATTCGATTCCTCGCCACGCCTCCATCTTCAAGCAAGCCACCGTCATCGGCGTCGCAACCATCATCCAAACCAGCCGACGCCTCCACATCCGAGACCTCCGACGATGCTGCATCCCAACCCCATCCTGAACCCGAGCCCGAGCTGCCACCCAGAGGCTCCTCCCTTTTCGACATTGATACATCCGCCACACCGCGCGCTTCTCAGCTCGTCGAAGCCCAAGAATCCGCCTCGAGCTCCGGCAAGTCCGGCACCGGCGCTAAAGCCAAGACGGGTGCACGCAGCATGTCGTCGATCGAACGACGTCGTCAGAACACGGTTCGCATCCTCACCGCCTTCGTCCTCCTTGGATCCGGTCTATCCGCCTACAACCTCGGTCGTCCGTGGGACTCCGATGCCGAAGCCGCACGATTCGCCGACTCTCCCGACGCCGGTAACTTCCTCGGTCGAATCAAGTTGCGACTCAATGCAATGTACGAGGACTACAACAAGCCTTTGTTCGAACAGCTCCTACCCGATCCTCTCCCCTTCCCCTATTCACGACCTTTCACCATGGTGATCGATATCGACGACCTCTTGGTGCATTCCGAATGGTCCAGGGAGCACGGTTGGCGTACGGCAAAGAGACCCGGTCTCGACTATTTCCTTGGCTACCTCTCCCAATTCTACGAGATCGTCCTGTTCACCACCCAACCCTTCTTCACCGCCGGGCCCATCATCGAAAAGCTGGATCCGGATCGTAGGTTCGTCGCCTACACTCTGTTCAAAGAATCCTGCAGGACCGTCGATGGCAAACTCGTCAAGGATCTCAACCACCTCAATCGCGATCTTTCCAAAGTCGTCGTCGTGGACACCAACCCGGATTCGTTCCACCTGCATCCCGAGAACGGAATCCTCGTCAAGCCGTGGAAGGGCGAACGCGATGATCGAGAACTCGTCGGCCTCATCCCCTTCTTCGAAGCCATCGGCATTTACAACATTGAAGATGTGAGGAACACCATCAAAGCCTACTCTGGAACCCACATCCCTACCGAGCACGCACGTCGTACCGCTGCCATCCGAGAACGCGAGCTGGCGGAGAACAAGGCGAGGGTCGAGAGGATGGGCAAGTTCGGCAGCGTGTTCGGTGGCGTCAGTAGGAGTGCGAATGCCGGGTTGCCCGCGGACAAGACCATGTACGATCTGGAGAGGGAGAGGTACGTCCAGGCGTTCCTGGAGGATCAAAAGTACTGGAAGGAGAACGGAGAGGCGCTGAGGAGGCAGGCTAAGGAAGAGCAGGATAGGCAGATCAGGGAGATGAAGATGAACACCTGGGGCTTCTTCACCGGCGGCATGAAGCCTGGTCAACAACCCGCTGAAGAAGCCAAACCTCAGTGAAGGGGAGCAGCATAGGGACTTGTACGATAGACATTCACCACCGCTGAAAAAAAACAAATCCCACTCTACCAATATCTCTCTCTCTCTTCACTGTGCGGTTTTCATCGCAAAAAGAAATTGCCATTGTTCATGTGAGTGTGTAAATTACTGCTGGAAAAGCAAGCTAGCCGCGACCTCTACGTTGCCACCTGCAGCATCTAGGAACGAGACGGCTTGATGCTGAGTAGCGCCTAGATCTGTCAGCGCTCTGATCGAGTCAGCTGGCCATTTGGTTGCAGACGCAGGTGGTGCCGCTGTCCTTTGCCTCGGTCCACCTGTCGATGATGCTCCTCCCTGCTGCGGGGGTGCTGTCGATGCCTTCGTGTTCCCCGCGGTGGATTGAGACGACCCAGCAGAGGGATGGGAAAAGCTCCATCCGTGAGAATCAAAGTGCTCCTTACCACCGTCGCTGCCACCACCGATCGACTGTCCTGCACCCGGAAACTTGCCCGCCGTCGCTGCCGCCGCCGCGGCGTTACTATTGGCACTAGCCGCCCCTTCCGCCGAGGTCTCTGCCCCCGTATTCTTCTCCTTCCCCTCCTCATCCACCTCGGCCTCTGTGGGCAACTCGTGTTCGTCCAAAAACCTCACCTCCTCGCCCCCAATCACCAGCGCATTCTTCCCCAGATCAATCCCCGCCTGGTACCGCTTCAACATATCCAACCCAAACAGCATATCCACCCCTTTGCCCTCCATGATCGTAAAGCTGCACGGCAAGAACAACCCTTTCCCCAGCTGCAGCTGTGCCGAATGCACTCTGCCCAAAATCTTGGCGGTTCCGACTCCCCTTGCGATACCTGCGAAGCGCGTGTCGAGCAAACGCATGATGCCGCACTTCTCCGCACACTCGGGTGACATGATCGTAGCCTGCGCCCCGGAATCGACGAACGCCTTGACGCGGGTTCCGTTGACTTTGCAGTCGACGTACAGCATGGTGACGCGACCGAAGGATTCCGGAGAGTACTCCATGGCGTGTTCGAGGTTTTCCATTACGCGCTGTTGACGGATGGCTTCTTCGATGCGTCGTTGTGCGTCGATGTCGAATTCGTCCACCGGTTCATTTTGCTGCATGGCGTCGCGTTGTGCGCGCAGAAGCTCGAGAAAGCGAGTGGGGGAGGAGGATACTGCGTCGGCTAGAAGCGGGTTGTTGGCACGAAGCATCGAGAGCGCAGCTGGATCAGAGAGGATCTGCTGTCGGAGCTGTTCCGCCGCTTGCGATTCTGACGTCGGAACAGCCGAGGAAGTTCTGGCACCAGACGAACCGGCACCACCGCCAGAAGGTGCAGCAGAAGCGAGCGACGCTTGTCGAGCATCTCGAAGGATAAGCAGATCGTCGTTCTGGACTCCACAGCTGGCAAGAGTTGCTTTGCCGTCATTCAACGGTTTCCCAGAGTGCAACAGTTGCTGCTGTTCGGCGGGGATGTTGGAGTCGACTTCTAGCAACGCTTTGAGGTTCTCCAGCTCGATGCTTGCGTCGACGTCGATGGGGAAGGTCCGATCATCTTCGGTGATGACGGTGATCATTGTGAGAGAATGAATGTGCTGACCGAAGTGCGAAGCAGGGTAGACGAGCGGAAGGAAGAGCTCTTTTGTGTGCCCTTATGTAGAACAAGCAAGAAAGGCTGAGTTGTCGAGTGGCATGCGAGTCGAGTTGACGCGGCTCTTCCGGTTTTCCATGTGGAGAGAATCCGCTGCTACTCTGTGCATGCAGGCGCTTAGCAGCAAAAAAGATCAACCGACACTGAGCTGGCTCTCTGACGCGTCTTCTTTGTTCGGTCTGATCAGCTTGGATCGGCCCGATTGGAGAACACAGAAAAGAGCGTTAAATTCGGGCGGAAACGACAGCGCATCACCGAGCCGCCGCGCACCAACGCACCAACGCACACTGCAACGCACACGCCCGTCGAGCTCGCAACCAACACTATTTTCTGTCCGAGACCTCTGCCGCGCGCCATCTTGCTAATCATCTTCCATCACCAGCGTCTTCAAGAACCTTGACCGCATCTTCGCCTGGATATCTTCCCCCTTTGACTTGCAAACACGATCACCGCTTGGTAGCTCATCTTCGCATCAGGATCATTCCAAGCTCAGACAAGGCTGTTGTCTTGCGCGCACCTGCTGGACACGGTCTCGGCACACACACACTGCAACACAGTCCTCCAAGGAACGACCACATAGATATCCTTTGCGCTCAATCGGCCGGTCTTCTTCGTCAACATGTCGTTCTTCAACTCACTAGGCCGATCCATGGGTCGAAATTCACGGCCCAAGAAATCACCGACCCATCCCAACATGCCCACCTTCGACCCTTCCTCGCTCTCCAACTATCCCCGCTCTCCCACTTCGCCCATCTCCTCCTCCACCAACCTCTCGCTCGGCTCGAACGGCAAACCGCTCTACCTATGCCACCCCTTCGTCACCGCTTCCCTGGTCAAAGGCTCTCTAAAAACCATCTCCTCCGTCCCCAAATATGTCGATCCGAAAGAATGGATCGCTGTCAACCTCTTCGACTTCTTCAACAACCTCAACCAGTTCTACGGAGTCCTCACCGAGTTCTGCACCGTCACCAACAACCCTACCATGTCCGCTGGTCCCGGTCTCGACTACACGTGGATCGATCAGAATCGCAAACAGGTCAAGCTCCCCGCACCGCAGTACATCGACTACGTCATGACCTGGGTCGGGGGGTTGCTCTCGGACGAATCCACTTTCCCGACAAAAGCAAGTCGTGATTTCCCCCCAACGTTCCTCACCACTGCCAAGCATATCTACAAGCAGCTGCTCAGGGTGTTTGCGCACATCTACCATGCTCAGTTCGGCTATCTGGTTCACCTCTGTTGCGAAGGCCATTTCAACAGTCTCTTTGCGCACTTTTTGGCCTTCGGAACGGAGAATAGGTTGTTCGATTATAGGGATTTCAGAGGTACTGGTGGTGCAGCGGTAGGTGGGGCGGCGGCGGGGGCAGGGAGCGGGTATCCCGGGGTATGCGATTTGATCGAGAGGTGGGTGGAGATGGGCGTGCTGGGTCCAGAGTGTATCGGCCAGAGATAGGTCGACTTGCAAAGAGAGGAATTATGTGATTGTGGTTCCAACACGGTGTGTGAAACAAGTGTGTGAGGAGAAGCGCTGTGTTTCGTATCTCCCATCAGCAATCTGAACACTGTCACACGCATCTCGACAGCTGAACAGAAACAATGCATTAATGTTATCGCAGAGCAGCACGAACAACAACTACAAGATCGAAGACAACCACAGCACGATCGCATTTACGCCTTACCCTTGGCGAAAAGCTTAGCCCTCTCGATCGCCTCTGCCGAGTTCTTCGCCAGCTGCTTCTTGTAATCTTGGATGCTCACATCCTGTGTGCTCAGGTTGACAATCTTCCTGTCCTTGACCTCCCAAAGATCCTGCGCGACCTGGCTGATCAACCTGAAGTCGTGCGAGACGATCACGACACCGCCCTCGAACTCCTTGATCGCCTGAGCGAGCGCATCAATGGATCCCATGTCCAAGTGGTTGGTCGGCTCGTCCAACAGCAGAATGTGGGGCTGTTCCATGGCCAACTGCGAGAAGACGACGCGGTTTCGCAGACCGTCCGAGAGCGTTCGGATGGGCGCAGTCTGATGAGCACCGCTCAAACCGAATCGACCCAGCTGTCCACGCCAGAACTGGAGATCCTTGTCTGGGAACTTTTCCTTGTACTTGGACTCCATGTACTCGAGCGGCGACTTTTCGTACGGCAACTGATCGGCCGAGTGCTGCGAGTACTTGCCCAGCTTCAACCCGGCATGCCTCTGCACCGTACCTTCCACAGGGTTGAGTGCACCCGTGATGAGATTGAGCAGCGTCGATTTACCCGTACCGTTCTGACCGACGATGGCCACTCTCGAGTCCATGTCGATACCAAAGCTGAGGTCCTTGTACAGGAAGTCCTTCTTCTCACCGCTGTACGAGAAGGCGACGTCGCTGAAAGCAATGATGGGAGGAGGCATCTTGCGCACATCCTCAAAGTTGAAGCGAAGCGGTTTGGGTGCCCACACGGGCTCGATGAGACCAGCTGCCTCCATCTTGTCAATGATCTTCTGCTTGGATTTGGCCTGCTTGACCAAGTTGGCGTAGGTACCAGCGGAAGCAATGAACTTCTTGATGTGCGCGATTTCTTCCTGCTGCTTGGCGTACGCCTTCATCTGGTTGGTCTCGTTCTCCTCCTTGGTTCGGACGTAGGTCGAGTAGTTACCACCGTACGTCAAGAACTTCTTCTGAGGCGTCAGGTCGAGGATGTTGGTGCAGACCGAGTCCATGAAATCGGCCGAGTGCGAGGTGAGCACCAAGATGTGGTTGTAGGTGGAGAGGTAGGCCTCGAGCCAGACGACGGCTTCCAAGTCCAAGTGGTTGGTAGGCTCGTCGAGCAGCAAGAGGTGTGGCTTGATGAAGAGCGCCTTGGCGAGCGTGACACGCATCCTCCAACCACCGGACATGTCCTTGGTGGGCTTCTTCATCATCTCGGGCGAGAAACCGAGACCGTGCAAGATCATACCGGCCTTGGTCTCGAAGGTGGAAGGGTCGAGCTCCTCGAGCTCCTCGTATTTCATCTCGAGCGTCACCTCGTCGATCTCGTCGGCGACCGATAGGTCCTCGATCTCCTTTTCGAGCTTGGCGACCTTGTCCTTGGCCGACTGGACAATGTAGTCGACAGCGTTGACGTCGGAGGGCTCAGCCTCGCCGGAGACGATGTGAATGTCAATGTGTTCAGGGATCTCGACATCGCGGGCAGCGAGGGCAGCGAGGAAGGTGGTTTTGCCCGAACCGTTGTCACCGAGAAGACCATAACGCTGACCGTAGTTGAGGTTGATGGTGGCAGTGTCGATAAGCAGACGACCGTGGAAGGACATGGTGAAGTTGTCGATGTGGATATCACGACTCTGCTTGTCCGAGGTGATGACACCCGAGGCGTTACGCTCGGTGGCGAGGTTGAGCTTCTTCATGTCGAGCTCCTCGACCGAGGTGTTGGCCGAGACGTTGGTCATGGGGGTCTCGGAGGTGCCGTTGGTGGTGCCAGACTTGGATGAGCCTTTCGACGAGCCCTTAGCCGCGGCTTTGGCGGCCTTCTCGCTGTTGCAGAGTGGAGCAGAGATGGTGGAGGTGATTCGGTGTCAGCAGACGGTAACGAAGTGTTTTGGAAAGGAGAGATGATTTGGTACTTACGCCTGGCGCTTGGCCTTGGAAGCAGAAACGGGAGGCATGGTGGCGGATCAACAGACGCTGTGAATCAGGGTGCGAGCTGTTTCGTGAGGTGAAGCTGCTATTCGTAAGGCAGCCAGTGAAAGCGAGACGGTGATACTTGGTCACGTCTCGAATGTGCGAATCCGTTGGAACGACCTTGGATCGGCAAGCCAGCTTGTCCGTGGTGCCTGGACGAGGAAAGAGAGGTGAGGGGAATGGAGGATAGGAAAGGCAGTACGGGACGAAAAGGTCGCAGCTGCAATTTCGAAAGGAGAAGTGGTGGTGGTGCTGAGAAGAACGGCCGACGAGGTTGGAACCAGGCAATGACGGCAAGATGCGTTCCTGCTGCGGTTCTCAGTGTGCCACACGGAAGTTGGCCAACGTCAAAGCTTGATCTTGTCGCCGTGTGCTGCTGCGCTTTTTTTTCGGAATGTGGTTCGAGCGTACCAGAGAGAGAAGCCAAGATCGATTTGCAATGTGCACAAGCTGCTGGCTTCATTCTCTCTCTCGTGGCTGCTCAGCTGCTCAGCTGCTGCACGAGCGAAATTTTTTGAGCTTCTCTTCTGAAAATTTCTCAACTTTCTTCGCTTCGAGCTGCAACGCATCGCGTCGATAAATGGTCCGATTTCGCCGATGCAGCAAGCTAGGTCTAACATTCCTTACATCCGATATGTAAAATTCCGGTTCCGAAGAAGCGCGCACTTTTTTGTGCAACCCGCCTTGCATGAGGTTCTTCTCACCATCATCTGAACACTCACCTTCCAATTCTCCCATCGCGGACGGATCGCAAGCCAA
The DNA here is from genome assembly GCA_003004685.1 of Pseudozyma sp. F8B2. Classification (NCBI taxonomy): domain Eukaryota; kingdom Fungi; phylum Basidiomycota; class Ustilaginomycetes; order Ustilaginales; family Ustilaginaceae; genus Pseudozyma; species Pseudozyma sp. F8B2. The sequence continues at coordinate 1,441,527 of NXFQ01000001.1, read as the reverse complement.
TCGAATTGCACAGTCACGAGCTTCATTCGCACAGCATCCTAGGTAACCTTCGCGAACCATGTTCAAACCAACACAGGCTGCCTGCTCCAAAGCGAGCCGATTGCCGCTCAACTCGAAAAAGGCCAACCGCGACTTTTACAAGGGCACACGAACCGGCAACATCATGCAGCGCAAGCGTATCGCCACCGCCGATCGACGAGGCAACCAGCTCTACGATACCAACGGCAACGAGCGATACTGGCATCTCAAAACAAAGCGCATCGACGAAGCAAGAGTACCCAGTTACGTCGTACCTCCTGGTCTGGCCGAAACAAAGTTGCGACCGTACGTGTTCGCAGGTGCAAGCAGCGAGGGTGGTGTTTCCAGGAAGGGCAAGTTCGGCTTGCCAGAGTATCCGAGAATGGACGCCAATGGATTCGACGGTACCTACTACAGATCGGTGATCGGGGATATGCTGCAGAAGCGAAAGATCAAGGATCAGCAGGAGGAAGACAGGAGGCTCGCACAGTCGTCCCGAAGCTGAAGCAATCGCTACATAGTTCTCCGCCTCCCTCATCGCAGCGCTGCCCTTGACATGTTCATCTAATCGAACTGATCGCTCGCACCCGTCAAACCGCTTTTCTCGTCCTCACTCTGCATTCACTCCATCTTGTATTTGTATCTCAATCCATGTCAAAAAGCATTCACCCACATCTCTCACATTCTTTGCCATAACTCGGCCCCCGATGAACAAGCCCGCATCATCCAAGTTGAGTCAATGCACTTGAAACCGCCCTCCCCATCGACACAATGGACCCCGGTAAAAGATGCAAAAAAAGAAATGGTGACAAGAGTGGGATTCGAACCCACGCCCGAAGATAGCAGGTTTTCCTGAATGTTCAGAATATCTTCCTTAATGCTACGCCTTAGACCACTCGGCCATCTTGCCTTGTATGAAGGTTTGTGCGGATTATTGCGTACACCACCTTTTTGAGCAACCTTGAGCCACCCACACTCTGAACATTCTAAACCCTTGTTTGTTGAAGCGACGGTTGTGCATGCGACAAGGGGTATGTATTGCAAGAGAGGACTGGAAGCTGCAGAGAAGAGACAGGAGAGCGATCAGACGAAGAGCGCCTGAGGGAGAAGCGAGTTGGGTGAAGGACAGGCGTCAAGAAGCGGCTATCGAAGTAGCCTCGAACGAAGGCATCACAGCAGGGACAGCCGAGGCATGTGCTTGAAGCCTTTCGGCTCTGCGTTCGGCTTCGATGGCCTTGTCGATGGTCGACTCTAGCTCCGCCCTGCGCATTGCGTTCTTCCTTTCGAAGCCTTGGATGAGTAGACGCACGCTTTCGATCGACGCAAGCAGGACGTTGGCATCCACGCCTGCCGGCAACGCGTCTCTCTTTGCTTCTGATCTGGAGCTCCACGCATCGGGTACAGGCGTTGGGACTGATGTGGAATCGGTTCGTTCGGCCAGAACGGCTGCGACCTGGTCGACGGAAGCGTCTGCATCCGTGCTTGGGCCAGCAAAGGACGAGACAAACAGCTTGCTCGGGCTCGATGATGGCGTTTGGAGTCTGGCGATGGTAGGGATCACCATGTCCTCGTTGTTGGTGACACCAAGCCCCTTGGTAGGACTCGAAGCAGCGGGTGAGAAAGGGTTCATGTTGGCATCACTTCCCAGGACCGAAGTAAATTTGTGTCTGTTGGCTGCGCGCGGACTGCCTGCGTTGGCGGCATTCAGCACACGAGCCACTGCGCTGAGGCTCTCCTTCTCTGGACTGGCGGTTGATAAGGACTCTTTGGCGCCTGTTGATGAGGTAGCAAGACCTGAGGTCGCAGACACAACAGCTTCCCAGTCATCGGGACCATATTGGCGCGCGAGGAAGTCGGACATGATCTTGACCTTGCGTCGCAGAGCTTCCACCTCGAGCGTCTTGTCCTCGTTGTCGCGCTGCAGGCCTTTGAGGATCATTTCTTGCGAGAGAAACTCGCGCTCGAGCTTGACTGCAGCCGCCCTGGTGAGACCCTTGTCTTCGCTGTTAGTGGGGCCAGTCTTGCCCTTGGATGGTTTGAAACGGTCCTTCTCAACCTGGACGTCACGCTGTAGCTGTGAGACGGTCTTTTCGAGCTCGAGGATGCGCTGGTTCCTGAGCTGGAGCGTGTCCATCAACTCGTCTACCTCGGCCCAAGCAGCCTCTTCCCCATTCTCATCGCCGTCGAAGTCCTGCTCGTCCTGTTCGTAGTACGCTGGCTCGTGCTGCTCGGCGAAGGCCTGGTGGTGGGTGCTCGTCTGTGCTGATCCAGCACCAGATTCATCCCTTGGATCGTTGGCCTGATCGTAGTCTTCGTCGGCTTCGTCGTGCTTTTCGAGCACAGAGTTGCCCAGCAGAGGAGAAGCATTGTCCGGATTGAGCGATGCTCTTCGAGATGTGGAGCGTGCGGTTGACGAGGACGAGGGTGCTGTCAGATGCGAGGCAGGTTCCATTGAAGGCAGAATGGAGCTCCTCCTGTGAATGCGTTTGAGGAGTTGCCTTCGCGGCGTTTCCGGTGGAAGGCGTGATGAGTCCATGTCTGCTCTAATTGCTGGTTGTACGTGGGAGCAGTTCACATCAAAGAATGTGGTGGTGGTGGTGGTGGTGGTGATGATGACGACGATGACGGTGACGAGGTTTCTGATTGTTTGATCTGCTAATGCTGCCTGCGTGCGGAGGAGCCGAGCTGGATGGCTGAAAGTAACACACAAACATGCGCTTTCAAGATGAATTATTTCATATTGGCTCAGTCCCACGTCAATTTAAGCCACGACGCGCGACGCGGACTGGCAGAATATCGCAGCTGTGGAGAGGCAGAGTGCGAAAGTGTCACGTGGGGAAAGCCAACTCGACCAAGGTTGTGATTCAGGGTCTTGTTCGGATTCAAGAGAGCATCTTCTCGACTCACTCGACATCTTCCACCACTCACCACCATTGACGATTCCGATCGCAGCAACGCTCATGTCATGGACATAGACAGCCAGTCGTCGCAACAGTCGGCGCTGCCGTCGACTCACGACCAGCCTGCTGTCATCACACGCCCCGCGAGCAACGGTCCGGAGGCGGCTTCGGCCACTCACAAGAGAAAGTATCAGGAGTTGATACACTCCGATAGTGTTCTTCATGCTGTAGTCGGCGCAGGTTCTTCCCCACCACCCTCATCATCATCTTTTCCACCTTCTTCGCCTCCGCCCTCTGGTCGCTCTGCTTCTTCCACGCCAGCTCCGCAATCTACTTCGGAAGCGCAGAAAGTCTACATCGCTCGTGCCGCTCCGCATCTCCTCGGTCGCGCACCAACGCCGACCAGCTCCAGAACACCCTCTGTACCACCATCGCGCAGATCGAGCCCAACTTCGGAAGACGGTCGCTCGACGCCCGACGGCGCCTCTTCCACACCCACTCCCTCGAATCAGTCACATCACATATTACCAGAAGGCTATCGCGGCCCTGCCCTACGCCGGAATGATGCAGAGGACTTTGCTCCTCCGCCACACCTTGCCCCAACTGCAGGCTCAAGTACTCTCTTCAACACCATCAACTTTGCCGTTAATCGCAATGGTTGGCGCTACACCGCTGCAGGTCCTGCGAGTCAGCATCTTCGCCAAACGCTGTTCAAGACTCTCGAGACTCGCCCCGCCAGTGTGCACTGGTGCTGGTCCGATCGTTCTCCTTTCACAAAGATCTCTGCTGACGCTGACGTCGTCTCCACAGAGAAGGGTTTCCGCAGCGCACGAACCAACATCGGCGTTCGTCAAGGCGAATGGTACGCAGAGATCGAGATTCTCCCGCCCGAGCAACTAGCGATCGGTGTGGGCGCTCCAGGTCCACTTCCACCGCCCATGAAGGACGGTCCGCACATCCGACTCGGATGGGGAAGAAGAGAAGCTCCACTCAATGCGCCCGTCGGATTTGACGGATATTCGTACGGCCTGACGGACAAGGCTGGAGACAAGGTCACTTTGTCCCGGCCTCTACCTTACGGAAGACCTTTCAATGCAGGTGATGTCGTCGGAATGTACATCAAGCTCCCATCGGAAAGACCGCCGGAGGACGAGAATGATCCCGCCAACATCAAGCGCGAACGAATCGCCATTCGCTATAAAGGCCAGCTCTACTTTGAAAGTCTCGAGTATCCACGCACAAGAGAGATGGAGCAGATGATGGAACGCAGTCGCAAGGGCAACAGCATCGAGGATGCTCTCAAAGGCATAGAAGGCACTGGCGTGTTTGAGCCGCAAGACCCAAAGTCTTCTGCTACCGCTGTCGCAGAAAGTGTCAATGGAGTTTCCTCTGTCGTCAACGGTAACGGCAGCAGCACCACAACAACAGCTAGCAGCGGAACTTCGGGCAGTGGAGGATCTGCCAAAGTTAAGAACCGCAAAAACCCCGGCACAAAGGAGAAACCCTCCGGTCCGACAATACCTTCGCTTCGACCTATACCCAGTTTGCAAGGGTCCAAGATCGGCTTTTTCGTCAATGGGGAGCCGCAAGGGATTGCCTTTCGCGATATCTTTGATTATCGTCCACTCCGCGTGAAGGGTCTTTCCGGTTTGAAACCTGCTCCGTCGAAATCGACAACCTCGACCTCCCGCCCGGGCAAGCAAGACCCGGCGAAGAAGGGGGAAACAACAGAGCCCGTCATCAATGTGAAACCGCGCGAAAACGTGTTTGACGACGGAGCTCTCGGTTACTTTCCCTTCGTCTCGAGCTACGGTGGAGCCAGGGCGAAGCTTATCACTGGTGAGGATGGATTCCGATTCCCACCGCCTGATGACATCGAGGCAGCGTTGGAGAGCGTTTCTCAGCCTCCGTCAGACCCGGCTGCGATCAAGCAGGAAAAATTTGCAGACGCCGGGGGCAGGAGATGGAAACCGCTATCAGCGAGATTCGAGGAGCACCTCTCCGAGATGTGGGCGTACGATCTGCAGGACGAAGCGAAAGCACAGGCTGTTGCCGACAAGCAAGCCGAAGAGAAAGCGAGACGAAACAATGCTGCCAAGGAAAGGTACGCTGCGGCGAAGAAGAAACATGCTGCTGCGTTGGCTAGGAATGCCACCGCCAGTCCGGCTCCCAGTCAGCATGCGGGTGGGGAGGGGGACGAGGAGGAGGGTGATCGGACCATCGTGGCGGGGGAGCACAGTGGCATGGATCTGGATGACGACGTGAAGAGCGGTATCGTTGACGGGCGGAACGGTGCGGAGGACACGCCTGACCGAAGTGCGATCGAGTCGATGGATGTGCGAGATGCTGAACATGCCTTTGAAGGGTCTTTGGGCGAGGTGAGTACACCAACGGAAACGCGACCGGATGCAGCGCAATACACTTGGTCGGACTCCCGCGATGCAACGCCGGATGAGGAGATCAGGTTGGTGCAGTCAGCGAAGGTCGAGGAGGATGTCCAGATGGATGATCTGGTTTCTTGATCGTTGGAAGAAGTCAGGGTATGCTTTGAATTGAATCTTAGCATCGTTCACAGTGCACACACGAGGGAGAAATGAGATTTTTGAGGGGATGGTTGGATTTCGGGAGCATGAGGAAAGTGTGTGCTGCAGAAGCAGGTTTACATTGTCACGGACGGTTTGGTGATCGGGAAGCTAGTTTGATAGGACCAGTCCGTGTCAGAGAAAGGTCAGTGTGAGACACAGAAGCAGATTCCCGGGTGGGGAAAAGCTTGATTGTGGATTCGTGCGGCTAGACAACAAGGTCCAGAGCGCGCAGGGGGTTCCTCTTCCGGTAGCATAGTAAGGGATTGAAGCTGACTGGAGTCAACCGGTTGACCGGAAGGAGAACAGCACAGAGGGTTGTGCATGGTCGAAGCTGGCCGTTCGAGGTGACGAACGTGTCACCCGCGGACGGCGAGATTGCGAGGCGAGGCGCGAGCGAGCGAGCCTTTCAAGGGTCGCAGCTCGAGCGCCTCTGGCACTTGCAGCGACAGTCTTTGGACTGTCCGACACGAAGACGTTGTGATACTGCTCGACGTGTCATCTTGCCCCCGTTCCATGGCGATGGAATCTCCGAAGCGAAGATCGTATAAGAGTAAAAACATTCAACAAAAATTAATCAACTTTGTCCGGTTGATCAAGTGTTGCTGAAAGAGTTGTTGAAGAAGGCCTTGTGCTGTTTGAGCAGCTTGCGTTGAGGCGAAGTGCTGCCACCAGCGGTGGCCGACACGGTGGTCGTCATGGTGTCGAACGATTCCCGACCTGGTTACCGTAAGAAAGGATGGAGAAATGGTCAGACATGAATTCTCCCTTCTTCCTCACAACACATTTCACAGGTTTTCACAAACGACAAAGAGAAGCCGGAAAGACGAAACAACCTTCCCTGAATTCCTCAAACGAGGTTCCAGGGGCTTAGGAAGGGAAAGGTCGTTCAATCTCAACACTTGCCTTCTTTGAAAGAACCGGTCATGACGATCCCTCCGATCCCGACGGCAGAAGTGGCGTACATCTCTTGCACCAGTTCCTGCGCACTTTTCCTACCCTGTTGAACGCGGCGGGGTGGTTGAAACATACCCTTTGCAGTTTCTGCCCGTGCAGAGACGAACGAAGCTTTGGGGGAAGACTTGAATGGCTGTTCGGGTACCATCTTGACGCTCTTCTTGCTAGCGGCGGATTCGGTAGGCGAAGGGGGTTCGAGGAACATGTGTCCTCCCATGGCAGGCATTCCACCCATCATACCCATGCTGGAGAACTCGGCCTGGTAGGGGACCGTCTCGCGAGGAGTCTTGCGCTTGGGCTTACCCGAAGAGACCTGGGTGGTCGAGACCAAAGTGGTCTCGGACGTGTTGGCGTTGGCCATGACGGAGGAAGACTTGGACTTGCGGAAGAAGGCGAGCATCTTGGTCAGGTTGCTGGGTTCGTTGGTGAAGGCGGGCGAAGCGTGCATAGACGGTGCGTTGGTGTTTGTGGTGGTGGTAAAAGTTGAGGTAGTCACGGTGAACAAGACTGTGTGAGCTTGAGTTGTTGTGTTTGTGTTGTTTGTGTAAGATGAGGAGAGGGGGGATGGGTGAAACGTGGGTGAGGAGGGATGTACTTATACGACGAAAGGACGAGGTCCACTGGGCGGGACTGCGGATTTCATGCTGGAAGAATTCTGCTGAACAGCCATGCTGGTGTTCTTCACAACAAGCGGTGGCATACTTGCTCGCAAATCGATCGCAGGCCACGCACGGCGACACGCGATTTACACACGCGATGCCGCAGACGAGCACAGAGTCACGATCGACAAGCACTAGCCTCACTTCGGAGGTTCGAAAGCGCTCCCTCACACTCAGAGCCCTTCTACGCATCGGGATCCGTGAAGCGAGTCATACCGAGTCAAGTCTATACCTGGACGGTCAAGGCGCAGCATACAGGGTCTCGGCATGTCAAAAGAGCTGTCATTTTCTGCTGCTGCGGAAAAAGGTCACACGCGTCTCGAAATCACCGCGGAGCTCACACCTTTGGCTTCCGCTTTGTGTAGCCGAGGTGAGTCGACTGAGGGGGCCCGTGGCGCTTATCATCCAGGAGCTCGCCATCATCCACTGGACACCTGATCGCTCTCGCTCCCGAGCGCGTTGCACCAGCAGTCACACACAGCCTTCCCTCCCTCGTTCCTCGCTTGCATCCAACCGAGACCGGCGGCAACGAGGCTTTGCTCGTGGGAGCCGATATTTGACACCTTGCTTTCCGTGGGAGACTCTCGACACGTTCCTCCTCTGGAGCGTGGTCGTGGTCGGTGCGTTATTTTTGCGATCAGGCTGAGCAGATGGACCCGGCGATCAGGAGGGTGATCTCACGAAGGTGGCTTGCGTCGGTCCTGTACCTGAATTTGGTGGTTGTACAACTCCGACACAGCTGATCAAAGGGTGGCATGCCAAGCAATCAATAAAATCCGGGGAGCGGGATCGCAATGTGGCAGCCACATTTCTGTGGTATGGCACCATCGTCGTGATGGGCGGAGAATTGGCATGGCCGGCCAGGAACAGGGAGCAATTTGGTCGATGAATTGCTAATGTGGTCCCGTGGTACTGAGTGCCGTGTCAGAGGAAAGTGTTCTCAAAGCAACACAAACTTACAGGAACGCCTGCTGCGCTGTGCAGTGACGACTCTTCTTCCCCGCGGACCACGCACGAGGCTTTGCTCGACGCCGCCTTTGCTGCTCGCCTGTCGTCCTGGACCACCTCCTCCTTCCTTTGCACTGCTTTTGATGCCACCTTATCTTTTCAGACCATTCATGCCAGGACATAGCCTCACCTGACAGCAACGGATGACAGTGTTCTCCAGCCCGGAGAGCGTGGCTCACGGAATCTCAACCGAGAACGTGCTCGCGGCGTAATCGTCATTGCTCCATGCTTCAGGACGGACATAGGCGACCCACTAGGCCCTCGTTCGCCGTTGGCATCTTCTCCGATACACATCATGTTGCTGTCGCATATGATGGTGATGACGGAATACCCGGTGCCACGGCTATGGAAACGAGAAAGAGTCACGGTCACGAAGCAATGGAGGTTGATATGGATGATGACTCGACCTTTGAATTCATGCGAGGCGTTTAGGGTTTCCCTGCAGCAGAGTCGACGCTTTGCAATTTCTGCCCACGTTGTTGCGACTTTTGCCTTTCGCCTAGATACCGGACCCCAACGTTGAGAGTAGTCTGTCTCCGTCGGAACAAACCTGTGATGAGCCGCAATGCCGAAAGATGTGCTTAGCACCGGTTCATCGTCACTCGCCGTATCGCATCCAAAGCTGCATTGCTACAGCGTCTGCGGTGATCCGAACCCTCACCAACACACAGTGGACAGGCGCAAAAGAGAGCTATCTGTAAGCAGACATGTGGTTGTTGGAATATGTACGCAATCTCTGCCTAGCCTGCAACTCTAAACCCGGACATAGCTCAGTTGGAAGTAGCGATGGTTTGTAATTGGAAACCCTAATCCGGTATTAACGGAAAAGCACCATAGGTCGCCGGTTCGATTCCGGCTGTCCGGACGCTTACTTTTTTATTTTCCTCTCGACTTTCTTGTTCACATCGTATCTCTTCGGCTTCACAAAGACTTCTACCACCACCCACACTCGATCGGCACAGCTATGTGTAGGGGCGTGTACAGTGATGGGTATGATACGACGCCCACCGAGGTGGTACAAATACAATTGAGAACCGATGCTTGGCTCTTCTATGCCTCTTGCCCACCGCTCTTCGCCTTCTTCCTCTCCCTCTTTTCAGCCTTCAACCTGGCCTGTTGCTTCTGCTGGTTCCTCTGCTGTCTCTCGCCAAACTGACCGTCGTGCAATGCCATCGTCGCCACCCTCTTGGCGGTAGCTACGGTATTCAACTTTTCCAAAATCTTGTCTTCATCCTCCAAGCCTTCCAGCTGGGTCAATTTGGTGTTGATCTTTTCTTCGATCGAGTGGATGACGTCGATGTCACGTTCGGTGATGAACGAGACAGCGAAACCGCGTTTTCCGTTACGTGCGGTACGACCTACGCGGTGGACGTAGTCTTGCCAGGCGGAGGGTAGGTCCCAGTTGACGACGAGTTCTACGTCGGGGATGTCGAGACCACGGGAGCCGACGTCGGTGGCGATGAGGACGGGCACGCGTTGCGCGCGGAAGGTTTGCAAGTTCGAGGAGCGTTCGGATTGACGCAGGTGCGAGTGGAGAGAGACGTTGGGGATGCCGAGTTCGGTGAGCATGCCGGATAGCGTGGCAGCTGTCTTGCATCGTGCGGTAAAGATGATGGTCGCGGGGAGGAAGAGCGCGGCTACGTCCTCGTCATCCGAGTCGGAATCGGAACCGTGGTGTGCGCGAGGTCTTTTGCCCTTCTTGCGTTCGTTCTCGTCCTTTCTCTCTCGATCCGCTTGGCGTTTGGCTTTGAGTTTGCGAACGCGTTCGGAGCTGGGCTTGATGGGTGGATGTCGCATGATGTGGTAGAGGTACGGCTCGCGGATGTGTGACGGCACAAACACGTACCGCTGCTCCAGCGTTTCCGGTGTCTTTGTGTCCATCTCGATCTTGCATACCATCGGCGCCGGCTTACCTTCTGGTCTCTTGGCATTGGCGAATTCGACCACTTGCTCTGTCAACGTCGCTGTGAACAGCAAGGTCTGGAGCGTCTTTGGACTCGGCAAGACCGAGTAAAGATACTCGAGCTCCGGCTTGAACGTATCCGTCAACAGCCTGTCCGCCTCGTCCAACACCAAGAACTTGCATCTCCTCAAACCCCATTCTTCTCCACCACCGCTACGAAGGTGATCTACGAGTCGACCAGGAGTAGCGACGATGACATGAGGTCGAAGGTTGGCCAGTTCAGAAGCTTGCTTCATCATGTCCATACCGCCGAGCACGAGTGCACACCGCAGCCCCATACGTGCTCCTTCCCCTACAGCCACAAATTGCTCGTGCAGCTGTACTCCGAGCTCGCGCGTCGGTGTGAGCACGACGGCGAATCCACCGACCATGTCTTTAATGAGCTTGTTGAGGATGGGCAGCGCGAAACAGAGCGTTTTACCGGAACCGGTCTGAGCACCACCGACGAGGTCGCGACCTTCGAGCACCGACGGAATCGTGAGACTCTGGATCGGCGTGGGTACTTTGATCTGAAGAGAGGCCAGACTGCGGATGAGCATGGGTGAGATGCCGATGGAGGAGAAGGAGGTGTGCTTGGGAGGATCGGACGCGCTCTTGGCCACCTCTTGCGCCAAGTTGGATGTCGAGGCGACCGAGGAGGACGTGCCCGTACTGGACGAGCTCGTCGCTGCTGGCGGCATTGCGTGATAGATTGAGCGCGATGACTTTGTAAGTAAGTCAGAGATGGATCGACGGTGATGGGATAAGTTCAGAAGAGGAGAGGATCCTGTGGCCACAGAAGAACAGGGTTCAAACCTGAAATTTTCCAACAGAGCGGCAACCAAGTTAGAAAAAATGCAACCGACAACTCGGAAGACGGAACGTAGCCTTCCTCCACTCTGAGACTCTTGGCTCGTCCACTTTCCAAGCTACCAAGCTTCCACGACTACGCTTTCAACACCAGACAAGCTCCTCTACGGTGTTCGAGTCAGCATGGAGTTATGGTCCTGAAGCTTCTAACGGCCTTCTTTTTCGTCGCAGTCGGCGCTGGCCTCCTGGCGTGTCTGGCACTCGGCCTGCTATCAGTCTCGCAATACATCGAGTCGCACGCCTCAAGAGCACGTCGAATCGGGATTCGCTCGCTCTTAGCCATCACTGTCGTCGAGGTGCTCGTTATCTTGATCGATGAAGTGCCATTCCTGCCTCTGCTGCCGAATCTCGGCGCTGCTGCTCTGCACTATACCGCCCTGCGAGATCCAGGCTGGCCTTATTCGGCCTCGCCCTCTTCGCCTAGCCTAAGCGTCTGCACAAGCATCGCTTCGTTGATCGTTCTTCCTCTCGCATCTCACATATGGCTGGCCCGGCATCACAATCTTAGCCAACACGCATGGCATCAACATCGGTACGACACGGTGCATCGACACAGACTACCAGGCGGCAGACTCGACTGGGATGTGACAAGCGCAGCACCACCACCATCGAGAGAGATGTCGAGTTTGCAGGTGTGTGCTGTGCTGGCTATGTGTGTCTGGTCGATACCCGTGTACAGGTTGTTGGGACGGATCGCGGCTGCAGAGTGGGGGAGTGGTAGCGGTGGCATGGTTGCTGCTCAGGCACCAAGGTCGAGGAGTTGACACCCGATGGAGAGTAATTGATCGGGAGACGAGTCGACGATGTCTTTTGTACCGCAACTAATCCAAGGTTGCCCTGCAAGCGTAAATTTTTCAGGAACAGACTGATGCAGCCCTCGGTACCCGATCAACAGAAATGTAATTTAGCCAGCTTTTCTGAGCCTTCATTTTTCTCTCAAAAAGAGAAATCGTACATGAAATCTTTAACGTGTTGCAGCTCGACCGACTTCGGACAGCGTCGGCCGCTCCACGCTAAAACCCGCGTCGAAATTCCGCATCCTTGCGGCGATAAATTGACTGAATGTACACTCGCTGCAACCTAACATGCTGGATCCTCCGCCACTGGCCAGGAACAGCAGCAGCATTAAGGTTAGGCGAACTCGAGCGGCGACCGAGTACAACAGCAAGCGAATCAGTGATGTACGAGAGCATACTCGAACACTGTTAGATCATCTATGGAGGTGCGGCGAAGAAGTGCGGCGTTCGGTCGGGCAGTGCGAAAGATTCCGATGCAGGGTTGGTCGAGCGAAAGAAAAGGTGCGGCTGGTCGGCTGTTGGCGAAGTTCGAACCGCGTGGCAGAGGAGTACAGCAGCAAACAAGGCTGAAGGTAGAGCTTGCTCTCTCTCCGGCTGTCCAAGTCAAGTTTCACCGGCAAAATAGACACCGCGTTTGACACCTTGAGGAATCTGGCTGCCTCGTTAGGCTGTCGGAAAGGCCGAAAAAGTGTCACGCTACCAGACAAAGCCGGAAATCTGTCACTACGCCGCCACAGAGACTGGCCGCTGTACAGCCGCCGCTGCTGCTCCAGCACCCCGCACTTTTGCCCGCTTAGTTGTCGGCGGCCTGTCCAGCCTGTTACCAACGTCTGTCCGTACATATACCGCTCCTTCCTTCGTCACCAACTCCTGCAACATCAACATCCTCACCGTCCCCCTCGCAATCTCCGTAGCCGTGATCATGTCGAACGCACTTCGCAACGCTCTCCCCGCCCTGCGACGGGCAGGTGCCACCGCCGCTGTCCCCAAGCCTTCTGCTGCCACCACCTCGACCATCCCCACGCGTTCCTACGGCACCACACCCGACACTGCTCCCGAGCAATACAAGATGACCAAGTTCAGCAAGTTCGACTGGGAAGACCCCATGCAGCTGTTCGAATCGCAACTCTCCGAGGACGAGAAGGCCATCTCTCAGACCGCGCACGACTTCTGTCAGGAAACCCTCAAGCCCAAGGTCGTAGACATGTACCGCAACGAAACATGGGATCCTACCATCCTGCCTTCGCTCGGAGAGCTCGGCCTGCTCGGCTCGACCATCGAAGGGTATGGATGTGCAGGTGTCAACAGCGTGTCGTACGGACTGATTGCGAGAGAAGTGGAGAAGGTAGATTCGGGATACAGGAGTATCATGTCGGTGCAGAGTTCCCTGGTCATGGGCCCCATCAACCAGTTCGGTACCGAGGCTCAGAAGGAGAAGTTCTTGCCCCGACTTGCGAAGGGTGAACTTGTCGGCTGTTTCGGTTTGACCGAACCAAACCACGGTTCCGATCCAAGCAGTATGGAGACCACCGCCACCGATACAGGCGATGGCCACATCATCTTGAACGGAAGCAAGACCTGGATCTCCAATTCTCCGCACGCAGACGTCTTTGTCATCTGGGCAAAGTGCAAGTGGGACAACAAGATCCGCGGCTTCATCGTCGAAAAGGGCACCAAAGGTCTCTCCGCCCCTGCCATCAAGAACAAGCTGCAGCTCCGCGCTTCCGTCACGGGAAGCATCTTCATGGAAGACGTCAAAGTCAAGCGCGACGAATCGCTCCTCCCGCACGCACGACCTGGTCTCGGCTCACCGTTCGAATGCCTCAACTCCGCCCGCTACGGCATCTCGTGGGGAGCCATGGGTGCGCTCGAAGCATGCATCGCCGAAGCCAGACAGTACGCCCTCGACCGTTCCCAATTCGGTCGTCCCATCGCCGGCTTCCAGCTTATTCAGCAGAAACTCGCCGACGCTTCCACCGAAGCAGCTCTCGGCCTCATGTGCAGTCTCCAGCTCGGCAGGATGAAGGACAGCGGAGCTTGGTCCCCCGAGATGGTCAGTCTGGCAAAGAGGAACAACTGCAACAAGGCGCTGCAGCAGAGCAGAAGTCTGTTGGATATCTTTGGCGGAAACGCTACCAGCGACGAGTACCACACGGGTAGACACGTGCAGAACCTCCAGACCGTAAACACGTACGAGGGAAGTTACGGTATTCACACCTTGATCTTGGGTAAAGGTATCACCGGATTGCAGGCTTTTGCCAACTAAAACACTTGTGCCGAAAGACACATGTATATCTTGCTCGAAGCGTAGACAATTTCCAACCATTGGAATCACAACCGACAACGTAAGGCTGTGTAAGAGTGTCTACAAACGTCGTCTAAAGACTTGAGCTGTTCACGTCAACCGAAGATGTTTGCGAGCCGTCAATCCACCTTGGGATTACCTCTGTAGTACCTAGCGTTGATCGTCGTCATGATCAAGCTCGGAATGTTGCCCACCGTGTTGAGCACTGTCAGACCAAACGTGATGTCGTCGGTTGAAAGGTTGTTCCCGGAGCTTTTGAGTTTTTGAACCCAGGCTTCGTATTTGTCTGAGGAGAGGTGGGGGGTGAGCTTCTTGCGCTGATCGGACGGTGGTGGTGAAGAGGTGGGTTTGGTTGTCGAGGGAGGGAAGGAGGGACGAGGTCGGAGACGGTGGTTGGAATCGAGGGGTAGGAGGGGAATGTACTCGGGGGAGTGGATGGAGGAGGACGAGGAGGACGAGGATAGGGCTGGAGGTGAGAGGTGGGTTGGGATGGTTTCTTCGACGATCTCGTCGAAGGCGGAGATTGGTGCAGGAGAGGATAGACCGCGTTTGTGGAGCGGTTGGGGGATGACGATATTGCCGGTGGCTGCGTTGGCGCTGTAGTCCCTGGAGGGGTCTAAAGCAGAAGGTGCTGATGCGGTAGAGGAAGTAACAGGAAACCTTTTCGGGATGCGATCTCTTGCACCGGACTCGAAGTCGCTCGGTAAGTCTCCCTCCTGCTGACTCCCCGACACTCCTCCGACCACATCATCGCCACCATCTCCCGAGCTCATACTCGCCACTTGTGCACCTCCGTCCCGCCCTCCGCCCTCCTGCTGTCCCTGCCCCTCCCCTCGCTGACCCAGCACATAACAGGGCGTCTTGACCAAACTCGGCTTCCTCCCTCCCACCTGATCACTCGTCGTATACGTTTCCACCGTACACACCGTGTCGCCCACCTTCGGCGGTGGCTTCTTCCTCTCCGCTTCCAACCTTGCCTTTTCCCTGTAGAATTTCTCCCTGTTCGACAAAAACGACTTGGCGCTGATGTAGTTCCACCCGACCGTCATGGCAAGACCGATGGCAGAGGTGGTGATCACCACGGGTCGTTTCCAGTCCGATTTGGGTGTGGAGGAGATGGCGGCTTCGGTTGTGCTTTGAAGTGCGGAAGCGGAGGCAGGTTGGCGTTTGAGCAAGGCAGAGGGAGGAGGATAGGTGGATGGGAGAGGTGATGCATGCGCGCAGAGGCTCAGCACGGCGAGCGCTGGAGCGAGGAACGAGGCAATCCTCATGGTCGACGAGAGAGCACGAACACGGTTGGAAAGCATTCACCCCTCGCCAGCTTCGATAGGCCCTATATAGGAGCGTGTATCTGTACTGAAGCTTGCTGCTCTTCCTTCCTTCCCGTCAGAGCAGCAGACGGAAATGAAATCTGAAAACTTCTCGGAAGCTTTCCCTGCCTGTTGATCTCATGCGATCAGATAACCTTTGGGCTGTGCACATCACCGACCGAAGAACATCCTTTCGAAACCCACCATTCCATCCGCAATGCCTACTCGTGAAGTCACGGTCATTGTTCCGACCGCGCCAAAAAACACTCCGAGACGAAGATGTAATGTCCGTGTCCCACCCACATGTTTCGGTCCGAAAGGCTCTGCCTTCCGTCGATTCCGGCCCTTTCCGGCAGCTAGCGTTCTAACGCTCTCAGATGCCACATTGCTCTCTACAGTCACGCCGCATAATCTAGCGTAGGTGACTGCATGCAAAACCAAGTGACAATGATCCTCCTACGGCTAATCAGTCCAATGAACCTGATTCCTCGCCCACCTATCCGCGACAAATCTTCTCTTATGATACAGCAACCTCTGCTGCTTGTACCTCCTCACAAAGCTCGCTTCATCCACCAAACCCTCCTCCGCGGTCCCACTGTCGTCCCTCGGATACGGCAGACCTTCGACAAAGGCGTTGGCCAACATTTCGGATCTGTCGTTCAACTTGCTCGCCGACTGGGTGAGGCTGAAATGCAACGCCGAGGGGTTGAAGCGTTTCTGTGCTTCGTTGAGCTGCTGTTCTCGCGTCGCCCATTCGGACTCTAGCAATTTGGCTCGATCGAAGAGCTGCTGCGTTTCGGTGCGGAGCGATTCGAGCGGTGCCTGACGTTCGAGGTTGCGCGCGGCTTTGGATTCGTTGGTCCGGAGGAGGTCGGCGTGGGTGCGGTAGAGGGATTGTGTTTGTGGAAGCGAGTGGAAGAATGCTTCGAAGTAGGCTTGGTTGGGGGTGATGGGATCGGAAGGTGGCGGCTGCGGGTGAGAGGATGTGGATGCGGGATGGTCGTCGTAGGCGAGCGCTTCGAGATCTTGCCGTGAGAGCGAGGCGGTTTGTGGGAAGGCGGTGGTGAGACGCGTTTGCAGTGCTGATGGTGCTGGTGATTCTGACATGGCTTTAAGGTGGGTACCAACTTCTCTGGCTGGCCGTCAGACGGCTTGGGGAATGATTCAGAGAGAACGGTGGTGGAGTGGTGCCTACATGGATTGGTTGTGCGACCGTGCGTTGCGGAGAAGCTGCTCTTGAATTTGGTGAAGTGTTAGGTTTCAGACGGAAGCGAGGAGAGAGTCCGGGATCGGCAATAAGAACCGGCTGAATACGTCAAATTCAGCGGCCTTTGCTCGCCCTCGCCCATCAATCTCGCGGTCCAACTCACCGGCAGCGACGACGACGACGGCGGCTACCATTTCTGGCCTCCCTTCTGTTGATAGCCGTTGTGCTTTGTCGCTCTGTTTTCCGCCTGGTCGTTGCGCTCTCAACCTTGTTTCTTCACCAATACCCATCTTCCACCAACGTCGGCCCGTTACATTGTGATCTACAGAGTCATAGCGACAATTGTCGGACAAGCAAGGACGACAGCACACAAGCTTTGAAGGAGCATATTTGCATCTTCAAACCATCTTCGTTGTTAGCTTGTAAAGGGTGCACTGTCTTACAGCTTCTCCGACCATGAAGGTCAAAGAGACGCTCTACAACATCCTCTTTGGCCCGCATCAGTCCTCTGCATCGTCATCATCTCAACCGTCCACAACCATCTCCATAGCAGCAGCATCGTTGGGCGTTCCGACAGAAGCGCTGTCCAAGCTTACCTCGCATTCGATCCACGCTCTGCAGAATCTGTCCGCCTACCGTCCGAGACCCGGGTCGGAACCATGTCCGCAATCCGTACCAGCGTATCGACGAGCCGCTGTGCTGCTCGGCCTGTTTGGCGGACGCAACGGCGAGCTCTACGTGATCCTCTCTAAGCGTTCCTCACGGCTACGCTCTCACGGTGGAGACACGGCCATTCCTGGCGGTCGGTTCGAACCAACCGACAAAGATCTCGAACACACGGCGCGTCGCGAAGCGTTTGAAGAAACAGGTCTTCCCATCGACCCCACCAAAGCAGTCAAGCTCTGCGAGCTGCCCCCTTTCCTCTCGGCGAACGAACTGGTCGTTACTCCTTTCGTAGTCTTCATCACAGACCACAACATTCAACCGCATCTCAATCCTCGCGAAGTCGACAGCCTCTTCTCCCTCCCACTCGTCTCGTTCCTCTACCACAATCCTCCACGAGACCTCCGTCGCTCCCTCCATCTCACGCCTACACCGGACCCAGAGGCACTCCGTCACATGCCAGCCAACGAAGTCTCCCCCATCTCGGACTGGCACACTTGTCGCGACATTCTTTGGCTCGGCGGTCACAGGATCCGAAGACACACGTTCTGGGATGAGAGGAATCCCATCAGAGGCTTGACCTCCGACATCCTGATTTTGGCTGCAAGGATAGCGTATGCCATGAAACCACAGTTCTGGTTGAAATGCGATGGGCAGCCGAGTCAAGCTGATTTGATAGAGCTGGCGTTCCAGAGTCCGCTGGCGGTGAAGAAGTTCAGGGTCAAGCCGAGGATGCAGTTCTTGAGAGGTCCGGAGTCCTTTAGTTTCAACAGGGCGGAGCGGACGGATGATGAGTTGGAACAGCCCCAGGACGAGAAGGATTTCCAATTGGCACCACCGGTAGGGCCGGGGCAGGAAGGCAAGCGAGAGGGAGAGGCAAAGGATGGGATCACGAAGCCCAAGCTGTGAGCGGAAGGAGGAGGAGATGTATTTCTAGCTTTGTCACGGTGCATACACGCTTTCTAATCGTGATTGATCATGGTCTGGATTGCGGCGATTGAGATGCTGTGGAACTGAGAGATGGCCAGAGAGTGTGCTTCAGCGCGAGATCAAAGCGGACTGAAGAAGATCCAGCTCGAGCGCCTCGACGTGCTCGAGACAGTCATGAGCATGCGTTCGTACCACAGCATCCGTATCACCCGCTTGCACGTATCCTGCCACTTGCTTGAGTCTTCCCAACAGCTCCGGTGGGAACAACAGGTCTTTCCCTTTCAAGGATTGGCCACCTCTTTCAGTCGAACCGTCACCTGGAGCGGAAACATTCGGCAGCACGCCACCACCCGGCAACCGCAACGACGAAAGCTTCTCCACCACCCTACCACCCTCTCTGCTGTTCTCCAGCTGCATCCTCGACCCCCTCACCAAGAGCGTGAGCAACAACATCGCCGCCCTCCGCAGATGCGCGATCTTCGCATCCGCATTCGTCGCACTATCCAACCTCCTCTGTTCCTCCTCTCCCTTCTTCCCCTTCTCCTCATCGTCCACGTCCTTCACCCTTTTGTTTGCAACATTGAGCTTCACCGCTCCGTCCTTTCCAACCTCTGGTCTTCTCACCATCTCGATCACCACGATGTCGATGCACACCTGCGCAAGCTGCGATGCATACCCTTTCACCACCATCGTCTCCGGCACCGCTTCGATCATTGTACCCAGGATCGAGACGAACGACGATCTCAGCACGTTTGGCAGTGCTCTGTCCCTCAACCTCGTCAACAAGGGTGGGACCACCGCATCGACATGTGCAGCCATGGAATCGGCACATCGCTGGATCACCTGCAGCAAGGCTTCACCCACGCGCAGACGCTTCTCCACCTCCCTCCCGCCCAAGCCTTGAGAAGCTAGCCCGTCGTCTCGCCCGATGTAGACCCCGACAAGACGCGAAATCGTCTGCCCGCCACCACTCGACGCGAGCGCAGCCAGACCTTGAACGGCGTTCAGGTAGAGATACGATTCTTCGTCCTGCACCGCGTGCAGGAATATGTCCAGGATGGCGGGGACGAGCGCTGGATCGACCCGGTCCACATGTTGGCCTCCGTTCTTGGTGTCGTCGGATACGAGGCGGCGCAGCAACACCAGCCCGTGCGCCCGAACGGGCAGGATGGGGTCTTGAAGCAGTTTGAGTGCTTCTTGGTACGTCTCTTGTGCTTGGGCGTAGGCAAGCGCTTTCGAAGAGGTTTCGCTGGATGCCGGCGAGGTGTTGGGTGCATGACTGCGAATGGAACTTCGACGAGCAAGGAGCACGAGTTTGGCTTCCTTTGCTAGGCTTCGAAGTTCGGAGGAGGAGCTGTCGAGGTGATGCTCGATCTTGTCTGCGATGACCAGCAGCATCGGCTGCGTCTCGCTGGAGAGGGATGTGTCGGATTCGAGCAGCGAGAGAAGCAGACTGAGCGCGGTTGAGACGAGCTCTTCGTCGTCCTCTTCATCCTCCTCCTCCGCATCGACGCTCTCGTTGTCGACTGCTTTGTTGTCCAACAGCACGGTCGGTGACTCGGCGGCAACGTTGAAGAGCGAAGACACTGAAGACTTGGTAGTCGACGACTTGGCCGAGATGAAAGGCATATCGTCACCTGCAGCCTCTTCCGGCGCTGCTGATGCCTCGCCTTGCTGCGGCATCGCCTGCCGTTGACTCGGCGACGAGAGCGAAAAATCGATGAAAGCTAGCGTTGCTGGAACATCACCCTGCAGCAAATCCGAACCAAATGCATCCAAAAGGTACAGTATCAGCTGCAAATAAAGCACCGACTGGGTTCCCAGACTCGATATCTGATCTTCTCCGCTCACACGAGCCTTAGCAGCCGACTTTTGCGCCATGTAAACGTTCAGAACCGCAGGTAACAGATCCCGAGCAAGGTCTTTTCGCTCTGCCGTCTTGAGTAACGTTGCCACTAGACGCGGGTCAGGTCGCAATCCCAACTTGGCCGAGAGATCTGGCGCGATCTTTGTCAGATCCAACTCGTCGTCCTTGCCTGTCTTGAGCTGGTCGGCGAGTGTAGACAAGCTGAGATCTTTGAGCAACGTCGAGAGATCTTGTCCGTCCTGGCTAGGGTCTGTGCCAAATCGAATGGACATGCCATCGGGTTCACTGCTCCAGAAGAAGGACCATCCCTCATCGTTGGAGGCAGGCTGCTCGCAACCGATGCCCTTTTCGGCTGATTTGATGGAGCGTAGCAGGGATGCAGCGCCGTGCTTGGCATCGACCAGACGAGCCCACGTCCTGAGAAAGTTGGAAATCTCAGCTTTGAGCCTGTCCATCTGACCCGCGGATTCAACAGATCTGACTTTGCCCTTTCCAACAGCTTGCTTCGGCACTTGGAGATGATCGTGCAACGTCAAAAGTTGGGGCAGAATAGGCTCGAAAAGCATCGTCAAGAACGTAGGAGATGGTTCCGAGAAGAGCAGGAAGCTCGAGAGAGTCGAAATGGCGCGATCGAGCTGTTGTGGCGACACTGCTACGATCGAATCCGCTTCTGCGTTTGCAGACGCTTCTACGGTGTAAGCCTCTCGTGCCGTCTCCATCGATGGGAAAAACTTTGAGTAGACTCTGTCATGCATGGCATCAGAGAACGCGGTGGGATATCGTTCTGAGACTCGAGTCAAGACAAAGCCGGCCGCTCGCATTTGCTCTTGAGGCGGTGGAGTGATGTTCGAAGATGCGCTCAGGTCTGGCGCGAGAACGTCGAGCAAGTTGGGCAGGATGATGGGCAGATACACCTCGGCCGGCATACCCTGTGGTGGGGTCAGGAGCAGTCGTGTGCACTGCTCGAATCTTTTGAGCGAGTTGGTGCCTGGCGCGGCTGTGCCCGTCTCCTGGCTCTGTCCCTCGAGCTCGACAGCTGCTTCTGCTGCGTCGGCACCTCCGAAAGTGATGATGAAGAGCGAGCGAACGCCATCGGGTCGAAGAAGCTGTGCGCTGAGTAAACGTGACGACGTGGCTTTGACGAAGGATGGTGCGCCCCGCTTGGCGTCCGAGTGAGCAATGACCGATGAGAGGGCTGACATGGCGGAGTGAGTGGAGAGGAACCTGAGAAGCTGCGTGGTTGCGGCGGCTGTACGCTTCTGGATCGCATCTTTGGTCGTTGCCGAGCTGCTTTGCGTTGCTGCTGAGGCGTTGGAGGTAACGTTCGGGCCGAAGCCAAGGCGGAGAAGGGATGACAGATAGTCCACGATTCCGACGCGCAACATGACCGTGACTACATCTGTCGTAGTGTTCACGCTCGCGATGGAAGAGGGCGGACTATGCGCCGCTACGATGACCGTCCATTTGTCCACGACCCCATACAGATCTTTTCGCGCTGTATCGAACGCTTGTCTTGCCCTAGCTCGGTCTCGCGCTTCTGCATCCTCGTCGACCTCTTCGAAACGGTTGTGTGGAGTGAGCTTGGTCGAGCTATCCTTGCCCTGTGCCCTCGAAAAGCCCTTCGGAGCGAGGGAAAACAGTGTGTCATCGTACGCTCTGATCCGGGTCGAGAGAGCCCACTTGGAAGCCAGGGATTGCAACGTAGTGACGAGCTTGACGTCTTTGACACCCAGCCCGACATCTTCCTTGGGTTGTACGCCTTGCCTTTTCAACGAAGTCGACAACCGATCATCCTGAACAGCGACACGAGAGTCGATGTCCCTCCTCTTCTCGATCAAGCACGCATGAATGAGCGATAAGAGGTGCAGAGCCAGATCACCTGTCGCCGTCTGCGGATCTGGATTCGTCTCGAAAGAAGAGAGGTCATCGGATGCAGCAATAGCCTGCTTTAGTCGATCGGATAACGTAGCGTTGAGCGCAGCTTGGTTTTCGCCTTGATGTTGCGCCCCGAGCTTGGTGGTCTGTGTGCTCTTCTGAATGCCCAGCTCGTCATCGAGAGCGCCTGTGAGAATGCGCGAGGCGTGCAGCGCCAGGTGCAAGCTCTGTCGATATGTGGTTTCCGAGCTGGACGCTATGTCGGTCATGTTGGTCGAGCGCGCTTGCAGCACATTGTTTCGACTACAATCAGTAGGGTGCATGCAGCTAATCCTACAGACGTCAAGAAGGTGGTGGTTGTAAAACAGTGTGGTGTACTAAGGAGTGCCGGAGCACAAACGAGTCTTTCGACGTTTCGGTGTGTTTCTGAAATCTTCCTGTCACAGGCAGACCCTGACCCAGCCTCGCTCGCAGAAATGGCCGAAAACCTCGAGAAAAAGTTGGGCAGCAGCACGCGACGAAGGCATCGGAGTGGAGGCTGCGAGTTGAAAAAACGCGGTTCAGCAGCGGGCGAGCTGAGCCTCCATCAGGCTGCATAGCCGGCGTTCTCTCGAGGTAAGTCAACGATGACGGATTGCCATCAAAGCACAGGGCATCGTCGGCGGAAGAGCCACTCTCGACAGAGTACTGTTCAGCATGTAGTTTTGGCCTGACGACGTCTGCATTGTCGGAAGACGGGGAAGTAGCTGCAGCAGTTTCGAGTTCAGGGGGCAGGAAGTGACCTGTCATTTCTTTGGTGACATGCACCAGCGAAATTGTGCTGGACCATGGAGCCGACTGACGCTGTCGTGGATAAGTTCAGAAGCGCTCGCCGAAGACCCTGTGCGAGATGACAGGGCACTAAAGTGATTGGCAACATCTAGCGTGGCCAAGTTCTGACTACGTCCTGGCTGTATCGTCTGTCGCCGGAAGATAGTTGCAAACCGATTCTGATTAGAGAAGGAGCCGCACACGAAAGCCTTACCCCGCTCTCTCGGTTACGTTCCACGAGCACGCAGCTGCCTTCCATCGACCTTACTGACTTGATAGTCGTCCCTTCCAACCACTCGACACCATTCGCGTCGCACATCCGAGCAGCTACAGAGAATGGTGTCTACAAGATCATCCCTGAGGCGACACATCGCTTCTACTCCAGCCCGAGCGTCAAGATCAAAGTCGGTAGATGCCCAATCGCTTACACATCAGCCGGGAAGGACTCGACAGGGTAAGCGCAGGCAATCGTCATCGGACCAACACGATATCACCAAACGAGACGGAACTTCCGATGCTCATCCTAGTCGTCACTCAATCCACAGCATCGGCAGCGGCAGAGCCGACCTGACATGGCAGCAGCGCGAGCTGCTGCATCAGCAGAGATCGAAACCAAGGTCAAGACAGAATAGCAAGGCAGCATCACCCTCATCCAGTCTACCTGTTCTACGCGTCACCAGCGATTGTCAAATCGTCCTAGCGGCCGAGTCGGAAGCCCCGAAAATGTCTCACGAGAGGAATCGAGTGTCGCTCAAGCAACGCTCGCTGCAACGCCCTCGATCGGATCTGCCTGATCCGTCAAAGGCCAAAAGACGGCGGACCTCCTGTCGTCTGAATGCTTCGCGATCTATATCTGCTACCCCGGAAGCGTACGCTGAACCAAGCTGCTTCCGAGCACCTGTTCCTCAAGCTCTTCCGATGCCATTCTTTTCCAAGTCGATCAAGAGTGTCGCTGTAGCATGAGCGCAGAACTCGATCCAAGTTGTCATGTTGTAATCAATGTCGCCATCTGGCATCTGTATCCTCCTGGAGTTCCTCTTGCGTCGGGGTCATTCGTCACACAGTCATATTGTCTCTGGGAATCAAGTATGCATGAGCCGAGTCGTCAAATAGGTGTGATGTACAGTGTCGATGCCGAAAGGCTCCTTGTATCGTGTGTAGGGTGATTCGATCAAGCTATCGCAATCCGACCCGACGGGTTCAGGGAGCAAGCTGATTTTGGCCGCGCGGTCTGAAGGGAGACCTGACGCATCGACGTCGAGTGATTGTATGTATGTGTAAGTCTTTCTTCTTTCCTCCGCTCCATTTCTTCAGAGGTTGGAGAGAACGGCCTGGGTGAACTCGTGGGTCTTGGACTTGCCGCCCATGTCGGCGGTTCGCACCTTGCCGTCCTGGATTACCTTGTACACCGACTCGGCGATCTGATTGGCCTGTGTGTCGAGGCCGAGGTGGCGAAGCATCATGGTGGCACTGAGGATCATGGCGGCAGGGTTGGCAGCGTTGGTACCCATGATGTCCTTGGCAACGTGACGGCAACCGGGCTCGTACAGGGCAAACTCACGGCCGATGTTGCAGCCGGGCACGGTACCGGGACCACCGACGAGGGCGGCGCCAATGTTGGAGACGATGTTGCCGTACAAGTTGGGCATGACCATGACGTCGAACTGCTGAGGACGCGAGACGAGCTGCATGGAGGTGTTGTCGACAATCATGTCGTTCGAGTCGATACCGCTCGACTTGTACTCCTCGGCGACACGACGGAAGGTGTTGAGGAAGAGACCGTCACCGAGCTTCATGATGTTGGCCTTGTGGACGCAGGTGACCTTCTTGCGGCCGTTCTTGAGCGCGAAGTCGAAGGCGAAGCGCGAGATGCGCTCGGCCTTGGCACGCGTCGACACCTTGAGCGACTCGACGACACCAGGGTAGGAAGAGTGCTCGAGACCCGAGTATTCACCCTCGGTGTTCTCACGGATGATGGCAAAGTCGACATCCTTGTGACGGGTGGGGTAGCCGGGCAGCGACTTGCAGATGACGAGCGAGGCGTAGATGTCGAGCTGCTGGCGCATGGCGACGTTCCACGAGTTGTGCGAGCCGGTCTCGATGGGGGTGAAGAGGATGCCCTTCAAACCGACCTTGTTGCGCTTGAGCGACTCCATAGCCTCCTTGAAGAGCGACTCGGAGCCGTGGGTCTCGCCGGAAACGTTGAACTGCTCCCACTCGACGGGCACGTTCATCACCTCGAAGATCTCCTTGACCGAGTCGGTGATCTCGACACCGACACCATCACCAGGAATCAAAGTGACGGTGTAGACACCACCGTACTTGGTGGGACCTTTCGAGATCTTGGGGGTACCGGCGGCGAGCGTGGTGGCGGGTCGGAGCACCTGGGGCACGTTGGGGAGGACGAGACCCGACTTGGTGGCCTGCTTGAGCGCAGGTGCAGCAGCACGGTTAAGCTGTCGGAGAGCGTTCATGTTGGCGAAGACGACGTTGCTGCGTGCAAGAGGAGGGCGAGGACAACGACGGTAGGGAGCGGATGAGCAGGTGAGAAGGAGGAGAAAGAGGTCCAAGGTGGAGAAGCGAAAGCAAACTTCGATGAGATGGAACGGAGCAACCAAGACGAGCAAGCAGCTGGATCGCAAAGCGCCTTGCGAATCTTTACTCACACAGAAAAAAAGGAAGAAGTTGGCTGGCTCGCGACACGGGCCCGAGCCTGAGCAGGACAAAATAGTGATACGTAGTCGAGACTCAAAGCATGCTTGACAGGCAAAAAAAGGCGGAAAATCGAAAAGAATTCTTTTCTAAAATTCGAGCAAAAGTTCAAGTTTCAGTGTCGATGTCATCTCGTTGGTACACTGTACCTAGGACCTGCCGCTCTCCTTCGCGAGATTCTTCTCAATCTGCGTCAGTCTAGTGTGGACTTGGAGTTTCAATTTGATTTTTTTCTGATTTTTTTTTCGTCTGTGCTACCTGGAGCCCCCTCTGCGTGTTATCTGCACGACCATGGCATTCGTTCAAAGTCCGATCGTCACCTTCAGCCAGCAGACGTCGCTCTGAACGGTATTCGAAGGTTGCTTGAGGGTTTCGTGATATCAGCGAGGTGTAAAACGGTACAGTACAGTACTGCTGTGAGCAGCCAAATGATGCTTTGACTGGTTCAAGAATCAGTTGACCGGTGACAGGACCGCCGATGTAGCAAAGAACAAAGGGCAGCGCGAAGCCATCGGAGAAATCCGTGTCTGTTGCTTCTGTGCCAGGCCAAGAGGACGAAGCGGAACTGGGTGGAGCAAGCCAGCCAGGGTCTTCCTGCCCAGCGACCAATGGAAGCAGGCGCGGTATTGACCGGCGTTGAACAAGATGGCCGCCAGCCGACGCTGCCCTCGCCCGCCCACTTCGGCCCTTCCGTTTCCCCCTTTTGAGGATGCATAAATGCCATCTGCCATCTGATATGGCCGTCCAGTCGCCCGTCAGCTCCGTGCCGATGCACCAGCAATTCTCGAGCCGAGCGCCGAGAGTAAGTCTCGATACTGTACCAACGCTTCACCTCGAATGTCACGCTCCATATGACGAACGATGCTACCAAGGCGCCAGCCAACACGCTGGCTGCATAGACTGCATCGGCGAAATTGCACCGGCCGCTCATTCACCCTGGTTTCGAGGTACTAGCTCTGCACAATGGGAAAAGCACTACTTTCCATTTTTGCTAGCGTGCTTCGACCCAGCTGTTCGGCTACGACGGAGTTCACGGCGGCTCGCGTGGTTGCAGGGTCAGGATTGACGTAGGTCGCAGTTTAGGTTGATCTTTGCCGTCCCTGGATCTTCGGGACACGCTCGAGACTCCGGCGTACGTCGGCCGGCCTATGACGAGTCTGCAGTGTGAGCTGCTGCACGTCGAAGGCGGCTTGTACCCGTGTCGCAAAGTGCAGAAGCGGTCACTAGCATATGATGCGTCGCATGCGACACAGGACCAAGCTCGCTCGACGACGGAAATCGCCGTCCGGCTTGACCCGTGAGCAGCAGGAGACTTCTCACTTGGTGAATATTGTCTAGACCCTTGACTCTTGAGATGCACCGTGCACGATGCAGGAAGAAACAAACACAAAGACCGAAAAAACAAAGAGTTTCGAATTTGCAAGGGCTTGGTTTCGGTCCATCTGGCTGCGTCTCACCGAAGGCCGACAGAGCCGCGAGAATATCAGATATCTGTGGATGTAGAATTTGATTGACACGTTTCTGTGCGATGCCCGCTTCGGTTGTGTCATCCCGACGTTGTTCTTCTACTCGATCAAAAGCTCGTGCAGAACGTATCGAGCGCCTCGAGTTATCTTGCAGACTCTTTGCTCTGCGGCAAGATAGCATCACCAAACAAGAGAGCAGCTCGATTCTGCGATGAGAAGGCCTACATCACAAATGACGTCTGCCTCAAAAGGAAAAATCCGCTGGGCCCATGGGAATAACGTGTCATTGGTACCAGGCAATGGCCGAATTCAATGAATTTCTTGAATTCTTAGGTTGACGCAGCACAATCCTTTGTGCTGCCAGAGAAGATAAGGG
The DNA here is from genome assembly GCA_003004685.1 of Pseudozyma sp. F8B2. Classification (NCBI taxonomy): domain Eukaryota; kingdom Fungi; phylum Basidiomycota; class Ustilaginomycetes; order Ustilaginales; family Ustilaginaceae; genus Pseudozyma; species Pseudozyma sp. F8B2. The sequence continues at coordinate 1,414,273 of NXFQ01000001.1, read as the reverse complement.
CAATTTCCGATGAAAAGAAAGGAAAAAAGGGGAAAAGGGACCGTCGAGGAGCGATATTTTATTTTGACCCGAATCGGACCGCAGGAAATTCGATGCTCTTATTTTCTTCGTTTCGCGTCGACGCTAGCTTGCTGCCCGTGTCTGTACGATCCACCGACAGCAAATTCTTCTTCCTCGCAATCGTCTCCACACGATCACGTTTTTCTTCTACCGTCACCTTTGAGGAGCTCTTCATCGCCGCAACCACCGATCACTATCGTCGTACGCAGAGCTCACGCCGTCGCTGGTCTCGACATATCGCCCTACTTTCACCATCACACATACAACCATGTTCGCGGCTCCTGCTTTCCGATCGGCCAGCTCATCGCTGGCCAAGCGTCCCATGCTGGCCTCGTCGGCGCTCAAGCTCAACAAGATGTCGGTGCGTGGTCTCGCTATGCCCGTCACCAACGCTCCCACCTCGGCTTACAACAAGCAGAAGGGTTCGGACGGCAAGTACACCGTTACCATGATTCCCGGTGACGGTATCGGCCCCGAGGTCTCAAACGCCGTCAAGGAGATCTACGACGCCGCCAACGTGCCCATCAAGTGGGAGGAGGTTTCGGTGGCCCCATTCATCAAGGATGGCAAGCAGACCATCCCCGAGGAGTCGATCGTCTCGATCAAGAAGAACACCGTCGCTCTCAAGGGTCCTCTCGCTACGCCCATCGGAAAGGGTCACGTTTCGCTCAACTTGACGCTCCGACGAACCTTCCACCTCTTCGCCAATGTCCGACCATGCAAGTCGATCGAGGGCTTCAAGACCGCCTACGACAACGTCGACACTGTGCTCATCCGTGAAAACACCGAGGGCGAGTACTCGGGTATCGAGCACGAGGTCGTTGACGGCGTTGTCCAGTCGATCAAGCTCATCACCTACGAGGCTTCGGAGCGTGTCGCCCGCTACGCTTTCCACCACGCCGAGCAGAACGGCCGCAACAAGGTGACTGCCGTCCACAAAGCCCCCATCATGCGCATGTCGGACGGCATGTTCCTGCACGCTTGCCGACAGGTGGCCAAGGAGTACCCGCACATTGCCTACGACGAGGACCTGCTCGACCGAGCCTGCCTCCGCATCGTTCAGGACCCTGCGCCGTACGCCGACCGCGTCATGGTGATGCCCAACTTGTACGGTGACATTCTCTCGGACATGTGCGCCGGTCTCATCGGTGGTCTCGGTCTCACCCCCTCTGGTAACATTGGCAAGGACGCTTCGATCTTCGAGGCTGTGCACGGCTCTGCTCCCGACATTGCTGGCCAGGACAAGGCCAACCCCACTGCGCTGCTGCTCTCCTCGATCATGATGTTGCGACACATGAGCCTCTTTGACAAGGCCGACCAGATCGAGAACGCCATCTTCAAGACCATCGCTGCTGGCGAGCGAACCGGTGACCTCGGCGGCAAGCTCGGAACCCGTGCTTTCACCGACAAGATCATCTCGCGCTTGTAAGGCAAAAGTCTGCATTGACTAGAAACCCCAAAAAGCGTCTAGGGAAGAGACATGGAGGAAGTCAACCCAACTCACCAGGCCCGACTGTCGTGCCAAGGATCATACTCGTAAATACCGCTTCCTACTACTTTTCTGATACGACTTTATGCATTCTCCCTTTGTAGAAACTGCCGCTGGTGTGATGCGTGAGACGTAATGAGTGTGTCGAGACTCCAACTTCGAATGATGGGTGCAAGAATGATTGCGCATGCTTGCTGTCATGGAGTTGACACTAACCGAGCAGCGAAGTTTATGTCGGGTCTTGCTTTCCTTCCCGACATCTGCGGCCACAGGAAGTTGAAAACACCGCATCCCGTCCGATCTGCGAAGTTAAGCAACTTACCGCCTAGTCAGTACTGCGGTGGGGGACCACGCGGGAATCCTAGGTGCTGCAGTTTTTTCTCTTTTCTTTTTGCTTTTTGCAGCAGCTTCTCTATTCCCAGGGTTTGCATCGAGCCAAATACATTTTGGTGGAAGTTATAGGAGACCTCGAAGAGAGTTGGGAAGGACGTATCGACGTTATGCGAAGGAGCGTGTTCGAGGATGGTGCAGTAGCCGGGAAATAACAAATTCACCGGCTAATTCGGCGACAGAGGAAAAAGTTGGCCGCGGGGAAAGCATTCATCGTCGTGTCTTGTGACATTCTTCCCGAATGCACGGACGCTCATACCTCTTGATACGCTCTAGCTCAGTGACTTGGACGTCGCTTCTCTGAAGCTTGATTGCTCCATAGACAGGGCGGTCACGCTTGTTGCCAGGACTCGGCCTTACCGACAAGCAGCTTGAAGGGGATCCTGTCGAGACCACGAGTCTCCTTGTAGAACTCGAATCGGTGTGGTCGGACAGATCGTTCCTTCTGCCCACCTGCATCATCGGTCCTATTTGACGGCTGGAGCAAGTCAATTCGTCCCTAAGATCAGCCGACAGGGAAGCGTCGGCATCCTCGCATCAAGCGCTGCGTCATCATGGGCCAAGCTTCGAGCACCTTCATCGACCACGCTGCGGCGACCGTGGAGATCCCCGACCAAGGCACGCTCATCGGTCGAGTCGCCCAGGACAACAACACCGGTCAGCTCAAGTCTCAACGCTTCGCCGGCATCCCCTACGCCCAACCGCCTCTCGGACCACTCCGATGGAAGAGACCACAGCCTCTATCCACCACCTTCCGCTACGATTCCCACGACAAGCAGTACACTGGCTTTGCCTCTCAAAGTCCACAACCGACCAACTACGCCCTCACGAACGGCATCACTTTTCCCGACGGACCCCTCTTCCCTCAGAGCGAAGACTGTCTCTACCTCAACATTTGGTGTCCCGTACTGTCCGATGGATCGAGGTTCCCGCACAAGCTTCCGGTGCTGTTCTTCATTCACGGAGGATGGTTGCAGATCGGCAATGCACAAATGTCGTCGGAGAAGGATCCGAGTGATCTGCTACACACTGCTGGGTTGGAAGCGATTGTAGTGACCACGGCGTATCGATTGAATGTGTTTGGATTCCTGGCACACGACGCATTACGCAAGGAAGATCCGGATGCTTTGACGGGGAATTACGGCTTCTGGGATCAAAGAGCTGCTCTCGAATGGGTAAACACCAACATTCAGCACTTCGGTGGTGACCCGGACAACATCACCGTCAGCGGTCTTTCGGCGGGCGCACACAGCACGCATTCCCAGCTGATGCATGAATTCGATCTCTCCACTCGAAATGCTGAGTACAAACCGATCATCAGGAGGGTCTTCTTACAGTCGAATGCGGCTATTTGGCCTTCCAAGCCGGTCGAAGAAGCTAGAGATCAGCTAGACGAGCTCGCAAGGCTCCTCAACGTTCCAACAGAGCTGGAAGACGAGGAGAAGATCGCACGATTGCGAGAAGTCGATGCCTTGGACATGGTCCGAGTGCTGGCGAAGATGGACATGCACACCTTTCGGGCTACTCGAGATACGAAGCCCGAAGCATTTGTCAAGCCAGACTGGACCAAGGCGATGATGGGTGATCGACTGGCGAGATGGTGCCACCAGCAGGGAGTGAGCTTTGTTATCGGAGAGTGCGATGATGAAGAGTGGGTCTATCGTTATATCAACACGCCTACAGACAAGGCTGGATTGGTCAGGCAGGTGCACAACTACTACACGCTGCCGTTGGTGGAGAAGATGCTGCCTTACTACGGTATCAAGGTCGACTCGCAAGCTGCAACAGACGGTCAAGGGTCGGCGAAGAACAGCAGAGGAAAAAAGTCGTCAGCGACAGCGGGGGAGCGTTCACTGTACGACACGCTCGGAGTCAAGCCATCAGCCACGACCGCCGAGATCAGAGCCGCCTACCTCGCCCAAGTCCGTCAACATCATCCAGATAAGCTGCAACAGCGAGCCGGTCAATCATCCACCCAAATTGATCCTTCCAAGATCGCAGATTCACCCACCTCCGACAACTTGATCCGTCAACTCAACCACGCCTACAAAACACTCAGCGACGACCAGCAGCGTTCACAATACGACGACTCGCTCTCAGCAGCACGTGCTGCCTCCTCCTCCACGGCATCGCGCCCACGAATCTCCGCCACCGTCGATTTCGAATCCTTCCAGCTCTCCCACGAGCCCGACCTGATCTTCAGCTACCCGTGTCGATGCGGTTCCTCGTACAACATCTCCGAAGATCAGATCCACAATCGCATCGACATCATCGGCTGCGATGGATGCTCGGAAAATATTCGCATCCGATACGACGAAGATCCTCCGCAAAAGGACGCGGACGAGATCGGTTCCATCTTCGGTCGGGTCTGCAGCGATTCTCAGGTGTACATCGCCGAACGCATGTTCATCAACGATCTGATCCAAGCAGGGTTCCCGCCGGAAAGGGTTCTGCGGTACCGGATCAATTATCGTGTCAAGGCGATCGATGCGGTTTTGCCGGGGTATGGTGGTGTGAGTCATTCGTTTGATGATTTCGTTTGGTGGTTCGGGTGTTTGCGGGATGGGAAGGAGAAGGAGAGCGTGAGGGAGTGGTTGAGACCGTGGATGATGTTTGTGAGGGGTGAGGAGGGGGCGAGTGGAGAGTGGTATGGTGGGAGAGTCCCGGATGGTAGGTTGGTTAGGGTGCTGGAGAAGGACGGTAGTGTGAGGGTGGGGAGGGACGAGAGGTGGGAGGAGAAGGAAGAGTTGATCGAGGCGATGATGCGGGTGAGGAAGGAGCTGGTGGACGAGTGGAATTGAGGCTCGTTCACACGCTTTTGATAGGACTCGGCATCTTTCTGCTTCTTATTGCAATCAAGAGCATACAGTCGGAACGCTCTACAACAGCTTTGACAGCTGCAAATGACAGGGAACACTACTCATGTCGAAGAAGCGATCGACTCACCTTGTAATCACGTAAAAGTTGACCATCTCATGTGCTTGGACTGTGGGTCAGCAGCTCTGCTCTCTCCGGTGTCTATTCCGCTTACCTTGTCTGACATCATTTCTTGAGACCGAAGTCACTTTCAATGTGGTTTCTGATCCGAAAAGCTTCATGGGTGGATCTCGTCCTTGATGTTCCCGAAATGTATCAGTCAAATTCGACGACCTTGATTGCTGGGACGTTCTCTCAACTCCAAAAGACTTGCAGAAGCATATTTGCGGTCTCCTTCTTCTTGCCATCTTGCCATACACACACGAGAGGAAAACGCATCTTGGTCTTGAAATACATTATTGACTCCCCGACCGTTGGAACTCTTGAAGCTTGTTGAGGGATACATTTTGATTGGTTTGGTGTTGACGAGGCACAGCGAGGTATGTTTTTTCTTGAGACAACAGGAAGTCGAGCATTGAAGACTTTTTGAGGAGGAACAGGGTCGATGGACAAGACAACAGATACTTGAAGATGTTGGGACGGGAACAAAAGGCGTGGCAGCAGCGGCAGCTTGAAAAACGAAAAGCAACGTTGAAGGGACTTCCGAGCTGAATCCACCTAGGAGCTTGAGACGTTGAGAAGCACTTTCGCGCTCGACACGTAAGCCTGACCATGACACGCGCGTCGTCAAAGTGCCGATGACACGCTCAGTATCGGATGCGGTCAACCTCGTCACGCGGAGGACTGTCGAGGTGGCTGCCGAGTCTGCTGCGAGGAGGGGGGACGCGCTCCTCTCTGTCGGCATCGTACCTGTCGCCACCACGTCTCGGGCTGGGCGAGCGCGAGTACCTAGAGCCACCGCCTCTCCTCGGGCTAGGGGACCTTCTAGGTCGGCGAGGCGGCGAAGGCCTTCTTCTCCAGTCGTCGCGCGTGTCTGCATTGCTGCGCCTGTACGAGTCACCTCCGCGGTAGGACGAGGGACCGGCGCGGTCGTAAGCACGACCGTTGTACCTCTCGCCTCGACCACCACCACCACCACCACTCGGCCCACGGCCAGCAGGTGCACGGTAGCGGTCGTCCGGTCGAACTTCACCCTTGTAAATACCAGGCGTGGGGTCGTGTGGCTTGTGGGTGGTGGAAAAGTCGACACGAATGCGTCGGCCGTGCAAATCCTTGCCATTCAAAGCTTCGATAGCAGCCGAGGCACCTTCGACGTCGCGCATGGTGACGAAGCCGAAACCACGCGAACGACCGGAGCGGGCATCGTAGACGACAACGACCTTGTCGACGGGAGCGATGGCGTCGAATTCGTACTCGAGGTCCTTCTCGGTGGTGCGGATGGAAAGACCGAAGCAGCCGAGGACGGTGGTGGGCTCGACGTGCTGAGGAGCACCACGAGGTTTGGGTGGAGGAGTGCGTCGGCGGTCGGAACGCGGAGGTGGAGGCGAGCGGGAGCGGGAGCGTGCACGGTCGCGTCGGTCGTCGCGGTCGTAGCGGCGGGCGGCGGGGGATCGCGATCGATCGGCACGTCGACGAGGAGGTGGCGAGCGGCTGCGACTCATGCTGCGGATGGGAGAGCGATCACGACGTCCTGGAACGGGTGTAGCTGAGCGAGAGCGCGAGTAGGATCGTCCGCGAGGAGGAGGCGACTCGGGCCTGCGGTCCTGATCGATATCCTGGTAGTCCGGGACGATACGACGATCCATGACAACGTCGTCACCGGTTGTGTGAGTATCCGAAGCGTCCATGGTCGTAGAAAAGACAGGGTAGAGATGGATCGTACGACAGTGGTATAGATGGGGAAGGAAGGACAAAAGAGAATGGGATCAATGTACGTCAGTGTCGGACTCGAGAGGGACGAAACAGGGTCCACACAGTCAAGCGGCACAGATCAAGAATCCTGTTCTGTCTACGCTGTGTTTGGGCTCGTCAGAAACGTACCATGGTTTCGAGAAAGTGCGTGTGTGAGATTTCCTGAGGAGATGTTGGGATGGTGGCCTGGGTATGTGATTGGGTACGACGTGCAGGATGCTGCAGATGCGAAACTTTGGTGAGATGAGGTCGCACAAAACGCCAGACGCCAAGTCCCACGACACTTTTTGGTGGCTGCACGGACTCTTCTTCCATCCAGCTCTCAACGTCCCATGGAGTTTGTTGGCGTCGAGATGTGAGATCGCAGCTCTGACATTTCCCCTTCATCAATCTGCAAAATCGAGTATATTCTTGAAAAACTTGCCCGATTCATCTATTTCCCTGGATGTTAAGCTTGTGCACTACGCCAACTTCAAGCCTGTCATGTGATGTACATAGCTCGGCCGATGTTGCTGGCGGGCAAAATTTCGTCGAGACCCATGAGCAACTGCAATTTTGTGTTCAAGGCAGAGCAACGTAGGCAACTTGCCAAGTTGAACCCGACGAGGGGCATAGTCCCAGACAGGCACAATTTCAAGTTGCAAGGGCGAGTTGAGCGGCTTCGAGATTCGACTTGCGGCCTAGAGAAGGTGAGGCGGATTTGCCTGCCGGGCCTGGGAAGTTGAGAGTAAGTGTCCAGATTCCAAGCACCGAACGTAGCGAGTGCATCGAAATCGGTCTCGTCGCTATCACCGTCTCTGCTACCGTCACCATCGTCACCCCTCAAGACATACATCAAAATGGTAAGTAGTGCCACACAACGCACGAACGGGCACGATACCAGCACACACCTGCAGACACATCGACGACAGCAGCATCCGCTTCACGATGGCAATCATCTTCGGTGCACATACACACATACGCAGCATCGCCAAAGACCAATAGCTTCAGTCACCCAACCATTGATCGGCAGCGACGCTCAACCAGCATAGGAGCATCGTCCCACAGTCAGCGCACCATCATCATCATGTTGCCCTCCGACATTGCATCCGTCATTTGCAGTACAGAAAGGTTGTGCCATCGCGGATTTAGCAGCACCTACAGAAGAAGGACTCGGGGATCATGACACGGACATTTGGTATACACAGGATGGGACTAGGATGAGGTGTCGTTGCGATACAAGATGAGTGACACCACTGCTCGGGGTTTGCCGTCATCAATTCATTCGCGGAGGATGACGGACGGATGGCGGATCGTGGAATTAAGTCCCTCGTCGCAAAGGACAAACACTGTAGTAGTGGCCACACACAGCACATTTTCGCACATGCAGTGGTACCAGCATCCGCCTGCCATTGCCGACACCAAACATTGATTCCGGCATTGCACTCGCACCAAAGCCTCTCACACTGGCACCAGAGACAACTTCCCGGAGCCTCTCAACCACGCCAACCATCGTCGTCGAGATGCTGTTGTCGCCCGTTCATGCCCCAGCAATGCCTCCATGATCTGTCTTGCTCATCATCGCCTATTCGATTGTCTATCGTCGTATTGTCTTCACGCCTACAGGGTATTGATATCGCCAAGAAGCACGTCAAGAACGGTCAGCGTACCGCTCCCAAGAGCCAGGACCCTTACCTGCTGCTCCTGGTCAAGGTAAGTTTCAACACACAGCCGAGAACAGGCCTACTTTACAAAGAGAGAACTCGACGCTTGCGATAGTGTCGAATCAGCTAGCGGAGGACAGACAGGCGTCAAAGGACGCAACGGCGAACGGATTTGATCGAGATGGAGGATTTCAATGCTCGCCAACGCATTCGGAGCCGGAAAGGTCTTAGACAGCAGACAACTGGCGACAGTTGCCCGAATGGGACAGCAGCAGCCTTGGATACTGGGAGGCGTACACTGCAGCGGGCGTCGGGAAACTCTCTTTTTCACGGACACTTGATCACAACGACCACGTACTGACCTTTTCATCCTTCCGCATGCGCCTTTTCCACCTCGACCATTCAATCGCACCACAGCTCTACCGCTTCCTCGCTCGCCGCACCGACAGCCGATTCAACAAGGCCGTTCTCCGCCGACTCTACATGTCCAAGATCAACCAGCCTCCCGTCTCCGTGTCGCGCGTCATCTACCTGACCAAGTCGCAGGGCGGTGTTGCCGCTTCGGCCTCCGAGACCCCCAAGACCGTCGTCGTTGTCGGCACCATCACCGACGACAACCGAGTCCTCGAGCTCCCCAAGCTCTCGGTCGCTGCTCTTCGATTCACCAACACCGCACGTGCCCGCATCGAGGCTGCCGGTGGTGAGTGCCTCACCCTCGACCAGCTCGCCACCCGTGCCCCCACCGGTAGCAACACCGTCCTCATCCGTGGCCAGAAGAACGCCCGCGAGGCTGTCAAGCACTTCGGTTTCGGTCCTCACAAGAACAAGAAGCCCTACATCCGGGCCAAGGGCAGGAAGTTCGAGAAGGCTCGTGGTCGTCGTGCTTCGCGTGGTTTCAAGGTGTAAATAGCCTTTCAAGACCATCCGAGATACAAGTCACCTTTTCGCTCCCGCTTCTTCGATCATCGACACTTGTTTGTTGATTCATGCACATCACACACACACACCCAAAAAACGAGTTCATGCTCGAGACACGGGAAGCCGCCACCGTCTTCGGTCCCATACTCTCGACGTGCATTCGATAGCACCCTTAGTCATGTTCACTCATACACACACACACACACTCACACACACACCTGCTACGCATCAATGCAGAATTGTACTTTGTTCGATCAATCCTTCTCCGCTTGTTTGTGTCCATTCTTGAGTCTGACTGTGCGTGAAACACCGTCACGACCACTTTACACATTCGTCTCAATATGTCTAAGGTGGGGGAAGGTAGAAAGGGTTGCAATGCGACATGATACAAATACAATAACAGAGGAGTTTGGGAGGAAAATCGTGTAACAGCAAAGGCATTCATGCGCCGATGTATTCTTTTCGCAGCTGCTTCTTCTTAGCCTGCAAGATGATCTTCTCGATAGCGGTACGATCTGGCACTGTTGGAGGTTGCAAGTCTTCGGCGGTGAAGATCGAGTAGGCCATGCTGGTGGGGGTCGCTGCGGGTTGTGAGGGTTGCGGAGATTGATCGGCGGTTGTGACTGGTTGACCTTGTTCGTTCTTTCGTCTTTTTGCGTCGGAGTGGGCGTCGTCGTCGTCGGTGGGCGAGCGCTTGTTGGAGGTCTCGGTGTCCGGCGCCTGCGACGATTCGGGTTGGACGTAGGCGGTGGAGAACGATGCTTCGACGGCTTGCATGGTCTCCTTCCAAGGTTTGGGAGATGGTCTTGGGATTTGGGGTACTTCGATCCCTCCAATCGATTGGTCGTCATCATCGCTCACATCCATCTCTTCATCTTCGTGGTTTCTTCTTCGAACGTCGTTCCTGAGTCCAGTCACGACTTGTAGAAACCTCTCGTTCCACTCCGCCTCCTCCGCCTTGCCTTCTTCATCCAACAAGACACCGTCATCTTCGTCTTCATCACCGTAGTAGCTAGGTGGCAAGTTTCGAAACCTTTCGAACCTCTCCTCCCTCCTCCTCCCCTCCTCATCCTCCTCCCTGCTCGTAAACAACTCCTTGACCCCCGGCAAATCCTTCGCCCTACCAAAGTACTTGTACCCACCTCTCCCCACCGCTGCCCCCGCATCTCCACCCAGCATACTCGGCACCGAGCGTTTGTAATTCGCACCACCCAACGACAGAATCTGGTTCTCCCAGTGGTGCTTCTCGCGCAGGAGCTTGTTGATCTCATCATTGAGATCTCTCACCTCGTAATCGGTGAGACCGAAATCTTGGATCTTGGACACCTTGCGAGAGATTTCGCGGATGACGTCGGAACGCCACTTTTCGCATTCTTTCAGCGAGGTGACGGAGGAGGCGAGACGAGGACGACGCAGGGGTTTGGTGGAGAGACCGAGGGAGCTGGCTTGGGCTTCGCGGAAGCGGTACAGCATAGACTGCGCTTTTTCTTGATTTCGCGCCATGGTGGAAGGTGGAACTGTGCCGCCAGTAGGGACTGGTGCGGCGGATGGGAAGGGTTGGAAGTGAGGTGGTCGGAAGGGTGAAAGCTGGACGAGGTGAGAAGGAGGGCATAATGGTGCGGTTGCTGTGGAGATTTCTCAAAACTCCAACAGAATTCCGTTTTCCGAATCTTGCTGTTCGCGTCGCCTCACTTGACGCGGCGTCCTCTCATCCTCGTCCCCGTCGTCATCCTCTACTCGACGCCTCTTTCTGACATCCACCTCTTCCAATCTCCTCCTCTTACTCATACAGTCGTCAGCAATTTCCTCCATTTCACGCATTCGCTTCATGAACCTCTCAATACGCTGAGTAGCCCAACCTGTATAAAAAGCAACACTCGAAAAAGGTCAATGTCTCAATTCAGCCTTTCTCAGATACAGGCGCATGCCGATCCTTTCGTGCGGAGGCGATCCAGTTCGCCGAAGAACCGAGTCGCTGCATATCGAATGATTTGTGGTATCGTTGAGTGTGGTCGTGTGTGCAGCTACAATAGTACAAAAGGTATTTTTCCTCGTCCGATGTTTGTCGAGGTGGTACAGGTATGATTCTCAAAAGTGGGTGCAAACGAAAACCGAACCGCAGGGAATCAACGCCCAAACCCTGTTGGAGCAAGCGACTTACGTGTAGGTTTCAACAACTGACTCCTCTTCGCCATCTGGACATCGTGTTCAAAGGCGACCACGATCGCCTGGTCCGAGCCGTAGGCATGCTCGTCCGAGATGACCTCGCCACCATATCGTTTGAGCACGTATGAGCCCAGGTTGCCCTTCTTGACGTCCTTGAAGGACCAGCTGACGACATATGCTCCGGTACTGGTGACGATTGACGTCTCCTGGTCCGAACCCGTGTTGAAGCGCGCTGGGGAGAAGGAGATAGCTGAGCCCATAAAGGCGACGTGCGATGGTTTGAGCGTAAGACGCTTTGGCTGTGGCTTGGCATCGGCGGGGAAGGAACGGTCAAATCCGAGCTGACCTTGGTAGCGACCCGAGCCGATGAGCGTGTCGATGAGAAGCAGGTAGGTCTTGCACGTCGCGATGATGTAACGACCATCTGCGGAGACATCGATGCCCAGGATCGGATCTCCGAGCGCTGGCAGCGCCGTCTTTGCGTTCTTGCCGATTGAGTCAAAGAGACGAATGTCACCCTTGTTGGAAGCGACGGCCAGACGGCCCTTGCTGTCGGTGGCTGCCACCGAGAAGTCGTTCTTGGACGCGTACTGCTTGAACTCCGAGTCCACCAACTTGTTGCCAGAGAGACGCGGGTCGATACGGTAGATGCCGTTGTGACTGTGTCCGATCATGGTCTTTTCGGCCGTCATCTGAGCGTACTTGTTGTTGGCGACGACGTTGTTGATCTGGACGTCGTCGTGCACCTTCCACTCGTCGACGATCTTGCCGTATTCAAGGTCCATGTTGAAGATGGCGTTCTTGTTGGATGGATCCATCAACACCATCTGCGCGTCCTGGTTGTGAAGCATCATCTTGAGCGGCCTGAAGCCCTTGCCGCTGGGTGTGCCGACGTTGTTGATAGTGGTGTCGTGCTCCAACTTGTTGTCGTCGGTGTGACGGAAGACACCGATCTTGTCACCTCGGGCGACAAAGGAGCGGTCAAACTTGTAGCCGACAGCGAGCAACGAGTTGACGTCCTGTTGACCGGCCAAGAGCGAAGTCGACTCTTGAGGCCAAGACGATTCTTCTGAGCGTGCTCGGCCAGTCTGGAGTGCAGCTGCCACTTCCTCTTCGTCGTCATCCTCTTCCTCCTCTTCCCTTGCTGTGCGCACCGACTCGTTGCCATCTTCGCTCTCGCTTATGTCATCGACGTCCATTGGCTCACCTGCTTCGAAAGCGGTCTCTGCGTATGCGCGGTCGTCGCTCTTTGCCTTTGCCCATGGCTCCTCGTTCTGTGTTTCGTACATGACCTGTGAGAAGCCCTTCTGGAAGTGCGAGTAGGCTTCCTGATCCTCGAATCTGAGCAGCCACGAGAAGCACTGACGGTCGTCGGTAAAGTAGTTCCAGACTGCCGAGGTCTGTTCGGGAGAGAAGTTCATGTTCATGTCGCTCTCCACCTTTTGCGCTAGCCAGATTTTGTCGGCACCTTTGATAGATAGCCAGAAGAGGTAGCGGCCAGCCTCGAGAACACGGACGTCGACCTTGCGTTCCTGGACGAGGAAGTACTGCGATTTGAGGTCGTAAAGGTAGAGATCGGCGCGGGCTGAGAAAACGGTGCTGTTCTCGTCGATCTGCGGTCCTGCGGTATCGGCAACTGGTGCAATGGTTGCGGGTACGGCAGGAACCGGCTTGACGTCCTGTTCAGACTTGGCGGCGGTGGTTGTCGCTGTCGAAGCAGATGTGGATGCTGCTGAGCCGATACCCGCATCTTCGAGCTTTCTGTCGAGCTGCTTCTTGTTTTCGCGCTTGAGCTGCTGATCGGCTTCGTCCTTGTATCTGAGCTGATCCAGATCCTCCTCGGTGGCGCGTTCGTGGCTGGTGCGGAACGCGTGCTCGTAGACGCATTGGAGGAATGTGATTTCGAAGATGGTGATGGTGACCTCGTTGACCTGCTTGTTATCGATGACGAATTCGAGCAAGTCCTGGTCGTCGCCATCAAGGTCCCTCCAGACGATGGTGCGCTCTTTGCCGCGGGTGGAGAGGCGAAAGTCGAGCGCCTGATCGATGAGGTAGGCGCGCTCATCCTCGAGGTCATCATCATCGGCGAGCTCGGGCTGCGAGTCTTGGAACGCTTTTGTGACTACGAGCTGGTAGTGGTACTCGGCGGTTGTTCTGCGAATGGCAAGGACGGCATCTTCGTAAATGCATTCGCGCGAGCCTTGTGGGCCATTTGGACGAACGAGGTAGAGGGAGCCTGCGGGAATCTGGATCAACTCTTGATTGTTGGCATCACCCCAGATCTTGCCAAAGAGGCTCTTGAGCATGAACATGCTGGCGAGACCAACAGCAGCAGCGGCTGGAAGCGAAGGATATGTGGGAGCGAGGAATAGGAGATGGTGGTGGAAAGGCGGAAAGGTTTGCGCTGCGAGTTGCTCAAGTGCAAGTCGCCTGTAACTCGCGGTGAGCTTGGACCCTCTTTGTGCTTGTCAGTCGGCGCTGCACCTCTTTTTTTGGATGGACGACTTTTTTGTGGAGCGTGAGATATGGAAAGGCGAGGCACTCGAACAGTGTGTTTGTGTTGGTCCTGTGGTTGTTTCCCATGAAAAATGACGTGCAGCACTCTCCATCACAGCGACTCAGCATTTCGCCACTCTCCGTGCCAGGATGTAACATGCCACAACGCCGCAAACCGCGCCTGCAACGAGAAGCGCACGTCGAGCATCACGTGGAATTTCAAGGCTCGAATTCAGGTATAGAGCAACATCAGTCTAACATGCTCGCTCCGTGCCATTCCAGGTGAGAAGACAACGAGAAGAAAGGAGAGAGAAAAAACTTGTGTGCCGGTACAGCATGGCGCGCCGCGAAGACGCCCTCTCACGACGCAGGCTCAGTCTGGAACTAGAGAGACGCAGCCAATCCAGATCCTGCACATTGCTCGACATCAGATCGATCTTCGTCGACCTCTCTCTTCGACCCTCATACTCATACCAACCAAAATGGCGAGCTTCCAACTCCCCCAGTTGCAACCGGACAACGACCTCTGGGGTCCCGCTTCGGGCTCCAACGCCCTCCCCTCCGAGCTCAAGGATATCCCCTTTGCTCCTTACGCAAAGAACGACAAGGTAGGCCGCATTGCCGACTGGAACAACGCTTCCGGTGCATCCAACGACGCTGCCAACGCCCGTGGTGGACGACAGGGACGTGCACGCGATGTTCAGCAGAACTTCGGTACCTCGGCCGCTTCCTCCGCCTTTGCTTACTTCCACGGTGATGACGAAGCTTCCTTCTCCGTTGTCGACAACACCCGCACCGCTGCTTCTCGTCGCGGTGGATTGGGTCAGATGAGTCAGCGTGGTGGACGCGGTGGTCGTGGTGGCGCTGGTGCTGCTGGTGGACGTGGCGCTGCCAAATTCGGCGCTGGTGCGGGACGTGGTGGAGCTCGTGGCGGTCGGGGTGGTGCTCGCGGTGGTCGCGGCGGTGGACGATTCGGTTGGAAGGAGTGGGACAAACCTCAGCGTATCCGCGAAGCTTCCGTCACCGTTGGTCAGGACTGGGACCAGGTGGAGGAGATCGATTTCGTTCGTCTCGGTAAACTTCATCTCGCCGTCGAGGAGCCTGAGGACATCTCCTCTTACGGTACGCTCTTCGAGTACGACCGATCCTACGACCGTGTCACCGTCAAGACCGCTCAGGCTCTTTCTTCCATCGACCGCATCCGCTACAACCCCACCACCTCCGAAGACCCCGTCATCCAGGACATCGCCGCCAAGCAGGATGCTCAGATCTTCATGACCGATTCCATCCTCGCTCTGCTCATGTGCGCCACCCGTTCCGTCTACTCGTGGGACATCATCATCACAAAGACCGCCGATGGCAAAGTTTTCTTCGACAAACGTGACGGCGGTCCCTTCGACTACCTCACCGTCAACGAGAACGCCCTCGACCCACCCAGCGAGGCTCCCGAAGGCAAGGAGAACGAAGCGGCCTCCAAAGCCAACGCGCTCAACACCCCCTCAGCGCTCAGTCTCGAAGCCACCTACGTCAACCAGAACTTTGGCTTCCAGATCGTCAACGAGAAGAACACGTACAAGCTCGAGAACGAGAACCCCTTCTACTCTTCCGACGAGACCGACCCTCTGGCGTCGTGTGCATACCGATACCGAAAGTTCAACCTCTCTTCGGAGGAAGCCGACCCTGTCGAGCTTATTGTTCGTACCGAAGTTGACGCCTACACCGTAGGCGCATCCAAGGAGAAGCAGCTCATCACCATCAAGTCGCTCAACGAGTTCGATGCACGCGCCCAAGGTGCCGGTGGTGCCCTCGACTGGCGACTCAAACTCGACTCTCAACGAGGTGCCGTTGTCGCCACCGAGATGAAGAACAACTCGTTCAAGCTCGCCCGCTTCGCCGTCCAATCCCTACTCGCCGGTGCCGACAGCATGAAGTTGGGCTACATTTCGCGTGCCAACCCCAAAGACGCCTCCCGCCACATGATCCTCGGTACCTCCTGGTTGAAGCCCAGAGAACTCGCAGGTCAGATGGCCATCAACCTCGGAAACGGTTGGGGCATCGTTCGAACCATCGCCGATCTCGCTAGAAAGGCCGAACAGGGCAAGTACGTCTTGTTGAAGGATCCCAACAAGCAGACCATCAGGATGTACAAGGTCCCCGCCAACTTTGGCGAGGAAATCGACGACATTGCCGAGGAAGACGAGGACGACCAGCTCGACGCTTAACCGGCTGCCTTCTCTCACATGTAATTATGTCTCGCTCTGGTATGAAAACATCACGTTGGATCATCGTGCTTTCCAGATTTGAATTGTGACAGTGGCGATACAAGCTTGACGATGACATTGTGTGAGGATGTGTGTGCTTACATGGTGTGATTGCGTTTGTCAAGAATCAATGCAACATAACCGAGTGTTTGACAATCCCATTACCGAATAGAAAGAACTATTCTCTCCAGCTTTTGCGAATGCGAGTGAATTACATCTGTTGCGCTGCTGCAGCCTGACGCGAGGCGATGGACTGCTGATGTTCCTGGGAAAGATGCGCGAGCTGATGTTGATGCTGATGATGCTCGACCTGATGCTGATGCCCATGTTCTTGCGGTAGATGCTGGTTGTGTTGCTGAAGCTGACGTGCATGCTCAAGCTCAGGCTGATGCAGACTTTGTTGCACCGCCGCGTCGACGTGCGAAATGTGAGGTTCGCCACCCTCGGATGCCTCTCCCTGTATCCCACGTCTGCTTTGCAGTTGTACGACTTGTTCGTGCTCGTCTGCGTCCTCCAATTCGTCCTCTTCGTACGTTTGATCGCCGTAACCGCCATCGTCGCGATACTGAGCATCGCCCGTCTGCTGGTAGTAATCTGCAAAGTCCTGCGGATGTCCGTCGAAGTACTCTGCCTGCTGTGGATCTTCCATCATCTCGTCCTCTTCCGGATCGATGCGGAGGAATGGATGCTGCAGCAGCTCGGCAGCCGTCTTGCGTCGAGTACAATCCACGTGCAGGCACGACTTGACCATGTCGAGTGCATCTGCTACATCGCGCGAGTACTGCTCTGGATCGGGATGCGCGCCCGGATTTCTGAGTTCCGGGTTGAGTCGGTTGATGAAATCGGTGAGCGAGCCCGAGTTGCCGACGCTGGGGATGGTGCAATGGAAGGTGCGGTTGTGCAGCATGGCGCACGTCTCCATCCGTGACTTGCCGAAAATGACGGCAATCTCGAGCAGAGCTTCGACGTCGTCGTTCGAGTTGAAGACGGGGAAGCGTCGGATCAGGAGTGTGAGCAGGATCACACCGGCAGACCAAATGTCGATGGCGACCGTCTGATCCTGACATTTGAAGAGTACCTCTGGCGCTCGGAAGCCCCTGGTTCCCGCACGATTGGCTCGAACGCCTTGACGTCCGTCGTAAACAATGTATCCAACGCGTTCGGGAGGTGGATCCATGACGCCGGACTTGGAAGAAGTGACCAGAGCATCTGTGTTTGCGACAGCCGCAGCCGATGCCGAGTTTGCAGCCGTCGCGCTGCTTTCTGAGGGCGGCGGTATGCCCGACAGAGGCTTGCCTGGCTCGAACCAGATGGAATCAACAGCGCGATTGATCTCCTTGGTGCCGTGCGGATGCTGTGGTGTAGGGCACGTGTGGTGACACTTGCCTCGCCACTCTGTGGCCTCGAAGCGCTCGGCCAAGCCAAAATCACACAAAGTGCCATGACCCGTGGTGGGATCATAGAGGAAATTGGCGGGCTTGATGTCGCGATGCATGATGCCCGCCTCGTGGACGCTTTGCAAGGCCGAAAAGAGGCAACGGAAGTAGAACTTGAAATCGCCAAGCGGCATCTCCTTGTAGTAGTCTCGAAAGTCGCGATGACGGCTGTAGGGCATGACGGCGACGATCTGGTCCTCGGAGCGAAAGGCGGTGATGAGGTAGGAGACGTATTCTGCAGGACGCAGATCTTCCATGATGGAGAGCTCGTTGAAGATGCGCTGAGGGCTCGAGGTGACGTAGATCTTCTTGAGCGCTACATGACAGACGCCCTTGCGCAAAGGATCGAGTGGGCCACGCTGAATCCAATCGTCATTGTCAAAGACGAGATGTTGCAGGTCGATGGCCTTGTAGACGGACGAAAAGGTACCTTCGCCAAGCCGATCGACGATGCGGTAGTAGTCACTGAGCCCATCGATGGCGGTTTCGAGATCTTGAATCTCTTCTTGGAGCTTGACCAGCTCGGCATGCCTTGCATCGTCGCTAGAGGTGTTGAGCGGCGGATCTGTGGTGTCTTCTGTAGCGTCATCTGCGTCATCTGAGGTTTCGGCAACTTCATCTGCTGTTGCATCATCGGGCTCGTCGTGCAGATCGGCAGTAGGCTGCTTGGAAGGCTCTTGCGGCTCGGTATGCTTGTGGCCGTGATGCAACGCTGTCGAATCGATGTGTGCATTGTGTTGACGTGGTTGAAGGGGTGCATGTTGGGGCTGGAGGACAGCACGCATCATGTCTGCGCTGGTGGTGGCTGGTGCGATGCTTTCTCTTGGTGGTTCGCGGGTGGATAGTGGTTCTGAGTTTGGCCGAATGCTTGCTGGTGGAGATTGAGATGTATGCTGCGAAGGAAGTAATGATGGTGCTTGGTCTGCCGAGGGAGGGAGCGCCGCAGTGTGTGCCGAGGCTGCGAGAGCGTCTGGCTGCACCTGCTGCTGTTGTGCAGGCGCTGTGAAGTCAGGCACGCTGTGATGAGAGTCTGTCATGACGAAGAAAGGACTCGTTGGGCTTGGACAGCGACACGAGAGCGCTGTCGTGCGCTGATTTGCCGTTTCCTGCTGAAATGCGTGATGAGTGTTCAACCAGGTATATGCGCTGTGCAGCAGTGAGTGGCTGTATGCTGTGGCTGAGCCTACTTGCGCTGGCAAGGCTGCAGCATCGCTGTTTCGTGGCGCTGTGACCTGTGACTGCGGCGACCCAGGACCCCTAGTCCTTTGATCCGTGATCGTCGGGGGACAGGCGAATGATGACCGACCTGTGACGTCCGTCAATCGCGTGGCTACGAAGGAAGCTGGCCGCAAGAATCGTGGGTAGCCAAGTCGTAGGATGCTGTGCCAAGATGGAGTTCCGTGTCTAGACCAAACAGTGGACCTTTGCAATCGGGTATGGCTGGTGCCTCGAAGCGTGTGATTGATCGTCGTTCTGTCAGCGTTGATACGAGAATGTGATGAGAATGGGTGTTGTTGCGGCGGCTGTCCGAGAAGTCTTGTTTCGCGTACATCACACACCAAAGCACGAGGGTCCACATGTCGCGAGCCATATTGACAGCTTTGATTGAGACTTGTAGACGCCCCCATGACGCTCAAAAACGGTCTCGATCAAAATTCCAAATTCTAGCCTGACATGGAAAGACCAACACTCATCACGCCGCGTCTCGAAAGTTGAGGAAAAAGAGCAACACGACGCAGAATTCTTCGCGGCGCAAGCCGAAACCTCGTGGAATATATTGCATTCCTCCACTTTGATCCCAAAGCTACGTCCACCTCATCCACCATTTGCAACCTGATCAACCATCCTGAGTCCACTCAAGTCAAGGCTCATCATCGGAACGGCTCCGATCAGCAGTCATGGCCGGGCGGCCTCCATCTCCGGGAGACGACGTGAGTTGAACGCCAGCAAAAGTACAGCGCGCACTGCTCGTCTGACGCCTTGACCCCACTGACGTCCTCATGCTTGTGTCTGGCTTTCGCTTTCCTAGGCTACACCCTTCCTGTTGAGAGTCTACGTCAAACCAGCTCCCTTCAGACCTCTAGAGCACTTTCATCCGGATGCACGCCCTCTAAGAGATGAGTTCAAGCTATACGTTTGGTAAGCTGTTCCGTCGCTCGCTAAGCTGGCGCATGTCACTCGTCGCTGACCCTAGCTACCTTTACCCCTCTCTTGTCCGTCTACATCTCGCAGGAAGACCAGCACGCTGAGAGAGGTAACACACATGCTCTACGATGCAGATCCTGCCGTCTCTTCGCCCCTCGCGTTACATGCCTTCAGACACGTCTTCTGGAACGACCGGCTGCACGAATTCGATTCCAGGCCCGTCGGCGTCGGTGTTACCCGCGTGCCTTTAGCCAGCATATCGACTCTTCTGTCGGAATTGGACTCCGAGCAGGGCAGCATGGACGTGGACCAGGCTGATCAAAATGGACGCCACCAGGTCGAGAATGAACCGATGGCAAAGCAACTCGGCTGGGATCTATTGCAAGATGAAATCGACGAAGACGCAGCCGGCACTGTGCTCGCTGACCTTGGTCTCGCTGATGGAGACCTGCTCGACTGCGTTATCAAGCCAGATCCCAGCTTGGCCATGGCACCCAAGCAGCCAAGAGCAACGGGACGGGATAGAGCAGCCGACCGTTTCGCTCCCCCGCGGCGCTGATCACCCAAGCTTGAACCTTGACCACGAGCCGACATCTCTTGTACTTTTATCAACATCATCCAGAATGATTTCGCACAACAGCAATATATACCCCTTTTTCCACATCAATCACGACAACGCTCAGGATTTTCGGGAGGAAGATGACTTCAGCATGCACACAAGCAATCGGACAATGATGTTGGTTTGGGTGGCCGATGAACAGCCAAATTTTGGATTGGAAAGGGGTGTCAAAGCGAACTCGACGAGAACTATACAACGACAGCAAGGAAAAGAGAGGCAAGCAAGAATCGAAGATTGTCAGCTTATGGTCCCTTTGAGACAATACCGCAGAGCCGGGCTGAACTTCCTCCGCATCCTGCTGTTCCACTTCCAGTACTGAACCACCATGCTCTGGCTCGATGTCAGACGTTTATAATGATTCCGGATAGGGTGTTTTCTTCTCTGTACCCGTCCGCAAATGGAAGGGCACCATCCGTTGAGGGAGTCCTGTGGTTCATCATTGAATGAGCAAAGAGCAAAGCCACCGGTCCACCCACTAGTCACCTAACGCCGTCCACCGTATCTGTTTCCGCCATGATGCATTGTCCGCATGTCGTTGTCCACAGTCGACCCATTCCGTTCCTCTCCTACGCCGTCCATACGCTCCGCAGCTCGTGATCAAAGAGTCGGATTACTAACCTTTCAGTGAATGATCGACATGTTCATCAATCATACAAGCAGCCAAGCATGCATTGCTTAACGGCTCTTGAAGTACTCGAGGAGGACGTTGAGACCCTCAGACTCCTCACCGTAGTCCTTGACGACGACGCAAGAGCAGCCGACGACCTTACGGGGGTTACCCTCGCGGTCGATCTTGCAGAGACCGGCCCAGGTGCCGAGGGTCTTGGGGTCGGACACCTTGAGCAGGTCGATCTTGTGCTCGTTGCAGAGGGCCTCGATGAGCTTGAGGTACTCGGGCTCGTTGCAGGTCTCGACGAGAACGCAGAGGTGGGCCTGACGACGGTCAAGAGCCTTGGCGCACTCGCGAAGACCACGGGCGAGACCGTCGTGGATGAGAGCCTTCTTGAGGACCTCCTGGAGAGCATCCTCGATGGACATGGCGCCCTTGGCGGGAGCGGCCTCGGCGACCTCGACCTCCTCGACCTGCTGGGGGACCTCCTCAACGTCGGACATTTTGTGATGAATAGAAAAGGTTGGCTTCTTCGAAAGGGATCGCTAAAAGGATTGAACGATAAGGCGATTCCTACTCAGCACGGAGGGTGAAGAATGGGAATACGAAAGGTAAAGATGTGGGTGGATGGTGTACGGGAGCAGCGTCGACAAGCACCGTTTGCGTTGATCACACGAAGCGCCGCTTCTCCAGCTGCAGCCAGACTTTGCCTGGCTTGATTCGATTCCTCAAGGCTTCTCTACGATGCCAACCATTGGAGGAATTCGCATCGGGCAGCACTGTCAGATCTTCTTGAAGCCACCTTTTCCTCCCTTCGAGCGACCGCTCAAGAATCTCGAGAAAGACGTTCTATTTTGCACGTGATCTACAAGCATTACTGTAAAAAACTGAAATTCGCTCTCAAAGCATTGAATTGAGTATGTTGAATTCTGACAAGATTTTGAAATAGTTTTGAGAGGGAGGCAGGAGAGCACTCTTCGAATCTTTCCCTCGATTTTGGATTCCTCGATGGCAGCCAGTCACTGGTTGAGCAACTATTAGAGGGCAGGCCAGCACAGGCTGCAGCACCTGCGAGCAGGGCCTGCGCCAGTGGGACTGCGAGGAGAGCAAAACCTCGAATTCTCGAAGACCTCGAATTGCGATCCAAGAGACTGAGCCCGAGTTGCAGTTTGTGATTGTGGCAGTTGGCAGTGTGTGTGGGTCTCGAGTCTGTTCATCATCCAGCTCGTCGTCACCACCATCCCTCAAGACCGTCACCCGTCCCTCTTTCTTCACCGTTTCTTCACCGTACACATCGCCCAACATGTCCAACGTCGAGCTCGGTGTCCAGACCGAAAAGGCTTTCCAGAAGCAGCCCATCTTCCAGAACTCCAAGGCTGCTCGCAAGACCACCCGCGACCGCCGATGGTACAAGGATGTCGGTCTTGGCTTCAAGACCCCCCGTGCCGCCATTGACGGTACCTACATTGGTAAGCACCCCATTCGACACACAATCCGACATCTATCAGCATTCGCATCGTTTCAGCACCAGCACGTCGCACTCCAGAGAGGTTCAATCGGGAAAAGCAGCAGCACATGCAGATCACATCGCAGACATTGCAAAGGCAGTAGCATCAGCATCCGCATTGTTCGTCGACTTCAGATACGGTTTCAAAGGCCAGCAGCAGCAGTGTCGGAGGAGCATTATTGTTCGGCGGTATCAATCTTGGTCTGCATTTAGGACGAATGGAAGTTCAGGTCTGGCTGGGCAGTCAAGTCAGGGCCACCAACTGGCAGCAACGTCGGGAAGCTGGCGCAGCTATTGATGTTTGGACGTCAGGCAGCTAAGGGTATCATCGCCGCCGTTTGTGTCGCCAAGCTCATAGACATGAAGTGGCGCCGTCGAGTCGCTGCAGACATCATCGGATTCAGGACACGATCATCGCAATCATCAGCACGGTTTGGTCCGAGAAGTGGAGTGGATGTCGGCGCAGTCAGCAGCAGCGCTATTCAGACTTTACTGCCTGCATCGCGACACCGTCAAGTGTCATGCCGATTCCTACACTGTTCTTCGATTCGACCCGCTGCCCGCCAAACTCTGTCCTCTTGCTGTTGCCTATCCTTCCCAACCGATCGAATTTCGTTTGACATCACGAAAAAATCTTCGTTACTGCTCACATTTGCGACGACAAAGCCTCGAACGGTGATGGAAGGGACATGCTGGCGAATTCTGCGACACGCTGATAGATGGCAATACTTGGTAACTGCTCGAAACTGAATCACTGACCCTTCTATTGCATTACCACTCGACTCTTTTTATCGCCTTTTGCATTGCATTCCCGGCCCATCCCAACAGACAAGAAGTGCCCCTGGACTGGTCTCGTTTCGATCCGTGGCCGTATCTTGACCGGCAAGGTCGTCTCTACCAAGATGACCCGCACCATCATCATCCGCCGAGAGTACCTGCACTTTGTGCCCAAGTACTCGCGATACGAGAAGCGCCACAAGAACGTTGCCGCCCACGTCTCGCCCGCTTTCCGTGTCCAGGTCGGCGACACCGTCACCGTCGGCCAGTGCCGTCCTCTCTCCAAGACTGTTCGTTTCAACGTCCTCAAGGTGTCCAAGAACAAGTCTGCCGAGAAGGCTGCCAAGCAGTTCGGTCGTTTCTAAGCGATTGCTCTGTCAACAGTAGAGCGTCGTGGTCTGCGCCCTGTTGCTCTCGACTGAAGAGCGAAGAAGCGGCTGCGATGCACAAAGTCACCACTGTCCTTCCACCCCCCAAAAACACTTGATCTCGTTTCGCAGGAGGGCGAGAGCCTGCTTTGAGATCCGTTGTACACCATCATCATACACATGCATTCCCACCTTTTCACCTTTCAACTTCTCTCCCATCGTCATCATGTATTTTCCAGTCAGACTCTTTTCAAAGAAGGAGCTGACAAAGCCCTCGCATTCTCAAATTGATGCACATGTCTCCAAAGAATGACCCGTTGAGAGCATTGTGCGTTGTGCGAGCGCTGTCGTGTATGGAGACAGGCAAAGCCACGAAGTGCTTGTGGTCATGGGTGCGACTTGTCTCATGAAGACACAAATTGGAGCCGTGGTTGAGAAGAGCCGTTGGCCGAACGAAGATTGTACGGCTTTTTGAATGTGCAAAAGAGATGTGCTAACAAATTCAGTCGGCGCGAAAAATCGATCACGCATTTCCAAAGCTGTGCTAGCAGAGAGCAGGCAATGGCGACAGCGAATCTCGAATCAACCTGACGCGCACAGACGCACTGCGTACGCCGAAGCGACGGCGTCAGGCGTGCACCTGCCAGTCGTAGAAGGAAAGTTGAGCACAACCAACACAACAACGTTCATCACCATCACTTCCTTCCATCGCGCCTCTACCCTTCATAACTTGATCGTGGTTACACGCACACAACCCATCGCGACAACCATCGCTCTCAGAACCCATCACTGGTCTCTATCGCAGATCTTCGATCGTCCAGCTGTCACCTGCTTTCTCGCACACACACATCGAAACACATCCGAGCCGCGGTCTCGAATCCCACAATGGCGTTCGACTTTGGCGAGTCCAAACCATCCGACCCCACCGCCGACTTTCTCGCTCGCGAGCGCGAGGCCGCTGGAGTGCTTTCGGGCGATGCCGATCTCTTCGGCTCTTCCAACGCTGCAGGTGCAGGTGCATCCGCCGACGACTTTGAACGCTCAGCATCTGCTTTCCCCGCGCTAGACGACGACGGACTGCCTGCTGCTTCAGCTCCGAGTGGCGGTGCGTCCGGTGGATTTGGCTTCGATGACTTTGAGGACAGGCCCGAACCCGTTTCTGCTACCTCGAACAAGCCTGCTGCTGACGACGAGGTTGGAAAGTTCGAGCAGAACTTCCCAGAGTTGGATGACGGCCCTTCGACCAACACCAACGGCGCTTCTTACCATGATGATGCTGTACGTGGCTCGAACTCTTCCACCTGTTGTTCCTTGAACTTGACGCGACAAGTTGCTGACACTCCCACGCTTCGCTATCTTCCCTTTCCTTCCAGGATGACCTTATGAGCGCACCCGCTGCTGCACCCTCCCGCGCTGCCCCTACATCCACCATGCCAACATCCGCACCCACCTACTCCTACCAAGAGCCAACCGAAGAGCCCGAAGCCGTGCGACAATGGCGCGAAACCCAAAACGACGCCATCGCCAAACGCGATGCCGAAGAAGAACGCAAGAAAGCCGAAGCCATCTCCAAAGCCGAACAGGACATCGACAACTTCTACGCCGAATACAACGCCAAGAAGGAGAAGAACATCGCCGCCAACAAGGAGAACGACGCCAAGTTCCAGGAGCAACGAACGCGCGAACTGGCAGAGGGCACCACGTGGGACCGCATCACCAAGCTCGTCGAACTCAAGAACAGCCAGTCCAAGACCATCGCACGGGCCGGACCGGGTAGCAGCGATCTGACGAGGATGAAGGAGCTGTACTTGAAGTTGAGGAGGGAGGGCGAGAGGGCTCCTGGAGCTGCTGGCTACTGAACGCGAGCTCATCGGTTTGACCTGGAAGCCGTGCCAGCGTGAGACTGCTCGACACTCTAGTTACTTTTGTAGATTACCCTTGTTGCGCCTCAAGGCTCGCCGTACACAGATTCTTTGAGACTGCGATCAAGGTTTGAACTCCCCATGGCGCGATTCTCTGAACAAGCGAAGCCGGGAAAGGCTCCGCACACACGAGAGTGGAGCTTTGTCGATCTGGCTCCGACTCAAACCTTACCGACGCCGAAACACTTCACTTCTTCCAGCACCACAACCCCGACGCAACACAAGGCACGAGAATGAACGCTGAATGATACATCCAAACCCACATCTTACAAGTACAATTGAGTCAACGCACCCTAACTATTGCCCCTAACTCCAACCACGTCGGTCCCTCCACTGTCACAAGAAGTACTCTGGTGCTGGCCGTTTGGCTGGTACACCATGCGCCTCCTGTGCAGCAGCATCAAAAGTCTCGTACTTTTGATTCAACGCATCGTCCAGCTTCAAGATGCTCGCCACGTTTCCGCACCGATAACAGTAGTTCGGTGCCGACCAGACGGTAACGATGGTCTGGTCGAACATCAACTTGTAGCCTTCCAACACCAACTGATGCGCTCTGGCGATGAGATCGAGATCGTTCCTGTGAGCGAACTGCTGCACCACGTCTCCACCGAACAGATACCCTGCACCTCTCGGAGACATTCCCCAACCGGAGATGTCGTCGGGATCTGACCAGAGCAGATCGCACATGGCGCCGTCGTGCGGAACCTCCTGCTTCCTATCGATGCTCCTGATCTGATCCAGCGTCGTGATGCTTGGACTCAACCCACCGTGAACGCAAAACACCCTGCCATCCACCACCGCCCCCAATGCCAGATAGTCAAACACTTCGCAGCAGTACCTCCAAACATTGACGCTCCCGTACTTCCTCACGCACTCGTCGTAGAACCCGTACACCTGCGTGATCTGTCTTGACTCGTGATTCCCACGTATCAACGTGATTCGATCCGGATACCTCACCTTCAACGCCAAGAGCAGCAAGAACGTTTCGACAGAGTAGAACCCGCGATCGACGAAATCGCCCATGAAGAGGTAATTCGTCTCGGGACACATGCCGCCGTGCTTAAAGAGCTCCATGAGGTCGAAGAATTGGCCGTGGATGTCACCGCATATCGTGACGGGCGCATCGACGTGTTGAACGTTACCTTCTTCGATGAGGATTTCGCGTGCTTTGAGACAGAGCTCCTTGACTTGGGTTTCGGAGAGCGGTTGACATTTTTTGAGTTGCTCGATTTGCAGATCGAGATCGCTACCCATGATGGGCTGTGACGAGAATGGCAGAGGCAGTGCAGACCAGCCTGGCTATCCTGCCGAGTGAGGTGGGTCGGTGAAGCGTCGAGGGTAAGATGCGGATCGGTGCGGATACGTCTGATCGACAGAAGAGATTGCAGATGCTGAGGTGGCCGGCGGGAGTATGCTTGTCGTGCGCGACTTGATTCGATGCGAGGCCGCGGTAAGCAGTGACAATGTATAGCAGTATGTGCTAGGAAGATGCAACACGTCTAGATGATGTTGGTACAGCTTGCTATGCGGAGCGGCGATGCGATAAAGAGATGATATGACCGGTCTTGATGCGATTGAACAGATGCTCTAGAGGCTGTAGGGCGGATGTGAGCGTGGAGCAGATGACAAGACGATGCGTTGTGGCGATAAAGTGATAGCCAGGAGCTTCGCCTTTTGTTTGAAACAGGATTGACGAGGAGATGGAGGTGGTCGTTTGACCCTGCGATGCGAAGGAGCTGTCAACTGAACCGGTGCAATTAGCCGTGTGGCTGCACGTCGAGTAGATTGCAGACACACAGCGAGGTGCGGGACGTGTCGAGCTGTTTGGCGCTGAGTTTCCGACAAGGCTCGAATTTCATGGAGAATTTTTATCGAAATCGAATTCTGGACTCCACACGCGATGATGATCCTCACTGCAGGCACAGCTTGAAGGAGCGCCAGTCGAAGCGACTCACTTAGACCCTGATTCGAGTGCCTTACGGCGCCACTGAGGAGACACGCGGACATTCCGAGATGACACGAACCGTATCGAGAGCTCGCTGTATCACTACAAGTAGTCGAAGCGAAAAGACGTCTGCTCGACCGGACCGAAATGAGGCTGCTCGAGAGCCGGGTCGGAAGCTGCTACAGGTGACAGGCTCGAGCTTCTTCCAGCGGCCGCTTCTCGCGTGGAGACGAAAGAGTCGCCGTGTTGCTTTCCCAGATCAGAGTCGGGTGTACCGATAGTGAGCATTGCACAAGCATCCGGCATGTTCGAGGGGGATGCAGTAAGGAAAAGCACTGGCAGTCGTGGACCTCTGACAGGGAACAAAGACGCCGTCACACAGTAAAGACGAGCTCCATCGAACTCGGCCACCGTCAGTCTCGCCGTGCCGCAGGCTTCGCTTCGTCAAACCTCACAAGGTATCTTCCTTCTTGATCGCAGCGAATCAAGGCTCGTCCGATGATGCTGTAGGTCCGACCGAATGGCGTAGCCGACCCAATTGTAGCCAAGCTACCGTGCTTGATTCGGAGAGAGCCGTCGGCTTCTTGCACATGAGCCTTGCGACTGGACCCTGAACGGAAGTCGTTGTCCATTCGGCGGTGGAAAGATACCTCGAGCCGCCTTTCGGCATTTTCCCGCGTCAGTCGAAACGGAGCACGCTGCGAAAAAGTCGGGATGACTCCGAAAGGCGGGGGCAGCAGGCAAGTTCAAGGGCAATTTTATCGGCCAAAAAAAGGGACTTTGCTACAGCAATCAGACCAAAAATCCTCGACTCGGGCCAACACTCAACGGCGTCGTCGTTAATTACGACGCTTCTTCTTGACTACATTCTGTCTTCCCATCTCTTACCTTGTCAAGACATCGCGTGTCCACGGCAACTTCACCATTGGCAGAAACACCAACTTCTGCCTTAGCTAGGTCGATCGTACCTGACTCCTTCAAACCATGTTGTCCGTCCCAACGAGAGCTCCCGCCACAGGGCGAACGCTCGCGAGGCTCGTGCGCCCTGCCGTTTCGGCAGAATCTTGCGCACTGCGCCCTGTCTCTTCGGCGCTCCCACGGGCATTCAGCACGTCGGCTTCTTCCGCGTCGACGCGCTCGACCCTTGGTCCTCGCATCACGATTCCTGCACAGCGCTCGCCCCGACGACAAGCACAGCTTGCGCTGCGTCGAAGTCTGGCCACTGTCGCTCGCTCCGATGTCTTTGCCAACATTTCAGCAGCCGACGTCGAAGCGTTCGCCAAGATTTTGCCCTCTCCCTCGCAGATTCTCACGACCATCTCGCCTGAAACCGGCTCAGCTGCTTCCTACCAGGCGGTAGATCCGAGCGAACTCGACACCTTCAACAACGACTGGATGAACAAGTATCACGGCAAATCCCAACTTGTGCTCAAGCCAAAGACCACAAAGGAAGTGTCCGAGATCATGAAGTACTGCCACAGCAAGAACATTGCCGTGGTTCCACAGGGAGGAAACACGGGCCTTGTCGGTGGTGGTGTGCCTGTGTTTGACGAAGTGGTCATCCAGCTTGGCGGTCTCAATCAGATTCGTTCGTTCGACGAGGTTGCTGGAACGCTCGTCTGCGACGCAGGATGCATCCTCGAGAGTCTGGACAACCACATTGCTGAAAAGGGATACATGATGCCGCTCGATTTGGGAGCAAAGGGTTCCTGCCACATTGGAGGCAATGTGGCTACGAACGCTGGCGGACTGCGATTCTTGCGCTACGGTAGCTTGCACGGCAACGTTCTCGGTCTCGAAGTCGTGCTTCCGGACGGTACTGTTATGGACAACCTTTCGACACTGCGAAAGGACAACACCGGTTTCGACCTCAAGCAGCTCTTCATCGGTTCCGAGGGCACGATCGGTCTCATTACGGGTGTATCCATCGTCACTCCGCGTCGACCCTCGGCCATGAACGTGGCCGTGTTTGCGCTTGACTCGTACGAAGCGGTGCAGACCGTCTTTGGCCAAGTCAAAAAGCATTGCGGTGAGATCCTGTCCGCTTTCGAGTTCTTCGACCAGACGTCGTTCGATGTTGTCCAGAAGCACGCTACAGCACACGTGCGTGATCCCTTCGAGGCGCGCCACCCTTTCTACGTGCTCATCGAGACCAGCGGTTCCAACAAGGATCACGATGACGAGAAGCTTCAAGTGCTCCTCGAGCATCTCATGGAGGAGGGCATGATTCAGGACGGTGTTCTCGCTCAAGACGAGACCCAATTGCAGGGCCTCTGGGCTTTGCGAGAGAGCATCCCCGAAGCAGCAGGAAAGATGGGCAAGGTGTTCAAGTACGACCTTTCCATGCCCATCAACAAGATGTACGAACTGGTGCTCGACATGCGAAAGCGGTTCGACGAGCACGGTGTACACGGAGAGGGCAAGGATGTCGGAGCCGTGTGCGGATATGGACACATTGGCGATGGAAATCTGCACATCAACATAGTGGCCAAGTCGTACGATGAAAAGATCGAGAAGATCATCGAACCGTACATCTACGAGTGGACTTCGGAGGTCAAGGGCTCGGTGAGCGCGGAGCATGGGTTAGGGTTGATGAAGGCGACCAAGATCGGGTACTCGAAGACGCCGGAGAGTATCGAGTACATGAAGAAGATCAAGGATCTGTTCGATCCGAAGGGTATTCTGAACCCTTACAAATACATTCAGGTGTAGATGCAGAGGTTCGGTGCGGAAATAAAGTGCAAAACGTCCTCTAAGTAAAGGTGCGTGTGTTCTGTCTGTGTTATGTAGTCTGTGCATCGCCGGCGAGGACGACGCTGGAGAGAATGAGCACGAGGAGGAGGGAAGCGGCTCGATCCGACGTGTGGAATCGGGATTCGGAAGGTGACGCTGCTCCACCTGCGATTTTTCAGGGTTCCGAGCGGCCACGACTGAGCATCAATTGGAAGATTCTTACCTCACGCACGACCAACTAACTCCCTTTCATCCATTGTCACGCCCTCCTCACCATTCCTCACCCATCTAATACCAATCGAGTCACAAGGTTCCATCACCCGACCATCAAAAACGCAGACTCCGCCCAGTATGTCGACCTGGGTCTCTCCCTCCATGTCCCGCTTCAATCAAAGCTCCACCTACACCACCCCCTCCTCCCACGCCTCCGACCAGCCATCACCCTACGCACCTCAATACGAACCCATTCAACTCGGCTCTTCCTCCCTGCTCAAACCTCTCACACCACCTCAGGTGTCCAATCTCACACCGTCCACGTGTCTCGCCATCTCGGAATTCAAGGATCTCCTCCGTCAGTATCGACAGCTGGACGATGGGATCACGACACGACTCAACCGAAGCTTTGCACGGTCTCGTGCTCTGGGTCAATCAACATCGCCATCACTGCTGTCTTCGAGCAAGATGAACTCGGCGAGCTCGATGGATTTGGGTACGAGTACGTACGGTACACCGGCACCGGGTGCGTGTGCTGCATTCTGGAGGGAACTCGTCGACGTGTGGATCGGTAGAGAAGAAGTTGTAAGGTTTTGCATTCGGGTTGCCGACCAAGCATCGAACCCAACAGGATCAGCAGCAGTAAGCGCCGGTGCAGATAGCCTGCTAGATGCCGACTTCCAGCCACAACAAGAGAACAAGACGGAAAGATGGAGCAGAGCAGAGAATACATCAGAGACGTTGGCGAGACAGCTGCATAACGAGCTCAAGGTGGAGAGCATCATTCGCGCGAGGAGTCTGGACGCTTTCAAGTCGAGGTGCAAGTTCTTCACACCGAGTCCACAGGCAGGACCGGAAGGGGAGAGGGAGAGAGCGATGTGGGAAGGTAGACCGACTCCCGCAGCGATGGCTAGTGCAGATGGCGTTAGTAGGCCCTAGAAGAGTGTCTTACGAAGATCCAATGACAAATCACAACTCTACAGAGAAGAACAAGCATCGTGAGGTGATGTTGAGCATTGAGTATACGCTAAGTTCGCCCAAGGAAGCGCGGACTGCACAGGGGTTGCTACTGCATCGTCAACCCGTCCTTTCGACAGGTCGGACAACCTCTCTTGCCCACCAATGTCGATCGCAGCCTTGCTTCGTACCTCAACCGTGCCTGGAAGTTGGCCACCTCATCTTGAGCACGTTGCAGCGGTCCGTAGTTCGACAGCTCCACCAGCGATGTTTGCGACGTCTGGTTCGCCGCACCAACCTTCTTTGCGACCCCTTCCGCTCCCTCCTCCATCCCCTCCTCTTCCAATCCAACGTGCGATACCCTGTTCCACCTGTGCCTGATACTCGGTGTTCCCGCAAACGCCTGCGTGACCGTACACTTGATCTCCATCCCCCCTCCTCCACCCTCCTTCTCCCTCACCACCGGAACGTTCGCCGTCGGCAACAAACACGTCAGATGGTGAACATGCCCACACAGATACACCACCACCTTCGGCTGTCTCGCCCGCGTCCACGTATCCCCCTTTCCCCCTCCCACCCCTGCCCCTGCTCTGCTCGCGAACAAACTCGCTCCACAACTAGCGCAAACAGACTCGTCGTCTACATAGCTCGCGTACAGCTGCGACCTCCTCAGCTCGTCCGATAACACCTTGGTATCGTGACTCAAGATCGCCTCGCACCCCTCCAACAGGCTGATCTGAAGCGTGAAATCCGACAAGATCTTGATCAATGCCGCTTTCAATCCGGGGATCTCCAACCCGTTCTTGATCCGTCGAATCAAACGGATCGGATCGATCTCGGCTCCGACGTTCTCCAGCAAACCCCGAATGAAGGCGGGTCTCGATTCCGAATATCCCAGGAGATCCTCCCAAAGATCATCGTCGTTCTGCTCCTTTGCGAAGTCGATCGCTCGTTCCACGTCTCCGAGTCGTTCGATGATGAGCGACAGCGCGCGTTTGTTGTCCCCGACTCTTCCGAGCAGGAAGACCATTTCGGGGACGTAGTCGTGCTCCTCGCAGATGGCGTAGGCTTTTTCAAAGCTGTAGAACGAAGACATGGCTCGTAGGTACGACATGAGACGACCCGGTTCGTACTCGGCGTACAGCTTGACTTGGACGTCGCAGAACGGTGTTACTTGCTGCGGGTCCCGGTCGAACAGCGCATCGAGGTACATGTACAGGTATCGAGGATGCGATTCGAGCTGTGCGATCACGCGACCGATCGGGATCGAGTAGGTGTGATCGACGAGCAGGTCAATGGCTGCACCGTGTTTCGAGACCTGAACCGTTCGCCTCGTCTTGAGGTCTTCTTCGAACTCGATCAGCAGCAAGGCTTGGTCTTGCACCGCGGTGAAGAGGTTGTTCTCGCGGATGAGGTCGAATACGTTGGCTCGACGCAGCCGCAGGTAGTACTGCAACGCTTTGCCCGGTTGTCGGTTGCGAATGTAAATCTCAGCAAGACACTCCATCAATAGCTTTTCTTTCCCCACTGGCTTCCTCCCCTCCCCCGACTTGAGCCGATCTTCGATCGCGAGCACCACCGCAGCAGTCGAGTAAATCTCGCTCGGCCACTCCTTGATCGTCTCCAGTAGCTTGTCGAGATCGTGTTGCAGGAAGTGCGCGAGGATCATATCGTACACCACCTCGCTCAGCGTTGGATCCGACGTCGGTATGAACGGGATAGCAAGACCCAGCTTGCCCTTTTCGACAAACAGGAAGATCCAGTCTTCCCACGCTGACACGTTGCGTCCAAGGATCTTGCTGGCTACGCGTGCCGCTTCCAAGTAGCGGTCCTCCTCGACAAGCCAATTGAGGTACTTTTTGCCGATCTCTTCCGCATCAAAACCGTTCTGCAGCGCTGCAGTTCGACCCATGGCTTCGATCTTGACCAGCGCCTCCTGGAAACGCTGTCGCTCGAGCAGCCATTCGACATGGTCCTTTTCGTCTCGCGGCTTGGACACCACGATGTCCTTCGGGCTGACCACGTAGAACTGCTGTGCTTCTGTCGAAGCTTGCCGCACCTTGCGCCCAGCTAGCAGTGCCGCCGAGTATGCATGCGCCTCGATCGACGGTATCAACAGGTAGTCGTTGCACTGGAACCGCGAGTAGTCGTTGAGACTGAGAACGTCTGAGCTCAGCTCTTCGCCCGCACAGCTGATGATTCTCAGCTCTGGGCGCAGAGCCTCTCGGCGTTTGAACGCACGGGAGACCGAGCCATTTTCTTGATCGTCATCTTCATTGTCCGACTCTTCCGGCTCTTCGGTCACGTAAGCGAGCACAAGGTAATCCAGTCCGTACGGTGCGATGCCCGAGATCATGCAATCCAGTTGAAAGATGGCCGTGATCTCGACGTAATACTGCGGATGAGCTGCACTTGCTCCGGGTACGCCGACCTTGCTGAGCGCTGATGCTGCATTTTGCGTCGAGTTGGAAGCAATGCTCGCGCTGGACGAGCCTGTAGCGCCAGCAGGTTGCTTTTGCTTGATTTTGGCCACCTTGATGTGGTCGGCCCATGCGATGAGCAGGGTGCGGTCGTCCTGCCAGTAGAGTGAGCATCGATGCAAATCTCCGCGCACGTCTTTGCTCGGCGGACTGATGAAGCTGATCCTCTGCTTTGCGTCGGCGTCGTATACTCGAACTCCCTTGTCGCTGGCCCAAGCGATCATGTTGCCCCTCCATCTTGTCGTCCAAATCGGTCCCTCGCCCGAATGCAGCACCGTCTCCTTGTGACCCAGCCAGCCCTTTTCTCTATGCGTGAGGGAGCCAGCCATTCCTCCGCATACGAAGGCACGAGACGATTTGCGACCGAAGTTGGGCTCGAGAGAAACGCACCTCATGGGACGCTTGAAGTCGAAGATGTACTGCTCTGCAGTCGCAAGCGCAGAGATGGACACGAGGCCGTCCATGGAGGCAGCAGCGACAAAATCGGATGTGTTGTCGATGACGAGGTCGAGAATAGATGCTGTGTGGAGACGAAAGCCTTTGACGAGGTTGCCATCGATGTCCAGGATGTAGACCATGCCGGCGTGGGTACCCAGTGCCATGAAGCGGGACGAGAGGGCGAATGCAGAGGCAGTGTCGCGCTTGAGCACGTCGCTGACGCCGCCTTTGACGCGCGAATACTTGAGCGATGGCTCAACATCTTCGTCTTCTTCATCATCTTCGTCTTCTGAGCTCCCCTGTTCGTCTTCGTCGCCCCCATCGTCCGAATTCGAATCACCGTCATCATCGTCGTGTTCGCTGTCTAACCGCTTCTCCGTGACATCTTTCCTATCCGCTACCGATGGAGTTTCTTGGTCGAGCTGCTGTGCTGCAGGATGAGAGTCGTCCGGCTTTCTGGTTGACAGCACGGCTGCGTCTTTAGACCTCGATTCGAGATCATCATCCCGTTCCAAGTCCTCATTTGTGGCCTCGGTAGCCATGGTACGCTCCTCTTCTGGCATCTCGCCTTCAAGCAGCACCGTCATCCTCTTTTTGCTTGCTGCCTCGGCCAAAGAGTCTCTGCTGGACTCGCCTCTAGGCAGGGACGGCCTCTTACGCCGTGGCACGGGAGACGTCGGTAGCGAGTCCAAGGAGCTCGTGCTTGCCCTACCTGCCGATGATGTGCTCTCTGTCCTCTTCAAGGAATCTGGCCTGCGCTTGTGCGTGCGCCTTCTGGGTGAAGTGGGTCCTGCCGCTGCCAAGATCTCGGCTGCCAGCGACATGCCTTCGCCCTCTGTTCGCGAGTGCTCCTCGTCAGCACCCTTGTCTTTCTCGGAAGGCTCCTGGGTTGAGTCGAAGGGCGCGTAGTCCATCTCGAGATTCCCCGCTTCCTCGTCATCATCATCGGGCATCGTCACGCCCTCCATATCCTGTTGGGTACGCCCACCATCTCCGGCTCGTGAACTGTCGGCGTCATCGTTCCTGTCGATGTGGCGAAGGTCAGATCCGGCATGCTCTGATTTAGTAGTCTCCTCCGTGGCACTGTCGTTGCCCTGAGAGGTGGTCGTCCGCAAAGCTGGCCGGTCTCGACGACCGAAACCGCGTGTCGCAAAAGTTGGGAAGTGGAGATCGGCTGCCTGCCTTTGTCGGATCTCGTCGGCAAGCTTTACGGTCTCTTCGGGAGACGTCATGACGAGCGACGACAACTAACTCCAACAGGCCGCTGTGGCCTTGCTAGAGGGGAGCTCGACGTGGGGATTTCCACTGTTCTATGAGCTCGGCATGCTAGAAAAGGAGAGTGACGTGCAACTCAGAGACCGGTCTGGCGTTCTTCGAATGCGTGTCAGGACTGAGCTGAACAAGCGGTAGGCTGTGCGCTTCGGCGTCCGCGACCTTGAGACGGCTTATAGGCAAGGGATGGAGGGCCGAGCTAGGTGAAGGAGGTAGTCGATGATGGATAAGCTAGTTTCAGAGTCGAGTGAAGCGTGTGACAGGTTCGAGTGGAGGATGCAAGGCGTATTGGAGCGATCCGTGCATCAGAGTAATTGCTTCTATTGTATGGATATATATAGATATATATGTGCAACATTTGGCCTCTACTGCATCGTCTGGCAAGATGGCCGAGTGGTCTAAGGCGTAGCATTAAGGAAGATATTCTGAGCATTCAGAAAAACCTGCTATCTTCGGGCGTGGGTTCGAATCCCACTCTTGTCACCATTTCTTTTTTGTGTTTTTGTGTCTTAGTTTCGCATGCTAATGTGATGAAGACGTTCCGTTCAGGGATACTGTATATCCTTCTTCGAGAAGCTGCATGCCGTTCAGACCGTCTTTATACGCGAGATTGGGACGAGGACGTCGGAAAGGTGTAAGACAAAAAGTAGCTTGCCGTTATGGACTGGTGCCGTCTGTGGAGGTCGTCAGGGTGTCGCTTTGACTAAAACTGGCTTTCTCGTTGTCGTTGTCGCGCGAGCAGCGTGCACAGCTTGTTTTGCCGTTCAGCCGACCGGAGATCTCGTTCGTAGTCACAAGCGCTCATTACTTGCTGATGACGTCTCTGCTGCTCGTTTCGATGCTCAAAGTCTGATCTGTTTTGCGTGCATGTCGTCTGTCTTCTCACACTCGCGACCACACCGGTCTGGGCTGCGGAATATACGTTGATTGCTGTGATATAGACGATGTAGACTCCCGAGGCTGAAAACACGTCTAGAGGACGACAAAGTTGGGTGGAGTGTATCGTTTTGTGTTGTACACCGACTTTCCAGCCTCCCAGCCGGGAACGTCCTTCATGATCTCCTTCTCTCGTGCAATCTGAGCCTCGTTTCGTCGGTACGTGTCGCGGTCTGATTCGGCCATGAGGACGGGGATGAGGTGAATTCGAGACCATGCGCGCTCCCTCTTCAGCTCTCTGTTGAATTAGAATGGATAAGTACGAAGGGCGGACGGTGGAGGGTAAGCATACTGAATTGTATCTCCAAGATTATTGATGTCGGTCTGTGTGCACTCACCGTTGTTCGAGGTTGCCCAGGCCAACCTTGTAGAAGCCGTATGCACAGACAGCGATGACACCGCCGAAGATGGTAAGACCCGAAAGGTTCTTGCCTGGCAAGTTACGCTTGTATCGGATAGGCTGGTAGCCTCCGGAAGGAGGAAGATCCCTGCAGATGATCGGGAAAGTATGTGAGACAAGAGGGTCGAATGTCAATTGCCGATGCAGTGCGATATGCGAGTCCAATTCTGCCGAGATAGAAGACTTACTGTCGGAATGGGACTGATGATGCGTCGAGAGGCCACAGAAAGGTTGGAGAAAGCGAGATTGGGATGGGCAGCATGTCGCGATTCGAGGTGTCAGTTCTTCGAAACCTGGCGATGTTTCGTTCGTAGGGGCAGCTGCCATCGGCGTGTCGTGATGGGTGCGCTCAACTTACCTGCACCGCTCATTATCGCGCTGTGTGAGGGGTCGAGAAGGATCGAGATGATGGAAGCTTTGACGTGAGCAGATTGGCAATGAATTGGTGCTGATTCGGTGCTTGAGCGCGATCCAAACTCGAATCTCGACTTATTCCACTCGGAACCGAATCGAGCACGATCGGGAGATCAGCTTTCCTCCACCCACGATTCGATAATGAGATTTTATTTTTTATTTTCTTTTGGAAAAGGAAAAGGAAAAGGAAAAGGAAAAGCTGAAGCTGAGCACGGCGAGATGTTTTCTGTTTCTTCTTTTTTTTGGATTTCAGGGTCAACGAAATTTTGACGTTCTTCGTTGGATGCACAGATTCAACCATCATCATCTGCAGCCACATCGATCGCCCTGGCAACATATACCCTTCAAGCGGCGCATCAAGCAGCTCGCCTTACAGAACTACGGGATTGAGAAGTACGGACGACAAAGCAACACAAGCCAACTATCGCCAGTCACAAAGCTGCAACGGTACCACGAAAGGCATCCCTTCTTCCAAGCACACACACAGACCCTCGACCATGGCAAAGGGCGGCGGCTCGCAGCTGTCTCAGCTCAAGGCTAAGCTCCACAGCTCCGGCGTCACGGATCGTCGCCAGCTCTCAAAAAAGTCTCGCTCTCGCAAGGGTGGCCACGGCGAGAAGGATGCAGCAGCAGCTCGTCTCAACAAGATCAACGCCATCGTCGCTGGTTTGAATCCATTCGATGAGAAGGTGACCAAACCCAAACATGAAGTGCTCGGACGCAAGATCAAGGGTGCCGTCGGTCGACCCGGTGCCGCCAAAGCAAGTGGTCTCGCACAAAGGAGAGAGACGCTTCTCCCCGAATGGCAGGCTCGCAATCGTACAGGCACCTTCGTCGACCGCCGTTTCGGTGAGAACGATGCAAATGTGACACCAGAGGAAAAGATGCTCGAACGATTCGCGACAGAAAAGCAAAGGAGAGCAGCAAAGGGCGCGGCGTTCAACCTCAACGATGACGACGAGATGCTCACACATTACGGTCAATCGCTCAGCGGTCTCGATGACCTGGCCGATATCCGACTACCAGAGGATGACGACGATGACCAAGGTAAGTGCACCACGGAAAACGGCAGGGAAAGGCTTCATGGCGATGGCACCTCTACTATGCATATGATGATCTGCTACTGGCGAAACAAACGATCCGGATTCAACACGAATAAGTACGCTGAAAAGCGCCACCCCGTGACGGTCAAAAGATTCTACTGGAGATTTCTGATGCATTCTCAGGCCATCGTCAAGCTACCACGTCCCTGCCAGAAGCCGTTTCGCGTTTCGTAGCCTTGGAGCTCTCATTGACATCAGTGTTCTTCTTCTTTTAATGTATTGTTGCCTCTCTAGACCCAGGCCGACTCACCGCACAAGGACACTTTGGCGGGTTTGGCGAGAACGAAGACGGCGAAAAGTCAAAGGCCGATGTCATGCGCGAGGTCATTGCAAAGTCCAAATTCCACAAGATCGAGCGTCAAAAGGTTAAAGATGCTGACGACGAACTCCGAGAACAGCTCGACGACGAGCTCGCCGACATTCGCGGTTTGCTGTTCGAGCAGCCCGCCGTTCCCACACCAGCACCAGCTGTTGACCCTAAAGCCAAAGCCAAGATCTCGGTGTTCCCTGGCCCCGCTACTGGTGCCAACGCTACTGCAGTCGCAGGTGCCAGCACAGACGCTGCAGAAGCTCAAGACAAGCCCGCCAGCTCCTACGATACATTTGTCCGCGAACTGGCCTTTGAACGCAGGGCAAAGCCGCAGGATCGTCTCAAGAGCGAAGAGGAGCTTGCTGCCGACGAGGCGAAGCGACTCATGAAGGCAGAGAAAGCTCGATTGAAGCGTATGCGAGGCGATAGTGACGACGAAGCAGAAGAAGAGGAAGAGGAAGGCGGCAAGCGTCGAAAGCGAAACAAGGGTTCCGGCTCCACATCAGCGCCCAAGCGCGCAGCACAGGCGGATGATCTCGACGACGACTTTGAGCTCGACGGCAGGACAGCTGGCGAGGTATACGGTCTTGGTGCTGGTTTGGCGGACAGCGGTGCGGTAGACGAGAGCGACGAAGAAGCAGAGGATGATGATGATGACGAGGACGAGGACGACGATGATGATGAAGAAGAAGAAGACGATGCCGCAGAAGGCGTGCAGATTGAAGATGACGAGGATGATGAAGATGAGGACGATGACTTTGCGGATCTCGCCGACGCAGATGACGCCATCCAGATTGGAGAGGATGAAGATTCAGAGCAGGGAGGCGACCACGAGGCACTCACCGGCAGCGTCAAGGCTGGTTCATCAGGCAAGGCGGGCAAAGCTGGCTCCGCCCTCAAGCTAAAGCCCACGCCCGTTACGGAAAGCAAGCTCCCTTTCACCTTTTCCTGCCCCGCCACACACGATGAGCTGCTGTCTCTGCTCGAAAAACACCAGATCGAGCCCAAGCATATCCCGACCGTCGTTAAGCGTATCCGCACGCTCCACCACCCAAGTCTGGCCGAAGATAACAAGTACCGACTGCAAGCGCTCATCGGCGTCCTGATCGACCATTGCCTCCACTGGGCTGGTCAGGCTCAAGCGCAGCAATCCACCACCGGCCAAAAGCACAAGCTCGCCTTTGCCATTGTCAACTCGCTCATCCCACACATTTTCAGCCTGTCGCAAACCTACCCTGCAGCGTCCGCGGAGCACTTTGTCAGCAAGCTCGCCTTGATGCAACGCAATCTTTCGCGAGGCCTTGCAAAGGGTCCGACCGAGGCCGATGCCAGGACGTGGCCGGGCTTGCCCGAGTTGACTTTGCTTCGATTGGCCGGCACGGTGTGGCCCACTTCGGACAAGCAGCACAACGTGACGACGCCCCCGGCACTCCTCATCGCGCAGTACTTGGCACACGCCAGAATTCGATCCGTCAGCGACATTGCTTCGGGGGTTTTTCTGTGCTCGTTGGTTGCGTCGAACGAGCAGGAGAGCAAACGATTGTTCCCTGAAGCGCTCAACTTTCTCTTCTCGACCATCGCCATTCTGGCATCTCTGGGCGACGGGAAGGAGAAGGCGCAACGACAAGCTTTGGCAAAGGTACGCGCTGCAGCGGAGGAGTATGGCATTCCAACGCCTGATGTTGATGCTGCGCACACGCGACATCTGCGTCTGTCCGGCCGAGAGGTCGTTGATCCGGTAGAAGAAGCGGTTGATCTGCCGAGTCT
Source organism: Pseudozyma sp. F8B2 (assembly GCA_003004685.1). Lineage (NCBI taxonomy): Eukaryota > Fungi > Basidiomycota > Ustilaginomycetes > Ustilaginales > Ustilaginaceae > Pseudozyma > Pseudozyma sp. F8B2. Next base: position 1,373,770 of record NXFQ01000001.1, on the reverse strand, counting down.
GATCACAGTCAAGGCGGCAGATGTCGACGAGCAGCAGTGCAGACAACTGCTTTCTGTGGCGCTCACGCTCACGTCCAAATTCAGCGAGCTGTACAACGGCTCTACATCTTTCGTCGAGCTGTTCACTCCCTTCCGAGAACTGCTATCGAGCTCGCCCAGCACAGCCGATTCCTCGATCACCGTCTCGCTGACGCGTTCGCTGCAACTCGCCTCTCAATCGCGTCGCTACCTGCGCCTGCAGGCACACCGCGCCATCGCCATTGCCTTGCACGTCCCCAAGTTCGACCAGCAGGGCTACAACCCCGACCGCAAGTCTGCCCTCGACCCGGACGCCGAGCGTGTCCAGATCCAAAAGATGAAGGCGCTCATCAAGAAGGAGCGCAAGGGTGCCATTCGCGAGCTCAGGAGGGACAACCAGTTCATCGCCCAGGTGCGCAAGCAGGACCAGGCGGAGGAGGACCAGACGTACAAGAGGAAGATGGACAAGATCATGTCGACACTGCAGGTGGAGAGGAGCGAGCAGAAGCAGTTGGAGAGGGCAAAGGCGAATATCAAGCGAAGGGCTGGCAAGAAGTGATGGGTGGGAGGACGAGTCTGCGATTTGTGGTCTCCGTACTTGAAGACGTGTCCAGTCACTTTGTATACTATGCGTCATGCTACAAGCATCGTTTCTGCATCTATATGAACGAGTGATCTGTCTGCTACATCAGTCTGTGCAGAGGTTCGAGAAAGGCCGTCGTCGGAAGAATTCCGTCAGTAGAAAGCGTTCAGGGTCCAAAATCGTCTTTTCGTTGTGCCGCCAACAGGAACAGATTTTGCGCGCACGAAGCAACGCCTTTTTCTCTGCTACCATCATCTCGAGCCTATCCCTGCAACTCCTTCCCACCGAGGCAACGTCTTCCAAAGCATCTCTTGCACGACTACACCCATTCAGCTAGCTTCTGTATAAGCGCCTTGCAAGCAATCATGTCCGGCAACGGCGCCACAACGTGGTCCACCCACCACACGACCTCTCGTCCGCCCGCTCCATCATCCTCCTCTTCACCCCACACACCGTCTTCGACCGCACCTTCGCTGCAACCCACAACCCGCGGCATCGACCTGGGAGGATGGAGTGTACGGGTCACGAGCGGACCCATCGGCTCGTCCGCCGAGATGGACGCACTCGCCGAGGTGCTCGGCATCCCCCCGCCGGAGATGGCTTTCCCGCACAACTCGCTGGTGCTGCAACACGCCGAGTCGGGGTTCAACATGTGCTTCGATGCGGTACGCACGCTGAGGTCGGTAGAAGGAGTGCGGACTGCGAATCGGTTGTACGGTGTGGACTGTAGGGATGCGCCGACGGGTGAGGGTAAGAGTAGCGTTCCGGGGGCGAAACCAAAGGCAAAGGCGGCGTCGTCGATCAAGGTAGCTTATGCCAGGGAGTGGGGCAAGAGCAGGACGGACTTCGTCGCTTCAAATTCATCGGCTGATGAAACGACCGCAAGCGAGACAGGTGCACCAGCAGGAGCGGGTTCGCACTTCGGAAGCGCAACAGCTGACATCTCTGCTGCCAAAGACTACGACTGGACCTACTCTACCACCTGGGCCGGTTCGCTCAACTCCACCTCACCCCAGCAACTCCTCCCCTCCAACGCCACCACTACACCATCAATCCCTCCATCTCTCCGCCCGCTCGCCTCCCCACCCTCTACCACCGATACCTGGTTCGAGCCAGGCACAGATCCAGCCACAGACCGAATCCCCATCGAACGTCTCGGCCCTTCCTCCGGCGAACCCATCCTGTTCTACGACGACATCGTGCTCTACGAAGACGAGCTTGCGGACAACGGTAGTTCGATCGTCAATGTCAAGGTTCGGGTGATGCCTAGTGGATTTTTGGTGTTGCAGAGGTTCTTCCTGAGGGTGGATGATGTGGTTTTTAGGGTGTTTGACACAAGGTTGTACTGCGAGTTCCCGCCGGCTGGGGTTGAGAGATCGATCGGAGAGGTTACGGGTGGTAGGCGGGACGGCGGTGTGGAGACAAGTATGGCAGGGCTTAGACTGGGAGGTGCACCACGAAAGGTCAAGTCGAAGGAAGGAGATGTTGTCATGTCGTCGAATGACGGTGCGGCGGAAGAGGAGGGTTTTGTCCCGCGGTTGATCAGGGAATGCTCCGGAAGCTCGGCGGACTACGCCCTCGTCAGATCACATCTTCCGCCCTACAAACCGCACGACCTGTCCCCTCTAACAGACGTCAATTGGGTCACCCAAACTTTGACGAAGATCGAGAGGAGTCGGGTCGCCAAGTATCACGCGAATGTTGCGGCGGGAACGAGTCTTCCCAGGTTGGGGGAGAGGGATGCCAACGCCGGTGCAAAGTACGTCGCTCCTGCGGGTGTTGGGGCTGGTGCAGGAAGGGTTGGCAGGATTCTATCGGAATCGACGCCGGTTGGTGGGACGACCGGGTTTCCCGGGACAAGACCGGGCGAGAGGATTGATCTGTCCCCCGCACAAGCGCCTTCGTCAGTCAGTGGTTCAGGTGGTTCAGCACAGATCCTGGGTGAAGTCAATGATTCCGACGACATCTCTTGGCAGGGTTGCGGCGCTCGTGTAGACGTCGCCGTTCTCAGACCACGTCTTCCCTAATATCTCGCTCAGCCGTCTCTCGAAAGAAAGCAACAAACATACATCGCTCCCACTCATGACATTCTTTTTCACCGTATGAAATTGAGAATTCAGACCCTTACGCTCAGCGAACATCGATCGGCGGTTCGACAAACGGCACCATCCCCCACTCGAAAGCATCCTTTTCGAAGAGGCTCAACACCTCTGCTGTCAATTGATCCTTCGTCGGCACCGAGGACTTGTACGGGTCTTGCACGAGGTTGGTCGTGGTATTGCTGGCTCCGAACGATGAGTTGGCGGGTGCGCCGAAAGCAGATGTTCCGAAAGCCGAGGTGGAGCTCCCGAATGCTGAAGGTTGGCTGGAAGGAGTAGCAGTTGAGCCGAAAGCAGTGGAGCCAAAGGCAGGTGTGGTACCGGTGGAGCTGCCGAAAGCTGATGCTGGTTGTTGTGGGGCGGTTGTTGAGCCGAAGGCGGAGGGTGTAGAGGTGGAGCCAAAGGCGGATGTGGTGTTGGTTGGAGTGGAGGCAGAGAATGCCGAGGTGCTGCCGAATGCACTTGTGGTGGCAGCGGGTGTTGAGGTGCTGCCGAATGCCGAGGGCTGGCCGAACGCAGACGCAGTCCCGCCCGCCGGTTGACCAAAAGCACTTGTCGTCCCTGTCGTGTTTCCGAACGCCGAAGTGCTACCGAACGCAGATACCGGTTTCGCCGTACCGAACGCACTACCACTGCCACCTCCGAAGGCGCTTGCTGTCTGACCAAACGCACTCGTCCCTCCTCCTGCTGTCTGTGTCCCTGTCACACCTTGCTGTTGCTGCTGCAACATCTTTTTCTTCTCCTCCCTGTTCCTCTCCGCCACCCTCACCGCATTTGCCCCACCATTCCCCGCTATTTCTCTATACGCCGCCTCAGCCTCGGCCATCAACCTCTGCTCATGCTGCACGTACTGTGCTTCCTGTCCACTCGCTCTCGCCTGGTACGCCATCAACCTCAGCTCTTCCTGACTGACATCCTTGCCCGCCACCAAATTCGGTTCTCCTCTGGCAGGCGCGTAAGCGGTCAGCTTCCACAAGGGTCGTCCGTTCGGTCCGAGATCTTCGGCGATGGAAGCAGCGGTGAGTGATACCTCGGGTAGATTGGAGTCGCCATGCTGGTTTGTTTTCGATGTGAAGGGCGTAGATGGGTTGAGTGATGCGAGACCGGATAGGTTCGCAGTGGAGCCTGGTGCGGTGGATGAGGATGAGCCGACGGTGCCAGCGCGTGGACCAGTGGGGACGGCTGAGCCGAAGGCGGAGGGTCGAGCTTGTGAGCCAAAGGCGGAAGACGAGCCGAATGCAGAAGGTGTTGAAGTGGAGCCAAATGCTGATGGTGTGGACGTTGAACCAAACGCCGATGGTGTTGAAGTGGATCCGAAGGAGGATGGGGGAGCAGTGGAGCCGAATGCAGATGGAGGTGCGCTAGACCCGAATACAGCACCACTTGAGCCGAACGCTGAAGATGGCGTTGATGTGGAACCAAACGCTGAGGTTGGAGCTGTGGATCCGAAAGCGGAGACAGGCTTGTTCGTGCTACCGAATGCCGATGACGTTGTGGACGTCGAACCGAAAGCACTCGGTTGTCCACCAGACGTTGCTCCGAACGCCGAACCACCTGGAGCGCTTGCGCCGAATGCTGATGTACTGTTCTGACTACCGAAAGCGCTGCCACCGCCACCGAACGCGCTTGGAGCAGCGGCACCAAAGGCACTACCGCCTGCTGGTCTGCCAAACGCACTTCCACCTGCGGCATTGCTGCTGCTGCCGAATGCCGAAGTCGAGCCGAACGCAGATGGTTGTCCGAACGCGCTAGAACCGCCGCCTCCTCCGCCACCACCGAACGCGGAAGGGGAAGCAAACGCACTCTGTCCGAACCCGCTCCTGCCTGCTCCACCGGCACCTCCCTGTGGATGCTCAAACTTGCAGTTGTTGCCGTAGGCGCATCTGTTCTGCAGGAAGAACTTGCAGACCGTCATGGTGAATGCAAGCGAGGGGACCTCGAGCTACGAGAGCATGAGCGAAGGTCTCGTGGGGCTACAGTGTGGATTGTGCCGGGGTCGCGGATGAAGAGCAAGAGCAAGAGGTGGGGAAGAGGTTGGATCGTGTTTCGCTTTGTCGTTGCGTAGAAACGCGCCTTTGCGCTGTCGCCGAATGCCGAGATTTTGGGTGTCTTCTCCACTTTATGCAAGAGCGCTTTCTTCTTACGAGACACTCTCACCCACATCATACCCGCATCTCCATCATGGTAAGCTGAGAGCAGCTCAGTACCGTTCTCTGGCAAACACACAGCTTTTCAAACTGACCGCGCCCTTCCTCTCTTTGCTACTATGCTGACAGTCGCTGCAATTCCTGAGCGACAAAGAGTCTCTACCGTCTCAATCGCACACCACACCTGTCGTTTCTGTTTGCTGGGTGCCGTCTGCCTCTTCATCACAAGGCGTGATCCTGTCTGGCGACTGTCAGGGAAACATCAAGGCATTTGACGCACGTTCGGCGTTCTCGTACCGTTCACTGCCAAAACCTCATTCAAACGCGGTACATTGCATCACGACCAACGATGCTGCCACATTGGCTCTATCCAACGCCATTGATGGTACGATCGCGCTATGGGATCTGACGGCCTTTGCAGCCTCAAAACCGCCAGTTGAAAACAACGACGATGCTTTGGCAGCAGAGGGTGCTTCTGAGGAGCCTGCTCTGCTTCCCCTGCCAGTCGATGACCCGAATCAGCTGCTGGTCGCAACAATCGACTCGATCACTTCCCATTCCACACCACAAGCAAAGCTATCCGAGGCATGGAAGACTGCGCTCCATCCAACAGCTCCGCTCTTTGCATCCGTCGGCGCAGGAGCCACTATATCGCTGCATTCCCTCCCCTCCCAGGAGTCTTCTGGATTTGGGACAACGCTCACAACCGCAACCCTTCCACCTTCACTCGAGAACAAGAAAGACGTCTTCGGACTTTCCCTCTCCTTCCATCCATCCGGTAACCTTCTTTCCGTCGGGACTAATACCGGTCAGGTCCTCCTCTACGCCCTATCCTCCGACTACCACCTCACCCTCGTTGCAACCTATCTCGATCACCCATCGCCCGTTCGTGCGCTCTCCTTCACCCCGAACCTCCTGCTTTGCGGATCCGACGATCGAACCATCACAATCCACGATGTGAAACCTATCCTCTCTCCCTCCCAGCACTCGTACCCACTCGTCGGTGACGAGGAGAGGATAGGCGGAACAGTCGCCTCGCTCTCCGGTCACAAGGGGTGGGTGTTGGCACTTCAAGCAGTACAAGGGGGCGAGGGCAATGTGTTCGCTAGTGTGGGTGCGGATAAGAGCATCAAATTTTGGGATCTGGCGAGCGCGACCAAGTCGACACCGGTATGGAATGGTGGGGAAGTGAAGGGTGTAAGAGCGTTTGCGGTTCAACCCAGATGGAGGGGGAAGGAGGAGGTCAAGGAGGGCGAGGTGAATGGTACAGCAGCAACAGCGACTAGTTCGATGACTCGCTTCGTCACTGCTAGCGAGGACGGCAAGTTGCGATGGTATAGAGGTGCTGGTCTGGGCTGATATGATCGATGCAATCGAGAAAGCTACATCATGGTAAAAGCATTTGCGTTCTCGTTACTTGCCCTGTGTGTCTCGGAGCGTGATGCGCAATCTACCAGCTTGCATCTTCCGATAACCTCTCCACAACATCTTCCTCTTCATCCCCACCGACCATCGCATCCCCCTCTTCATCCTCATCATCAGACACATCATCCGGAAACATCACCCTGGCATCCGTATTCCTCCTCAAACTCCCCTTCCGCTGATCAAAGCACCGGAAGTATTCTCCCAGCCCTCTCAACTGCAACATCCTGTGAATCGAGTTCCCCAGCACCTTGGCTTCCTCCACTACACTTTCTCCATTTTCCGCACGATCGAGCGACGAAGGCAGGCCGTAGATCCAGATGGGACCGCGGATGGGCTCGACGTTGACCTCGGCGACGTAGCGCCGCGTGCCGTCGGCGACTTGCGAGTGGTAGAACGGTTGGTGTCTGCCTCCGGGTTGGGAGGGGTGGGAGGAGGGGAGACGGTCGACGCCCATGTTGACGATCCAGTCTTCGGGGGCGGCGCAGTGCGGGTCCCAGCCGAGGATGCTGCCGGCGTAGCGGTAGGTGCGGTGGCGGAAGACGGTGCCTACTCGATGGGCGACTTGGGCTTCACCTTCGAGAACGGCAGGACTGGGAGAAAATTGTTTTGAGGTGGTCTTCTGGGCTCGGCGATTTATCCTGGGCGCCTCGCCATCCTTGACCCTCACAGCTTGCAGCATCCTCCCCAACACAATCCTCGCATTTGCATTCGTAAGGATCCCTCCTCCCTCCTCACCTCCATCTCTCACGCCTCGAATCGAAACCCCTTCCTCTTCATCACTCGATTCACTCCCTTCGTCCTCGCTCCCCGCACCACCACCACCACCATCCAGCCTCTCTCCATCCTGGCAATGCTCCATACCCAGAAAGTCCCTCTCAACAACCTCGACGTCCAACATAAAGTAGCTCTGCACGAATCCTGCGAACCAGTCCACCTCGCGCGCGATCATCTGCGCGTTGATCCGCAGGAACGCATTCAGAGCGGCATACTTGGCCGCTTGACGCTCGTGTTCGGACCAGTGGTCGGCTCGCCGTTGCAGATGGATGCGGGACAACGTCCAATCGTTGTCGTCAGCACGAGCGGCCATCCAGGTTCGAAAGTGGGACGAGGGTGGTTCTGCCGGTAAGACCCAGCTGTCTGGTTGGGAGATGAGTGTGGGCATCGATTCCCTCCGCCAAGACTTGACAATGTGCCAGATCGTTTCGTCTTCGTCTATCGCAATTTTGCCAGCCAGAGCAGCCGCCACACGATCGGTGGTGTCTTTTTGCTGTCGTGGATCTGTCCTTCCATGCATCGAGTTCAAGAAAGCATAATCTACCCTTTCATCCTTCCACTGCTGCTCCAACCTCGCTCTCCTCCTGTTCAATTCCATAGCCCTCAACGCGCTCCTCGCCTGCCCCACCGGATGCTGATTTCTCGGCGTGATCTGCGCCCTCTGAACACTCCCAAAGATATTCCTCGCAGCTCTCTGAGCCATAACTCCCGGTTCAGCAGGTCGCCAAAAGTCGTCCGATGGCGGAACACCCATCCTACCAATCCACTCTGTCAGATCATTCCGATCCAGAATCGGAGGTCGTTGTTGCAACCACGATTCCTTACGAGCGAACGGATCGGCGGGTGTCGGCTCGTGCGCGTCGTATGCTACCGTCGTGTACTCGCACACGTCGAGCCAGAACAGATCCGGATGCGCTGATTCGAGAGTATCCGTCGAAGACGGTAGAGGTGCTGTCGGGTCGGCAGAGATGAACGCGATGATTCGCATGGGGAAGTTGCACAGGGAAGCTGTGAGACCGAGACGATTGGCGATGCCACAGAAGATGAGGGTTAGAGAAAGCGGAAGGGTTTCGCGGTTGGTGGTGAAACAGTGGTGGAGGAAGTGGTTGTCGAGATCGTGGAAGAGGTCGTCTCGTGCTCCGCGGAAACCGTGGTCCGCAAGAAAGTCACAGATGGCGGTGGCTTTCAGCTTGGCCATGTCCAGAGTAGACGATCCTACGGATGTGTTTGAGGACAGGCGCTGTTGGAGGTAGAGATCGCAGGCAGCGGCGAGAATGTCGAGTTGTTCCTCGACGTACGTCGCTTCGCCTCCACGGAACATGGTGAGAAGTGAGACTGCTCTCTCGGTTTGCTTTGGCAGGAAGTCGTGCGAGGTCCTTGATGATCCAGGGCGAGCATTGGAAGTATCGGCAAGGGTCTTAAGACGGGCCATATCGCTCATACCCTGCATAGCCTCGCGTCGCTGAAGATGCTCCAGGATCTCTCTCGCATGATGCAGGATGACGAGGTGGTGGGTCTCCGACCGCAGTGACGTGGGAAGATGTACCTGATAGGCACTGATACGATAGCCATCAGTGTTGTACGCTAGAGCATCCTTCCCTTCTGGAAGTTTGCCTCTGTCCCGTATCAAGTTCGTTGCAGCGCTGTTAGGGAGACCATTGTAGCTCCAAGAAGGACAGCTCGACTGAGCTTCAACTACTGCCGTGAGCACGTCCTTTGCATCGTTGCCGAATCTTCTGGCCAGTGTGGTGATAGGGGGGATACGGCCGTGCGTTGCCTCGACCTGGTCGTATACGCAATCCAGAACCTCTTGATCGATGCGGATCCGTTCGAGGAAAAGACGGTAGAAGTCGATGCTGGGCGTGGAAGTGGCAGACTCCATCGAGCCGTCGTCAAGGTGCAGATAGCGAAACGGTGACTGAGACGTGCTCGCCGTCTTTAGCCCTTCCTCCTCTGCAGCACGAGTTGCATGCTCGGCAAGCCTTCGCAGTTTTCTGTATCGCTTCCATCTATCCGTTCCGCGCTCTGCCTCTCGCTGGGGATCCCCGGTGGTCCATCGTAGAAAGTAGGGTACTTCCCATAGAGGCGGAGCGGTGGCGATTCTGTAGAAGGCGGTGCTACATTGCAGAGCGATTCCCAAGGAGTGCGGCTCGAGATAGGTGAAAATGTGGTAGACTACCTCGTCTGGCAAGACTGGCGCCATGTTCCAGCTCTAGTCGTCTCTCGTGCGTGCTACCCCTTGGGCGGCTGAGAAGGAGAGTGAGAATGAGCGCGCTTCAGCCGCTTGGCAGCATATCCTTTCTGCGCCGTCAAAAGAGCAACGGGTCTAGTGAAACGTCGTCGTAGCTGGCGGACGGACAAGGAGGTCAAGAAGCGAACCTAAGCAAGAAGATGAATAAGATCCCTCTGTCCTTCTGTTGTACAACTCTCGCCGGGAATGCACTTGACCAAAGTCACCGTTGCTGCAGCTCAGCTACGCCAAAAAATCACCTCCACACATGGCCTTCGCGCTGCTTGTTGCTCTAACATCGCGAAGCTCGCCGGCAAATTCGGATATTGGACCCTGTTGGTTAAGGCCGATTTTTTCTTTCTGTCTTCTGAGATTTTTCATAGAAAGCGTGAAATTCGACCTTCCTTTTGCGTTGCTGCAGAAGAGCTGCGTGTGAAATTTTTGGGTAGGATCTTGGTACTTGCCGTCCCTCCACCATATTCCATAGACACCATTCTTCAAAGGCAGTCAGTCGCACTCTCTCAGCACACCCTGCAATCCACCGAGGAGACCGAAGTCAATCGCTCGAAGCTCGATATTGGGCCTATATCCACAAATATGTCGACCTGGGCGGCAATGGCGGCTGCCGGTGCCAAAGCATCGGCGGCTGCTCCGAAAGCAGAAACAGACTCAGCAGCAGAATCCTCCAATGCGGCTGCATCCACCTCAGCATCAGTCGCTGGCGACGACGCCTCCTCCGAAGCGGGCGTGAGGATCAAGAAACCACGCATCGACACGCTCATCCTCGACGCAGGTGCCCTCATCATGCGGGCGCCACTCGATGGTCTCGCCTCGGAGTACTATATCCCGCCTCGCGTCATCGAAGAGATCAAGCATGCTTCGGCGCGCGAGTACCTCGAGTCGTTGCGACTTCGACCCGACTTCAAGCTTCACGTCGTTCAACCCGGACCTGCCAGTATGGTCGCAGCCACTGAGTTTGCGAAGAAGACTGGTGACATCGGTGTGCTTTCGACGCAGGATCTGGAAGTGATCGCGCTCACATATGAGAGGGAGGTGCACAGGCACGGCACGAAGCGTATCAGAGCCAGTCCTGATGGCAAGAGGGGTGAAGCGTCTGCGTCTGCCCCTGCTGCTGCGACGAGTGACACTCCCGACAGCGCCGAGGGCGCCTCCTCCTCCAGCGCTAGACCTGCAGACGATCAAAAAGCAGCTCGTCAAGCTGCGATCGACAAGAAGCGCCAGCAGAAGGCAGATGCAAAGCAGAAGAAGCTCGAAGAAGAGGCTGCCGCACAGGGCCTTACCGCGGATCAGCTCGTAGCACAGCGCATCAAGGAGAACCGCGAGAAGAAAGCCGCAAAGAAACAAGCAAAGGATGCGACACCAGCAGAAGCAGCAGCAGCAGCAGCAACACAGGTGGAAGAGGAAGCTCAGCCAGTTCAGTCGGCAGAAGAACAGGAGGCCGCTCAGGAAGCACTCCAGAATGAGGCATCCCCATCAAATGCTGAGCCAGGCGCGGACGAGGGCTGGATCGAAGTAGATTACACAGACGAAGAGTCGGACGACGAAGGCGACGGCGCCTGGATCACACCAGACAACGTCCAAAAGGCCAAGAACCTCAGCATGGGTTTCGTCTCGGACAACCGCATGCCCGGCTGGAAGTACTCGGAGCAGACCAAAGACGACCTTCCCGAGCCTGCCGAATTAGTGGCGCCCGAAGAGCCGCTCGAAGAGGGCTGGTCGCGCGTCGAATCAGGCTCCAAATCCAAATCCAAGCCGCCTCACCGCAACCACGTCTCGCGCGACTACAACGACCCGTCCATCCAGTCTCGACCTTCGCTCTCCTGGGATTCCACGGGCAACACTTCTCAAGGCGGACACATGACTGTCGCGTGCATCACTGGTGATTTCGCCGTCCAAAACGTCCTGCTCCAGATGGGATTGTCCCTCGTCGGTGTTCACGGTTCTCGCGTCCGAGCTGTCAAGTCCTTCGTACTGCGCTGCCACGCTTGCATGAAGGTGTGCAAGGACATGGAGAAGAAGTTCTGCCCCGTCTGCGGCAACGCCACCCTCACAAAGGTCGCCGTCACCGTCGACGATACTGCCAAGGGTGGCTTCCAACTCCACCTGAAGAAGAACTACCGCTTCAACTTGCGTGGTACCAAGTACTCCATTCCCGCTCCCAAGGCGGGTTCCGCTTCGGGAGGCAAGACGGGAGGTTCCGGATTGATTCTTCGTGAAGATCAGTTGGAGTGGCAACGCGCGTTGGCTAAGGAGGCGAGTAGGAAGAGGAAGGAGGAGAGGGCGTTGGAGAAGGCGATGCGGGCGGGTAAGGATGGTTTGTCGGTCAGGTATGAGGAGGCGTGGGATTATGGAGATATCTTCTTGGGCAGTCAGTTTGCTTCGAGGGATAAGAGCAACTTGCCTGTGATCGGGCATGGGAGGAAGAACCCGAACGCCAATCGACGCACTCGCAAGTGAGAAAAGTGTTCATCTCGATAATACATTGCATTGCGTCCAATAATCAAGTGCTTCTGAATGTGAACAAGGTGCAGGAAGTAGATGATCGGAACAACCGAGATCAACTTTTTCATCCTCGTCGACTCTTGCGCTTGGGTCGATTCTTGATCCTCTCTGCCAATGTCGCCCCCTTCCCTTGTTCCTCTTTCTTCAAGGACTGAGGTACCAAGTCCGGAATTGCCATCCTGGGAGGCGAATGAACCGCCTGCAGCTTCTCCTCCACCTCTTCCTTCACCACACCCTGACTGCTCGGCGGAGTCATATACCCCGCACCCTCTCCATCACCCCAAAACCCTCCTCCTCCTCCAGCAATCTCCACCTTCTCCTCCTTCTTCCCGAGCGCCTTGTTGTAATCTGCAAAGGATCTCAGATCCGCCGTGAAAAGCACGCTGTGTGCCCATCCCGCGTAGTCGCCCCAAAGGTCGCGGAAGTAGTCGGCGATGTCCTCGTACTTTTTGGTTCGAAGCTTGTACCACTTTTCGGCGAACTGGAAGACGTGACGGTCGACGGGGATGGAGGAAGCTTGATCGAGAGACATGAGGAGGATGCAGTCGGCGACTTTGGGTCCGACGCCGGGGAATTGGATGAGGTGATCGCGTGCTGAGCGGTAGGGGAGCGTGCGGAGGTGCTGCAGGTACGAACGCACTGATGCGAATCGTGGTGGGGCTGGTTCGGGTGCTGAAGCAGAGGTGGCGTCGGGTGAGGATCTGGTGGTGCTTCGGCGGGTTTGTCGAGCACGTTTCCTGGCCGGTTCCAAGGGTTCTTGTGGTGGATACCCTTCGTCGGCTGAAAGCGGCGGCGATAGCTGCTGGTTACGCAAATCTTCTTCAGGTTTGATTCCGTACAACCAGTGCTTCTCATCCAGATGCTCTGACAACTTCTCTTGACTCGGTCCCGACTTGCCATCACCACCGTGTTGTTCGCACAGCATCTGCGCAGTTCGCGCAAGGTACTTTGCCCGGTATCCAAAGCCCAACTCCCTCAGTTTTTCTTCCACCCCTGGCTTCGCCAACGCTTCCGGTGGCGGGAATGGGTGGAACGCTATCCTCACTTCGCCTTGCTCTACGTCTCCCTCTTCCGCCTTGACAGCCGGAGGCGGCGCAGGATACGAATGTTCCAACAACACCGATGAGAAGTGCGTGCACAGATTCTGCACCATCTGACCGATCCTAGCAATGTTGTTGTTGGAACTGCAGACGAACGCGCAGAGACACTCCCACGGGTCCTGTCGCAACATGCGCAGACCAGAGAATCGCGTTGCGAAGCGCGCGAATACCGGATCCTTTTCCGACCACTCGGCGTACAGCGACTCGAGAGGAACGTCGAGGCTGAGATAATCTGTGAGCCAGCGAACAGTCTCTCTGCTTGCTTCCATGTTCGTGCTTTCCGAATTAACGTTTGATGGAAGCAACGTCCGGTGGTAGATAAATCCGCGATGCTCGTCCTGACGCAGCAGCACCACTCGATCGGAGAGACACAGAGACCATTCGATCTGCTCTTCGTGAGGCGTGCCGCTACCGTTGGCGCTGGTTGTGGAAGCAGGCAGAGGTTGCCACACTTTGTTGCGCCGCCATCGAAATGCTTGTCCACACTTGTTGGATACGGTCAATGGAAGTAGGATCTGCGACGTAGCGGCTCGAAGTGAAGAGTAGCCGGGTGGTGGTCGAGGGCCGAAGAAGTCTGCATGCTCGGGATCGTCGTAAGTGAGCTTGTCCGGTTTGGCGAGCTTGTGAGGGGTGGGCATGTTGCTGAATGGTCGTGGCAGTGGCAGGACAAGTGTCGGTGATGAGCTCGACCTGCGAGCGCTGGGTGATGCAGCCCAAGTCCGATATTGGAGGAATGAGCGGAAAGGTGAAGAAGGAGCGTACAGACGGAGAAGGAGCTGCTTGATGCTATGCATGCGTGTTGGACGGGTGAGCCAGGATGCGAGGAGAGGACAGAGCTGGTGTAGACAGTGCGAGAAGAAGAGTGAATCAATGCCATGCGGGGTTTCAGCGAAACTTGCATAGCCGCCGAGTGTGTCGCTTTCTTTTTGAGTGTGGCAAACCTCATGCAGAGCAGCAGAACAAGAAGAAATTCAAGATCAATTTGAGCACACTGTTAGACCTCTATATCTGTAGTAGCGAAAAAAGGGACGAGGTGGTTGATTGGCATTTTGACAGATGGCACGCTCCATCACCGACTGACTCTGTGACATCTTCTTCGACCTCATCACCACCCTCCGATCCGCCTTTGCTATATCGATCGACCTCATCGCACCGCTCAGCTGCCGCGTGTAGCTTCTGGTGATCTCCTTCGAGCGGCGGTGAAAGATGAGGTTCACGCTCGACTCTGCGTCCGACATCTCAGCAGACGAGCAGTCGTCTCCAACCGTCGTGCGAACGTCGCTTCCGCACCAGACGCTCTCCCGTGCCAAGCAAGCGACGCATCTACACAACTTTGCCTCTTCCTCGACATCTTCCCAGACGCCCACAAGGAAGGGCATTCTCCGTCACACATCCTCCTACACCTCCACCGCATCCAACGGCCAACGTCGGCAACGCTTCCAAGACGAAAGCGATCAAGATGACGGCCCAAACACGCAAAGTGCGCAGCAGCAGACGGAGCAGGACACACCGCGCAGCCGCACCCACCCTGTCCCCTCGATCTCCTCGCCTCACAAGCACACTCGCCGACGCAGCGCCACACCTTCCTTCGAGCTCGTCGGAATGCCATCTCCCTCAGCTTCGTCCTCCAGACTCGCTGCTGGTAGTCCTGGGCCGTCGTCTTTGCAACGTCAAACAACGCCGAGAGCGACTGCGGCTCTGCCACCCTGGATGAGGTCTTCCCACCAACTGCACCGCGGTCAGCAGCTCGATGACGACCTGGACTCGTCCGACGAAGATCATGCGGCTCTCTCCTCTTCAGACGAGGACGCCAGTGGTCATGACGTTGACGATTCCGATGGCTCTTCGTCGCCTCAAACATCGCCATACGACCAAGAAGATTCATCGGACAGCGAAGGAGCACCATGGCCTGTCGATGACCTCGTCTCGTCATCCTCACGCCCGCTTCGCACAACCAGTCGATCCAAACCATCACGTCGGCGAGGCAGTACTCCTGCAGTCAACCTCGCTTCCATCGCCGGCGATGATTGGGAAGAGTGGAATCGCCATTCTGCCCAACTCGCCTGGCATCGGGCTCGCGCTACCAAGCGCGACGTCTCGGGTCCCGACGCGACTTCGGCACGCACCTCTCGATCACGCTCAGCCACAGCGGCGCTTGCCCCCGACACCGACGTCGATGAAGTCCAAGCCCTTCTATCCAGCCTCAACATGCGTCGAACCCAAGAAGAAGCAGAGGTAAAAAAGGCCTTCGAGGCGCGCAACAAGGATCTCTGGTCCGGCATCGATGCGTGCATCCTCGCCGCTGAGACGGAAGCACGCAAAGCAGCAGCCGCAGAAGCTGCACGCTTGGAAGCAGCTCGCAAGTCGCAGGAAGAAGCCGAGCGCAAAGCCGCCAAAGCGAGACAAGCAGAACTAGATCGAATCGAAGCCGAAAACAAGGCCGCACAAGCTGAAGCTGAGCAACGCAAAAAGCAACAGGAAGCCGAAGCTGCCAAGCAAAAGCAAGACGCAGCAGAGCAGGAGAAGCTTCGTGCTATGGGTGGTACCGGTGACGATATCCGCAAAGCTGCCCTTCAAGAGTATGACGAATGGATGACAAAGATACGTCACATCAAGAGCGACGTCCTCCCCACCATCTCTGCTAATCCGGATTTGAGGAAACAATGTTTCGCAGCCAAGCGGCAGATCACACCCAAGATCGGTCAACTGACCAACTCTCGTCAAGAAATCACACGCATCACCCTCGCCATCGCATCCGTCCTCGACGCTGCCAAGCAGGCATCCTCCACCACCGGCAGCCACGTCTACACGTGGATCCTCAACCACCTTTCCAAGTGTCTCATCCGGCAAGCCGAACAGGAGGTTGCTGCTAAGCAGGATACCGCCTACCCGCTTGCGCGCGTCGTGGTGTGGCTGTTGCTGTTGGGACATGTGGAGTTGGGGGAGGTGTTGATGGGTAGGTTGTGTAAGAAGTGTCCGTGGGTGGTAGCTGTTTGGCCTGGTAGGGGGAGGGATGTGGATGAAGCGGGGTATCGCAAGATCATGGGGTACAAGACGCCGGAAGAGACTACGGAGAACTACTCGAACCGGATGAACGGCATTGTTGCTTTCTACTTTGCTATTCTGCAAACTGTTCCAACCACTCCACCGGGTGCCACGGCGCTGGAGGTGGAGAGGATACCCCTGCACTTCCGCTCAACTACCATCTGGAGGTGGACGGTGAGAGCCATCACTCCTTCCTCTTCGACAACGGCGAGCAACGCGTTTTTGGATCACCCGATGTGTCCGTCCATCTGGTCGGTGTTCATCGAGATCGCGGGCGAGTACGCCTTGAAGGTGTACGGCAAACAGATGCGCAAGATCTTCGGCTTGTTGTTGAAGGAAGGTGTGGTGGGGAAGAGGGCGGGGTGGTGGAAGCATGCCGATGACAAGCCGTATGTGAAAGCTGCAACCGTGAGGCTGGAACTGCTGTTGATGGACTGGAGCGGTGAGCCTGGGCAGATGAGGGTGAAAGGTGCCACGCGGGGGGTCGAGATGGAGCCGTAGGAGACGCAATACAAACAAAGGGATGCACAGATGCTCGTGATGGTTGCCAGGGGCGTTTGTGTACTCTACGACGCTTTATGCAGGTTCACGTTGTTGTGAGGATTTGAGGGCAAAGCGTCGTCTGTCAAGCAAGGTCAGTAAGACCAGAGAATTAGATGAGGGAAACGCCGGACAAGCTGCCGGTCTACCGTTCGCATGATGCATCGAAGTTTCAGGTGACGAGCCATCGGTGGGGAGCGCTGATAGGTCTCCTGAATGATCATCAAACATCATCTCGACAACAGTGGGCATAGCTCATCTGATCCGTCCGCCGTCAATTTGATCACCCCACAGCGTTGCCTGCGAATTGAGCCACGAGCCAGGCAAGTCTCACATCGACCGTGCGCGCTGTACCGTCGCCGCTCTTCGAAGACCCCTCAATCGCCACCGCTCTATACTGAAGCGACATAAATACCGACCGTTCTTCCTTCGATGCCTTCTCCGTCAGCCATCCCAGTCAGACCATACAAGCCGCCCCGACACACTTTGACCAAATACAGAAATGCTCAGCAAGATCCTCCTGACCCTCTGCCTCATCTCCTGCCTCTCCTCTCCCTTCGCCTTTGCTCAGCAGTGGCTCGCCAACGGACCCGCCGAGTACGCCTCTCGCTGCGCCTCTGGAACCAAGGCTTCTGGTGACTACGTTTGCTTCACCTACAACTTCGACATTACCATGACTGCAATAGGAGGTGTCTATCAAGGTTACGCTGATGCTGATGGAACCGGTGAGTCGTCTCGTGCATTCTTCTTACCTTTTTCCATTCCTACAAGTGTCTGATTCTCTTTTTTTTCCGGGAAGCAGGTTTCGCTTTGGTTCCTCAGGGAGGCGGCGCAGGGGGAAGCTCTTCGCTGACCACGATAGATTGTCAAGTCGATATTGCCTGGGGTGGTGATGGTAAAGCTCACGTGACGATTCATAAGGACATGGGAGCAGGATTGTCGAACGATCAGGTTATGGATGTTCAGAATCCTGATCATTCGCACACATTTGTACTGTGACGAAAGTCTACAAATCTGACCAAATTGCAATGCGAGACGGTTCACTGATACTTCGTGCGAATTCTATCACAGCAGTGATACTGGTGCACGAGTATGGTGAAAGCATTGCAGTTGCATCGGAAAGCTGAAGGTATTTGAGGGGAGCTCGACATGCATGGCGATGCCAGAGACATTGACAAGAAACCGGACAATCGAAGTCAAGAAATCCCTTCGAGCTCTCACTCAAACCCAGCTGGGGATGGTGAAGGTCTGACCCCTACAAACCGTTTGCTGGAGCTTGGCCTTCGGATGCTGCTCGTGCGTCGAAATTGTCACCATCACGCATCCGGGATCCGACACTCCCGGCGTACCGATCTCCGCAAACGACAGTGCGACTCCATAATCCTTCGTAAACAGGATCGTGTCGTCTCCCTGGTCAAGAATGACAAAGTCTAGAAAAGCAACCAGCATCAATAACGGCGCGTCTTGATTCGAGATTGTGGCGAAAATCGCTTACCTTGACCATTCGGTGCCAAGAAGCCTTGGAACTCGGATTGATTCATTTCGAGACGATGGAGGAAAGACGACGATGCGGCGATACAGATGTGGTGCTGGTTGTATTTGGATCCGCCGGAAGAGCAGTAGTCAGCGAAGCTATTGCCGGGTGACACTTTGAGCCATTGACCGGCAGATGCGCCGGTGCAGGCCAGCATCACGCCGAAGGCCAGGGAGAGAACTTGAGACTTCATGGTGGGGAGTGAGAAGGAGATGTGAGTGGACCTGTGAGGGACAGAGAGCGAAGGACAGGGTTACTGGAATGTATATATACCCAGAGGAGAGGGGAAGGGGACGTGCCGAACAAGACCTGTCGTGACTCCATTCCGATCCACCGGCGGGACCAGGGCTCGACAGAAAGTGTTTGGCTGCAGCGATGTGGGTGACTTCGACGACACCCCTGTGGCAGTGTGTAGTGGGTCAACCCACCTGCAGCGGAACCGTAGATTAGCCTCTGCAACACAAGAGGGGCGTGCTCATATCAAATGATGATTTGGTGGTCCGAGTTGTGCAAATAACGCTCGATTGTGCGCAAAGTTTGAGCCAACGACTATCCAAGCAAGTCGCACAAATCTCTGCTGCAACGAGAACGACATCTATTGATAGAAAAGTCTCATGGTTCGACTCTTTGGGTGTTTCACCACCGAGCAGCAATGCAGCGTTACTTGACAGGCTTAGGAATGTGCAGCCAGTACGTGGAATCGATGCAGAACAATGTCGAATCAACCAGCTGACCAGCGTTGGTTGCGACTCCCGCCTGAGCACAGTACTTGACTTCCAACTTTTGGTCGGTCGGGTAGGTGACCTTGATCGTATAGTCGTCAAGGATGAGCAGCGAATCGGGCTGTGTGTCCGCATAGATGACAAACTCTGTCCCACGCGCGGGGAGAAAGGCGTTTCAAAAGCTTGTCAATTGTATGGCCTTTCTCCAATAGAATGCGGTGGAGCCGTGGAGGAACTTACGCTTGCCATCTTCGGACAAGAATCCGTTGAAGTGGGATCCTGCTTTCGGCTGTGAGACATCGACGTCTGTCGTGAAGCATGCCCTTCTCTCGTTCGTGCCATATGGCGCGCAGATGCTATCGACAGTATAGTATGGTGGCTGCTGAGGATTCCAGCCGGCATAAGTTCGAGGAACGGCCACAGCGGCAGTAATAATGAGAAGCAGGTAAGTGAGTTGATTCATGTCGATTTTATGGCGAACTCGGTGAAGCAAGTTGGCTTTTGTTTGGCAGAAGCAGAACCAATGCCGAGAACGCAAGCTCTTATATTGATGTTGAGGCTGTAAGAATTCCCCTATACACGCTTGAGCAGAGTTTTCAGTCGACCTACCAGAACATTTTCGGAACGATGGTCTGACCTCCTTCTTGCGAGATCGTTTGCCACCGACTGCTCCGCCTGACTTTGCTGGCACAGCCCACATTCGACCCACGCAATAAGACTGAGACCAGAAGCTCGCCTTTTGATGTCGTCACATCATTCACTCGTCGATGCATTTGAGCATGCGATTGGATGTTCGAGCCAAAGCTCAAGTCACAGTTCAAGATTCAGGGTGAAGTTTTGGATTGAACGATGACAGCGGCGGGACATCCCGCTTTGTTTGGTGGTGGTACCATCACACATGCGGCGACTTCATCCACGCACGAAATAGGGTTGTCCCCAAAGAGAAGCGGATCCTGCTGACGAAGCAAGTACAGTAAGCGGCATGCCCACACATCACAAGTGGGCATCGACCAGGGCTGTGCAACACAGTGGGTTTGGCAGCGAGTTGTTGGCGTAACAAGGAGCAATTACAAGTCGGTGCCGCTGCCTCGTCACTTTCTCTGGCGCTAAGCCCACAGGTCCGTTCCAATGCACAACGTTACTCAGCGTGATGACGCTGCAGTGTGCAGAATCAGGCTGTTCCTTCGTAACGAGCAGCAAAGTATCTGTACCTGCTGTGACTGCGTCGTTCCAGTGGTCAGGGGCTGCTGTGCAGTCGTACACCAGCAGCCCACTAACTCTCTTGCGATACGATGTACCACAAGAGTAGTCCGGATAAACGTATAAGAAGGCACTTCTCGTCATATGTCCCTCCACTCATACCTCAACGCCACTTTTTCTCCCCTTGAGCACAAACAACAACTTAACTACCAAGCGAAATGATGATCAAGACATCTATCCTGCTCGCCGTTGCCGCTTTCTCGGGTCGCGTTATGGCAAACGGCTGGGAACAACCTACTGCAAACCTCAACTTCAACACCCTGTGCGGACCAAACCCGTCAGACAAATCTGTTCACGTCTGCTTTGTCTCTTCGTTCAGTGTCGTCGGCATCGCTCGAAACACCAACTTCCACGGATTCCATGACAGCACTGGCACAAGTACATTTCATCACACCTCACGTTTCTCAGCTCGGGATCTTGCACTGACGATTCAATTTTGACTTTCCAATGGCTGTGCGACTGTTCAGGCTTCGTCATGTTCCAGGGAGACAAGAGCAACACAGCTGGCATGTACCAGAATGGTGCATGGATCATCAACGTCAACTTCACCGGTCCGGACGGCTGCGCGGCTTACGATATCCAGAACATCAATGGTCAAGAGGTCAAGAACGGCATTTACTGCTCTGGACAGTCAGCTATCAGCCTTGGCTAAAGCTCCGCATGGCCGTTACCAGCAAGTTGGAAGTGACGTACTCCAGATTTCTGCTGCTCTTCGTGTGCATCGTGGTTCATAAGACGATCACCATTCCATTGTCGTGAAAGCCTGTAGTTACATTGAAACAATGCCATCGAGAATCATTTGAGAAGACAAGTAAGATGAGAATCTGAGATCGAGCTTGCTCTACCCAGGTGGAATATCTACACTGCGAAGATCTTAAGATCAGTTCCAACGCAACTCGTCCCATCTAAGAAGGGTTCTAGCGCCCGCTCTTTATCCTGTCTGTCAGGCTTGGCGGGGGACCTGACAGGAGCTCTGATCTCAACTCTTGTACACTTGAGATTGTCAGAAAAGTGAACCGAAAACCAGAAGCCGCTGGCGAAGAACTCGACCTTGCTATCTTGACCCTGGTGGGGAGGTATCACGACAAAGTCTACGACCGGGCGGGAACAAGGCACAATCGCTCCAAGGTCAGTAAGCTACAGAACCTTTCACAATCACCGCAGCGATATCTTACCTTGACCGGATGCAGAAGCAAAGCCAAGATGGCCCTCTGATGAAGAATGGGCGGCAGAAGTCACGTCGTCATGCATCGTGAAGCAAGCGTGTGGCTGGGGATCGACTGATCTTGATGCTGAGCCGGAGCAGTACCGGCTCCATTCGGATTGACCGTGTGAAGTGTTGTCGAAGAGTCCGCTGCTCGAAGATGCCAAAGCGATCGTCGATGTAATCACCAGCAACGAGATTCCGATCCGATGAATCGAAAACGTCCGGACCAGCATTCCTGTAAAGGGCCGCTCGAAAGGTGGTGGACGGAAAGTGAGCAGTGAGTCGGGAGGTCTCTGTCCGAGGTCTTTATATCAGATGTGGAGATGTCCGAAGTGAAGGCAGCGACCTCAACGCTTCATCAAGTTGCCTCCTCGAGACGTTGTCAGTGCTGTGCGATGAAGTGGGGTGGTGTTGCAGCCTTTCCAGCCTTTTCTCGGGAAGAGGCGCTCACCGTGGAGCCTGGCATGGGCGATCGTGATTGAGCTGTATCTTCTCCGCCATCGCCTTCAGCTGCATTCCATCCCGGTACCCCTTCGCAATCGTTTATATGAGAGCATGTCTGGTCACTGTTCACTCCCTCTGACACGCCGCTCTCCGCGAACTTGTACCGAACGGTTCTCATATTCAGTATGCGTACCACATTCTTCCAGCTCCTCGCTGTGTTCCGTCTCATCACCACCTGCTCAAGCAAGATTCTAGAGAATCGCTCATCAAGGAACACTTTCGGCCTTGTCGCGCACGACGTTGCTTACCATCTCTTGTGTGATAAGGGCCCGATGGTTCCACTGAACCCACCTGTTCCTCGGGCCTGCTTTGAAACGCCCTGGCACATTGCATCAGCCCTTCGCGATCCTAGACCTGCCACTTTGTCTGGCTTCATCGACGCCACCGGAAAACGTAAGATCGAAAGACTACGCAGAACAGTTGGCCTCGCACGGAAGCGCTGATGTATTCTTGATTGACATCTGATCAGGTTTCATGCTGCGACCGGATGCAGTGGTCACGTTGCAAAATCTAGAGATCCACGTTAAGCATCAGAAAGAGAAGCCTCTCAAGGAGGAAGATAAAAGCTGCGTCGATGTTCTGGTGTATCGATTGCCGGCAAGGGAGATTCAGGTTCTTGAGAACTGGTGCCCTGGTCAGTCTCGGTCGATCGTGCTCTAGCCGCATCCAGGGCTTTTGCGACTCGGGCTGAAGTGAACGCGATCGAGTTCACTGCCGCTGAGCTTTGCTCGACGTCCCAGTATTCTGTTTACGAATTGAGGGTCCATGCACTCTGCGCAATGGTTGGTCAGCCATATCAATATGTGTATATGGATTCGGTGTGATCTTCAGATCATACAGTAAGCCTCGAGCGCCCGGTGCTGAAGCAGAGGACTGTTGAGATGACCGGACTCCTCATACTTCCGATAAAACACTGCGCTTTGCTCGAATCGATGTGCTCGGTCCTCACTCGCCAAGCGAGTCTCGTGCCGCACAATCGACGTTCATCTGCTTTGACCGCTTCGCACATGCCGGATCCCGGAGAAGTCCGTTATGAAAGTGCAAGCCCACCGATGAGCGCGAGGCTGGGCCTGACCATTCTCCCACCTTGCACAATCAAGCCGCGTGCAACGGTCGAAACGCTTTCATTCAATCGAGACCAAACGAACTCCTGATTGCTAACGAAAGGGTCGTTCGGATCGGCACACTCGCATGCTTTCGTGGGCCGAAATTGTGGAACACCTTGAGATCTCGCACCGTAGTGCTAGTGAAGAGGTGTGGGACGCTACAGCAATCAACGGGTATCGCCGACCGAGGAAGCCTGGTCATGAGTTATTTGATTAGGTATCAAGCATCAGCGGAAGTCCGGCAATTGACGATTGCTGCTGTGCCTCCCCGCCGCGAACAAGAGTCTGCCCATCCAGGCCTGAGCCCACCGGGATCCCAAAACATATAAGCAAGCTCAGCTGCTCACCTCCGATCATTCCATCCTCACTCACCCTTCCTAACTTCAATTCAGACATAATCTCTGACGCTCAAAATGTACTTCGCTTCCATCCTGACTTTCGTCACCTTCGCGATCTCCTCCACCCACGCCTTACCCGCCTCTACCTCCCCCAACCACGTTCCGATCCCCGCTCACGGCACTCAACCCGGCTGCGGCCCCGCCGGCTGTCACAACCCCACCGGAACCTTCGGTTTGCAACGCAACAACCACCTCTACCACTCTCTCTGCGATCAACACCGTCCCTCTGCCAAACACGATCATCGCGTCAAAGCATGCTTCGACACTCAACTCAAACTCGAGCGCTACCTCTCCGCTCCCAGCCCTCGAAAGCTCCACGGTTTCATCGACGGTAGCGACACCAACTTCGTCCTCTTCGCAGGTGAGATCATCACTCTGGACGAAACATTGGAGATTCACGTGGACAAGGTCAAAGGTGACAAGAAGGCCGAGGAACACGGTTGTGCAAGGGTCAAGATCTATCATCTGCCAAAGTGGACCTTGGAGCTGGACGAGGTTTGGTGCGCTGGACACGATGAGCCGATCCAGCTCTAAGGGCGAAGCTTGTTGGGCTTGAACGCCCGCCGAGTCGCTTTTTCACGCTTGTCGTCATGTCACTCGAAACGATCCGCAATGCCAGACCATGTTCTTCTTTAATTTGATTGAAAGGGAAGTGTAAGGTACAAATACAAGCCGTCTTCCACTAACTAGCAGGCGTAGCAGCATTGCTATCATCGCCATCACCTTCGAATCGTCCCCTTCTCCCATTCCCACTTGATCCGCCTTCGATAGGCACCGAACCTTGCAGCTTTTGTCTCAACGACAGATACTTGCGTCGCTGCTGAGCAGACACCGAAGGCTGGATCTTTGACAATGCCGCTACGAAGTGCGAATGCATCACGATCACTCTCACCCCTTCCTCCTCCCCTTTCTTCCCCTTCTTGACCTGAGTCACCGTCGACGCAGTCTGAGAGTTGCGGAACAGGATAGTCTCCCTCAGCGCCAGCACAGCAGCCTCGCGCACAAGCGCAGCCAGATCGGCTCCAGAGAATCCTGTAAGCTTTTCATCGTACGCGATAGTCTGCAGATCGACCTC
Source organism: Pseudozyma sp. F8B2 (assembly GCA_003004685.1). Lineage (NCBI taxonomy): Eukaryota > Fungi > Basidiomycota > Ustilaginomycetes > Ustilaginales > Ustilaginaceae > Pseudozyma > Pseudozyma sp. F8B2. The sequence goes on along the minus strand of NXFQ01000001.1, from coordinate 1,349,480 downwards.
GTCACTGAGAGGCGTCTTGCTGGTGATGGTCTTGAGGATCTCCAGTCGTTCGTCGGGCTTTGGCAAGTCGACGTACAGCAGCTTGTCCAGTCGGCCAGGACGACACATTGCAGGATCGATCATGTCGGGTCGATTGGTGGCAGCGATGACGTACGTCTGGACGCGCGATTCCAAACCATCGAGCTCGGTGAGTAGCGTGTTGACCACTCTGCTTGAGCTCTCCGACAACGAGTCGTCTCTGCGCGGCACAAGGGCGTCCAGTTCGTCGAAGAAAATCACGCAGGGCGAAGAAGTTCGTGCACGCGCAAAGACTTGACGCACTGCCTTTTCGGATTCGCCGACGTACTTGTTGAGCAATTCCGGCCCCTTAACCGAGATGAAGTTGGCGCGAGACTCGTTTGCGACGGCTTTAGCGAGAAGTGTCTTGCCGCATCCTGGCGGGCCCCAGAGCAGAACACCGGAAGAGGCGGAAACACCGACGGAGCGGAACAGCTCGGGTCGTTTGATGGGCTCGACGATGGCCATAGACAGCTCGTCTCGCGTGGAGTGGAGAGCGCCGACGTCGGCCCAGGATACGTCGGGCACGGTGGCGAATCCTTCTCGTTTGGACGAAGGCTGGACGGACGGTAATGCCACCAGAAAGTCGGCGTTGGTGATGGCGAGAGGCGCAAGCTGCGCGTCGGTTAGCGGCGAAGGATGATTTTTCAGAAAAGAGGCGATGGAAGAATCGCGGATGTGCTCAGGGAGCGCATCGAAGAAAGTGGCCGATGGGCGGATGTTCGATGGCGCAACAGAGGTTGATACAGGCGTCTGCGCGCCGTCTTCTGCAGCTGACGCCTGCGTTGCCACACCGGCGGAGAGGCCCACAGAGTCGACAGGCGCATCTACAACCGCGCCGTTCGCGACAGGCGCGGTCTGAGCGGAGGCAGAGCCGTCCTGACCGTCGGAAGCAGTCTGCAGGTCGGATTCATCCATATCAACGTCGCCTTCTGCTGCTGCGTCTTGTTGATTGTCGCTGGCGTTCAGACCGATAGCCTGAGAGATACGTTCCACGGACAGACTGGACGGTAGCGAATCGGACTCGCTGAGCTGCTGAAAGATGCGCTTGACTGCGATGATTCCTGCGGCGGATGTCAAAGCGGTCAAATCTGCACCCACGTACCCCGGCGTTGACTTGGCCAAAGCTCGGAAGTCAAAGTCGCCTGAGAGGCGGAGCTTTTGCGCGAGCACCCGCAGAATTCTTAAGTAGAGAAACGAAAGTCAAGATATGCAATTTGTGTCAGCTCGGGCTCGGCCTCTTATTGAGGCGCACGCATATCTGAGTGCTGTGCTGTGAACGGAGCTGTGAGATCAGGGACTTGAATGGGAGGCCCGAAGGCCAACACGCACAAAACGGCCCATTGCCGCTAGCGCATTGTGTATGTTCTGCATCATGCAAGTCACAGCCTGTTCACAACATCGAGCTCTCGTGAAAAGAGGAGCGAAGATCGCGGTCGAAGGTCAAAACTTACTGTTCGCGTCCGTCCTCGTCTGGGACACCCATGGCAATTTCGTGGTCGAAACGTCCTGCTCGCCTTAGTGCCGGATCGAGACTGTCCGGTCGATTTGTTGCGCCGATGATCATGACTGGCTTTCCATCTGTCTTTTCCCAACTAAGATCGTCGAGCGACGTGAGCAGCTGAGCTACGATACGGCGTTCCATCTCTCGCTGTGCGGTCTCTCGCTTTGGTGTGATGGCATCGATCTCGTCGATGAAGAGGATGCAGGGTGCGATCGAAGCGGCCTCGTCGAATGTGTCTCTGATCGTCTTTTCCGACTCCCCTGATGTTCCAGAGACGACCGAGGGCGCCGAGATGGAGAGGAACGGTACTCCGAGCTCACCGGCTACAGCGCCAGCGAGCATGGTCTTACCACAACCGGGAGGACCGTGGAGCAAAACACCTCGTGGTGGCTTGACACCGGTATGAGCGTAGATCTCTGGGTGGCACAATGGCATTGCAATGAGCTCCAAGATCTTTTCGATAGCATTGGAGATGCCGCCGAGATCAGCGAGGCGAGTCGCGGGAGGGGTATACTTCTCGGCGGTGTTCATAAGTTTCGAGACAAGACCTTTGGGTCGTTTCGAGGAAGAGGATGTGCCGGAGGAGCCGACAGCGCCGTTTCCATCGATTCGCGAAGAGCGCGACTTGCGTTTGACGGGCGAGTTGCTGGAGGCGACCAAGGCAGCATTGGGAGAGCTCTGCCGTGTTCTTGGCGCTGAACCACTGGCTATCGGAGATGCCGCTGCGGCGGCGGCTGCGTCCGCCGGGTCGTTGCTTGTCGCCGACCCTTCACCATTCTGTTGAGCTTGAGCTTGTTGTTGCCGGGCCAGAGCTGCGGCTGCGGCTGATCCGGGAGGGGGAGGGATGGGTATATTGGACGCAGTCGCACTCGAAGAAGGCGAAGAAGGAGGGAGCGGGCTGTTCAGCGATATCCTGTTGCGCTGGTTGGCCCAAGCGCCGGTGATTGAGCGATTCATGATGGAGAGAGACGCATCAGATACCACGCCCTCGCAGCCACACTAGATAGCGCTGAGTTGTGTTGCGATCGAAGTGATGGTAAGTAGAAGGAGAGGGACAAAATCATCTTTGCGAACGGAAAACGCATTTCAGCTTTTTTTCCTCCATTCCATGCCGAAGTCGAGAATTTTTCAATTTTTCTTTTTTTTTTCTTTTTTTTTTCTCCATCTTCCGAGACAGCTCAGCGTGGAGGTCGTTCGTACTTCCGGCCGGAAAATCAGGCCTTAGACTACATACGGATCATTTGGTCAAGAGATCTTGCCTGTACTTAGGGGTGTCTTCAGTATGTCAATAGCTGTCATTGAGTGATGCGATACAATGCAATGCGAAGGGGAGGGCCATGATTATTTGAAACTGCACTACTCGGCCAAATTCTGTCGGGTCCGACTCCGAGTAAGGCGCTGCGGAGGCTCGGATGCTTCTGCTGCTTCCGCCGACTGACTACGAGGCTTGATCGAGCTTGGCGCCTTCCTTGCAAGAAAACGCTGCGTTGACATCTGCGAAGCTGTCGCTTTCTGCTTGGCTGCTGTGGTCTTCGCCTTCTCGGTCGTCGAGGTCGGTGTGTTGATGGACGACGCTGCCTCGTCACTTTTGGTGCCAGCATCTGATCCGGTGGAGGCCGCCTTTAATTTGTCCGTCCCTGACTTTTGCAAAGTGCTTTTGGACGCAGCTTTCCTACGCTGGACAGAAGGTTTTCCCGTTGCCGTACTGCTTCCGTTCGTACCGTTTGCTTTCGTCTTTGTCCGAGCTTTGCTGGTGGCCGAGTCTACTGCGTCTCTGCTTGTCGTACCTTTCCCGGCGATAGACTTGACGCGCTTCCTGGGCGAGCCTGACCTCGATTGTGCCTCTCCTGCTGAGACCTCTTGACCGTCCAGATTTTCGTCGGAACGAACTCGTTTCTTGGAATTCATAGTAGGTGCCGTTTTGCTTGCATTCAGACCAGGGCCATCGGCCGCCTTACCATTGAGGGATCGCGAGGACGGCTTTTTGCGAACACCGGCGTGTCCGATAGGTGGAGGGACAATTCGGTCATCCTGCGCCGAATCAACGCTCTCATGAGTCGATATGCTGCTTGCGGAACTACTAGGCAGGCCAAGTAGATTGGATCGACTCGCAGGCGCTGCGGGTTGCAAGGAAGAGACGGACAGCGGCGCCATCAGGGTTGTAGCGGGTAGTCGGGCCTGCCCAGGGACAGCGTGAGCACCATTGGAACCAGAAGCGTGAGGAGCAGCGAAGGAAAAGGCGAAGCCACCTGGAAAGCAAGGCGTCGGCGAGACCAGCGAGGCTGGCCCCGAGCGTTGCGGTGTCAGTCCCGGAATGAATGCGTAATTGTGGAGGCCAGTCGGCGGTGTCGGCGGCGGACCCAGAGGCGCAGCAGGGGCAGCAACGCTAGACTCGGCTGGCTCCGTCTTGACGCTGAGTAGCTTGCCCTTGAGAGGAGCCGTGTCCGACGTCGAAGCCAAAGCTGAGGTCGATGTGCTCGCGGCAGGTGCGCTCGACTCGAAGTCGTGCCTAGGCACTGGAAGCTCCTGAAGGACCCGACGTGTGGCTGAGAGACTATTCTGTGATGCTTTCTCCGAAAGAGTTCGGGAGGTTTTTGTTGGGCCGGCTCGTGACTGCGGTCGTGAGCCATTGTGTTTCAGCGAAGAGGCTGCCGAGGACGGAGAGGACTTGACCGAGGCAGGCGGAACGGATGGTGGAGGAGGTTTCTTCTTGGCTTGCTCTCGTATTGACGTGGTGGACACCTGTCGTCGTGGATGCTTGTTGTTGGCTTTGACAAGCATCGATGGCTCCCGCTGAGGCTGTGCAGCTTGTCCTACCAAAGTCCTTACACGTTGTAGTAACCTTGAGCAATGGTTGGTGAGCGGAGCCAGGAGTGTTGCGAACCAGGCCAGAAGCGAGAGCGAGAGTCCAAAAACGCTGTCGATAATAGGCTCGTATGGGCGAACGACGGGAGCCAGTAGCCTGAAGACCAGGATGGAAGCGCCGTAGCTTCTCGTGAAGAGCATCCAGATTAGCAAGAGCGTCTTGAGCGAGTCGTAGAATGGCACGAACCAGGCGATGGTGCGATCGCATATGGGCTCGACCTTGTGAAAGAGGTTCCAAACCAGCACGGTGGTGAGTGCCGACTTGATGGCCGCCTTTCGCTTGGTGGTGCCTACGCGCTTGCGCATGGTCAGCTGCTTGGTGCCATCCTCGGCGTTGCGTACGAGCACCTGCCGCTCGTTGCGTCCGATTTCATTGAGCTTGGGCGAATCGAGAGCGTCGTATGTATCGCGCAGATCGAGGACCAGGATGGTCGCCTTGAGAATGAGGTTGAGGAGCCCCATGAGTCCGCAAAGGCAGCGCCGGGTGGACGGGACGTCGCAACAGCGCGATCACCAATCGCCGACCTCGAGCGGAGGGTGCCAGCAAGAAGGCCGAATGCGCCTCCGAGATCGCAGCCCTATGGCTGGCGCATCCGACGTGCGAGATGAGAGATGACTGCCTACGAGCACATTGGCAAGTTGTGGCCTCGAAGCAGCGTGATCAGAGCGGTAAAGAAGAGGTAGACGAGCAAAAGATGGAGGCATAGTCCTAGCGGGCCAAGCATGTATTTCTTCCGCTCGCCAGAATGTTTCACTTTGGTGTTGTTCTCTCCTCGTCTCCACAACGGCTATCAGACGCGTGTCTCGGGTTGATAGGTATATAGGTACAATGTTCCTTTCTCATTCCATCAGCGCACCCGCTTCCGGCTCCATAGCTCAGTTGGTTAGAGCGTAGCACTGTTAATGCTGAGGTCGGCGGTTCGAGCCCGCCTGGGGTCGCTTCTGTTTTGCTCCTTTTTTCTCCTCAATTGGTGTTCACGATTTTTTATGCCCCAATTCTGTCGTCACTTTTGCTTTTTAACCATTCTCGAAGAGGTCGAGAGTGCTACGCCATTGGGAACCGAGATGCACTTGCAGCATCGAGACCAAGATCGAACGATCGCGTTCATGTAAAGAGACTCGCAGAGGGAGGTCGCGATGGGTGGAAGCAAGGAGGGAGGAGAGGATCATGGCGTAAGCCAACATATACGATTGGGGGTGAAAACTGGGGATCGTGACGCAACACAGATGGATGGTGTGAGTAGAAGGCCGATGCGGGGAAGGGCTAGCGACTCTGCCATGCGCACAGCAGTCGGGTGCCTGGCAAAGAACAATGCAGGCGACCGCGCAACGAGAGGGAAGGTACTGTTGCAGGCGAAGTTGACAAAATTCGTAACCTTTCGTAACGAGGGGCAAGTTTGTCGGCGATCAGCGCGTCGATGCCCCGCGAAGATACCGAGGTCGACCGGGTGTGGCGTCACGTACGGATGCACCAAGATTACGCCGTCTTGAAAACGTAATCGGGTCCCAAGGAGCGCCATTGCGCGGTCCTGTAAGAGGCTCATCACCACCGGACCCCCACACGGACCAGGAGCGGATCAATATCGAAAGGCGGGGTTGAAACACACACAGCGACGATCTGTCCAATGGCGAGCTGGTTTGACCAGTACAGGATTTGTAATAGGCGTGCGGAGGGACCAAGAAGCGGACAGGCTCAGCTCGACGCAGAAGGCTCGATTTCACGTTCCAAAACAAAACAGCTGCTTACAGCGTCTTCAGCCTGGACACAGAGAGCGAGAGGAGGTGACGAGCGCCAAAAAGATTTCACGCACAATTTTCTGGTCTTGCAAGAGAAGGCAGCAGCAGACGGCTGCAATTGACGCAACACGCTCGCACGGGGGAGCCGAAACCACTTTGCGTCGTTGAGGCTCGGTAATTTCCACCTGATCTGGTATCGCCTTCTCCAACCCTGGTTTCCCCCAAGCCTTTCAAAACATTTTCGGAGAAAAGTGCTTGTGGGTGCATGGACGATTTCTTTGATTTGGCGGTGCTCGGATGGAAATGCTGAAACCGCTCTCTGCGTGAGAGGAAGAGTGATTTGGACAGTTGGACTGACGTCGGTTTGCTTGCGTTTCATGTCTCTTCTTCCACCACACCATCCGCCTCTTCTCACCCCACATAGCTCCATCAACCGGTCACACACCTTACCGTTACACTCGCAAAAATGTCCGACACCGAGAACAAGTCCGACGCCAAGAAGATCACCATGGAGGAGCTCAAGAAGCACGACTCCTCGGATGACCTCTGGCTGCTCATCGACGGCAAGGTCTACAACGTGAGCAAGTTCATGGACGAGCACCCCGGTGGTGACGAAGTTCTGATCACCGAGGCCGGCAAGGATGCCACCGAGGCTTTTGAGGACGTCGGACACTCTGAGGATGCACGTGCACTCCTTGGGCCCATGCTCGTCGGCGAGCTCGAAGGCGGCGTAAGTATCCCCTTTTGCAAGCTGTACCGCTCTTTCCTCTCTCTGGGGCAGCTACTGTTTCCATGTCTGTCGCCTCTTGGCTTGTGCTGTTATCGAGGCCGAGCGAGGAGGCTTCATCCGGACAGAAGCGGCAGCGACGCAGAACGTACCTTCGATAAGAGATTTCAGCCGAGCTAACCACTTTCCTTTTCTCCCCTTACAACACACACAGACTCAGAAGATCAAGACCACCAGCGGCGCCGTGACCAACGAGAACATCACAAACGTCAACAGCCAGTGAGTAAACACCATAGCGTCGACTCGGACGGCGCGTGGCCCTTCGCGCCAATCAGCAATACGCCCGCAAAGCATCAGCAGCTGTATTGACACCATATCTCCTTGTGCTTTCTCAAACAGCCCCTTGTTCATGTTCATCCCTCTCGCATGCCTCATCGCCTATGTCTCGTACAAATACGTCTACCTCTCTTAGACGAGTTGCAATACCACTCTAAGCTCATTTACACAGGATCTCGATTAGATCTTAATCATGTGTCGACTACGGCGTTGCGTGCATCGTAGCTGTGATCAAAGGACAAGTGCCACTACAGTGTATTCGCAACGAGCCCCGAACTGCCGTACAGCCAGATTGTGCCATGCGACCTCTGAGAGACCTGTTGCTCACTTATCGCAAAAGTCAGGGAGAGCCGTGAGTGGCACGCCGTTGATAATTCGCAGTGGGAGGGCGCATACCGTTGTCGTGCGACCACAAGTGGAGGAAATTCGGCTTCGAAAGCACGGACGCGCGATTTTTGGTCAGTGAAGCTCAGTACAGCACACGAACTTCGACTCTTGCGATTGACTGATCAACCATACCATCACTGACCCTGTACATCTTGCATCACCGAGGCCGGTATTGCCTTGTCTGAACATGCAGAACCGCAGAGTCAAGATATCATGACGGGGCACAGCCCTTCTACTTCACCCTTCAAAAAGCCTACGAAAAGCTACAATACCAGCCCTTTCGGTAACGGAGACCACGATGGTTCTCCTTCCAGACGCGCTAAGCGGCAGCGTCAGCGAATCTCGCCGTCTCCATCGGACAATGGCGCAGATGTTCCTCTTCTCGCTTCCCGAGTGATCATCGCTCTCGATCTGGACGCCTTCTACGTCTCTGCTTGCCGAAAAAGAGACCCCTCGCTCGTTGGCATCCCCATCGGCATCCAGCAAAAGGCGCTCGTTGCCACCATCAGCTACGAGGCTCGTGCAGCGGGCGTTGCCAAGCTCGACAGCATCAAGGATGCGCTCCAAAAATGTCCGGATATGGTGCTAGTCAACGGAGAGGATCTTACCTACTTTCGACAGGTCTCTAGTCAGGTCTGGAGTCTGGTCAGGTCCATCGTCTGGGAAAAGCGGGTCGAGAAGCTGGGCATGGACGAGTTGTTCTGTGATGTGACCGACATGATCGATCACCATCTCAACACTTTGGGCAAAGGCGCAAGGTCAGGTCAATGGTTTGATCTCAACCCACCCAATCAAAGCCCTAGGTTAGAGGATTACGGTTTCGAGTATCAAGCGTGGCCCGCTGATCCACCCGGACACACCCATCCAAGCGAAGCAGCACAGCATCTGGAACAGAGCCGGCCAGACTGGTGGCAGGAGCGTATGCTGGTGGCCGCCAGGCTAGCGTACTACATCCGACAGCGCATATCGGACGAAGTCGGGCTGACGTGCTCCGCCGGAATCGCTCCGAGCAAGTCGCTAGCAAAGCTCATCGGAGCGCTCAACAAACCGAATCAACAGACGTCGTTCTGCCCTCCGATTGTCGGTGGAGGCCCAGATCATCGCAATGGGCCCAATCTCGTCGAATCGAACCTCTTGCGGCACATCACTGCCTTCTTAGATCCTTTGGACCTTCGCAAGTTGCCCGGCTTTGGTCGAGTGGTGGTGGACAAGATCCGAGAGCATTCAATTCCGGACCCGAATGCTTTGGATGGAAAGAGCAGCGGACGACCGCGCATCAACTTCATGGATCTGACCAGCGTCTCTGACGATGAAGAAGAGAGGGTCAAAGTGAAGGTGTCTGTCGGTGCTGCGAGAAAGATGCTGTCACTGGAACAGATGATTGGTCTCTTCGGCGAAGTGATCGGGCCCCGGTTGTGGGCTTCGGTTAGCGGACGCGATGCAGAGCCAGTTGTTCCGGCACCTGACTTTCCACTCCAGCTGTCGATCGAGGACACCTATCCGTATCCGAGTCTACGCGGGGCTTCCATTCACAGGGAGATCGGTCGCCTATCGCTGTCCCTGCTCAGAAGGCTCGAGCTGGAGCTCACCACCCAGCATCACGCGGCGCAAGAGCAACCCAAACCGCTCAGCCAAGAAACGACGATCAAGAACGAGACGGTGACTATTCGAGACTACCAGGATCAGCCGCCAACAGCAGCCGCAACCAAGGCCGGGTGGTTGCGGTATCCGATGAAGGTACGGTTGAGTGTTCGACAGGGCTGGAATAATCGCGTGTCGAAGCAGACCAAGATGCCCGTCGAGATCTTTGAGCTTGATCAACCGAGGGAGGTACGAGCAGCAGCGATCGCGAAGGCGTGCAAGGGCTTGCTACGTGCGCTGATCGGAGGCGATGATGTGGTGGGAGACGGGATGAACCTCATCAATATTGCCGCGCTGGAGCTCAGCACGAAGCGACCGCAGAGAGCGCTTGGTAGCTTCTTCGCCACAGGACCGATCTTGACCAACGGCCAGGGAGGAACCGAGGAGAAAGCGGAGTTGGACGAAAGCTTCCTTGCCAGCCTACCTTCAGATTTGAGGGAGGAGATTGCGTTGGAGTACGGCATCAATCTCGCCTCGTCAGATGCGACCACAGGAATCGTTGAGATGGCCGATGCGACCGAGAAGACCAAGGATAAAGGAAAGAGCAAAGCTGTCCCAACAGCGGGATTGGTGTGCTCCGTGTGCGGTGATGGGATGGAGATATGGATGCAGCACGATCACGAAGAATACCCAGACTCGGGGCTTCCCCCCCGATCACCGGATCGTTCGTCGTCTCCTTTGTCAGATGACATGGAACGAGGCGACACCTTTGAAACCGATCCTGACTCGGTGCAATGCGAGCGGTGCGGTGAAGCGCTGAAGCCGTTCATGCTCGTTGCACACACACGTTTTCACGAGATGCAACACGAGACCTAACTGAACACCAACTATGTACAGTACAGTATACCCCAAACTCTCGCTATGGTCCGCATTGCATCTTTCATGACACTGGTGTACAGCAGTCGAAGAGCGTTGCGTTGTTGTCATGAACTCGAGACTTGATGAAGGACAGGTCCGAGGATCCGGTGCGCCAAAAAAAGCGTTGATTGTTAAAGTGTCGCGATGAGCTGCTCTCCAGCTGAAAAAAGTGCCCGCCAGATTGCCGGGGTCCGGATGGAGGCGAACGGAGCCGTGTGTTGTGCGGCACGACACAGCGCTTTCATTCTGTGCTTTTTTCGCTTTCCCGTGCAAGGGTCGGTTGGGTAGCTCCACTCGCCGCCCGCGCCGCAATTCCCGCATCAGCCCACACTAAAAAACGCGCACCCTCGGAGCACACAGAGAGAGGCACTCTGCCAGAGAGTGAGAGAGAGAGTGGGAAAGGGAACAAAGCGAATATCACGCGCAGCTCGAGCAAAGTAGAAGCGATTCACACACCATCCACTCACTTCATCTACCTCTCGATCCCTTTTGCTTGGACGATAACGACTACAACACGTTTTGACTTGGGACATCTGGAGCTACTGGAAGGCTGCGTTGACCTTGTTCGGATACCGATCGACTTGCATTAAAGGCCAGTCTGCAACGTCCTGAACGGGAAGCAGGGCATTTACTTGTGGAGGCTTGATACCTTGGGCCGGTACAAGTACTGCGGTGGTAGCATCCGTCTCAATCGCCTGCGGTTTCCCCCGACAACAGGATAGGTGTCGAAAGCGGCGCATCCTAACGTCCTCAACACCGTCGAGCTGCAGCCTCGCTTTCGAGAGCGGCGACACCAAAACCAAAGACAGACTCCCCGTCACCCATCCCTCGTCTCGGACGCACGTTCTCTCAACCACCCCTACACTGCGCTCAATCTACTCTCTCCGGCTTCGAACTCACCACAATGGCGCTCAACATGGATGACCTCATCGGATCCATGCAACACGGCTTCCACGCCGGCGATCGAGGCAACGACCTCAACGAGATCCGCGACACGCTCAAAATGTCGCTCCCACCCCAACACACCACCAATCCAGCCGCTGGTCCCTCAACACGTCGCTTCCAACCACCACCAGGGGCGTCATCTCTCGATGCGGACGTAGCCATGCTCTCTTCCTCTTCGAGCAGTCAACCATATCACCTACAGCAACAGCAACAACAGCTGTATCCACAGTCGTTTTTCGGCGGTAGTGGAGGAGGGGGGCCGGGATCGTGGGGATCCCAATCGAGTTCCAGTAGCAACCCCGGATGGGGTTTTCAAGCTGCGCCTGCGAATACGCCCCAACAGACTCCCGTGGAGACGTCGGCGTTGGCGAGACAGTTGCAGGCCGAATTGGAGAGGAACCAGTCCAGATCGAACTATGCGGTGCATTATCCGACGCAACAGCAGTCGTCGGGGCAGACGCTGTCACCACCGCCGACATCGATGTTGAGCAATGGTAGTGGTGGACATGCGTCACCGCCACAGGTAGGGTTGGAACGAGAATCCGGGGCAGCAGCAGGACGGCAGACGGGGATAGGTGGCGCAGCGGACCACCCCAGAAGCTACGTCAATGGTTTCGTAACTAGAGACGATAGTGCCACGCCGACACGGGGCAGTATCAGCCCGGATCTACAACGACATCAACAGCAGCAGCAGCAGCATGGGTTGGCATCGCCGTGACCGGTTTGTTGCTTCAGACTTCCCGGGGAGACTCCTCGACCCAGGTCACGACGCCCTTTTCAAGGCGGTTTCGCGCAGACGCCCAACTTTCTTTCATGGACAATCATTCCCTTTCACTCCACTTGTTTCCCTCACCACTCGCTCAACAGAATATCACTTTGTTTGCACGCTTCGAGCTTTGGGCAGAGATGTGTGAACAGCCTTCGTCTTTTCAGCTCACGCACAGAATCGGACGAGATGCTTCATGCAACTGCGTCTTTTCCGCTCCCAACAAGCAGCTGCATTTGAGCTTGTCAAGACTGTTGATATTCAAGTCTTGTCAAAAGCGTCTTGCTAGGAAATCGTGCGCAGACTACATAGTCCACCATGGCTGCAGCTTGTCAACTCTTCCAAACCCGCTTAGACGATCGATTCGAGTTCCTTGGCGAACAACAGATTGGTTGCGATGGTGGCTTTCTTGGGGATGCTTGTGGTGGAACTTGCGTTGGCGTTCAATGCTGTGAACGAAACGACCTGTGTCTTTGGGTTGACTTGCCAACCACGCTGTTATATCGACCCAACAGCAAAGATTTCTTTGTCAGTTGACCGCACACTTTAACTGTCTCGCCGACGTGGTAATTGGTACTTACGGTCTGTGCAAAGGCCAATACGTGATCCAACTTATCAAAGAACAACAACGTAGCTGCATCGTGCAATGCCAAACTGTCGTACGCCTTCTCCTCACAGCTAGCGATCTCGTTTCGAATCATATCCATCAACAGATCCACAAAGAACCGGTATTCATCCTGAGGCGGTGTCTCCCTACTCAACCTCCACACCTTCGAGTAGGATCCCTCCATCAACCACCTTTCCAAGCTAACCGGATGTTGGAGGAATCGACTACCATTCACCAGATCGGTAGGTAGCGTTTCGATGAGGGTGTGGAAAGCAGAGATCTGGTTCGAACTGAGAAGTCGGAGAAGTCGAAGTCCGAGAAGTGGTTCGTAGTGCGAGGAGGTGGGGAGAGAGGTGTCGTAGAAGGGTGTGAGAAGGGAGATGTATCGATCGAAGGCGGGGATGTCCGAGATGCGGACAGAATAGAAGGCTCCGATCTCGAGAACTTCTCGTGCAAGAACGAGATCGGACGTTGATGAGGAGGAAGACGCCGAAGGCACCAGCAAGTTGTGCTCCGTCAAGGCGATCTTCAGCTTCGTGAGCAGAGATCGCACCTCGTCAGGTTTGGATTTGGAGGATGAGAATGCCGAAACCAGCGACTTGTGGAGCGTATGAATGTCCATCTTCTTGGCAAAACCTTGACAGAGAGGCTTCAACTTAAGTCCGAGACGTGTTTGTGATGGCGAGAGGGGATCGCAAGAGCCAGTAAACTTGGGTCTGCAAGGATGAGTGGACGTGAGATGGGAGGCAAAGGCGAAGCGAAGACGGTGGTGATGAGGTGTTGGTTGATCGTGAGCGCGGCTGTGAGAGAAGTGGAGAAACACAGATCACTTTCGCCAACTTACCGGAAACGCGCGTCGCCTCTCTCTGTCCTTTATCCGCAATCCGAGCACACTCGAAATTTCCTGATATTGCACTTTCTTCAGCTCTAACATATTCAGGAAAATTCCACTTTTTCGAGCTGCAGAAGCTGCAAAGTGTCGCCATCTGTCGAGATGAGCCGAGCGAACAACACCGCCTGTCAGTCAAGCGTGTCAAGGCCTTTCCATCTTCGATAGTCACAAGAATCCTAGAACCATCGCTTGGTCTCTGGCTACAATGTTGACGAAAGGAATGTTCGAGTAGATCATCTGACTTGTTTGCGCTTGGTCAGAGATCCCACTTCCAGACCCGTTCGTGCCGCTGCCCATCGGATCGGCATCGTCTGCTGGAATCACAACGATGCTGGCCGATCGGTCGTTCATCTGAGGTAGCAAAGACGGAGTAGTCTCCAACAGGGGCGGTCGTCAGCTGATACAGCAAAATGAGCCGTTGCGCAGGTACTCACGCTTTCAACCGTGCCTCTGAGTTTCACCGAATGTTCGCCTTTGACGGACCAGAACACCACCTCTGCTCCGGGCGAAAAAGGTCGTTTGATGGTCGAGCTGCCGATTGCGGCTATAGTCTGAGCACCCTCATTTGATGCCTGCAGGCGCGTGACTGAGGTGCGACCCCAATTTCCTGCCGCGGTTGAGATGGCGAAAGAAGATGTGTCGATGTGGTGTGGGGCGTGCACGGGATTTGTGTGATTCCAAGTCCCAGGAAGCAAGTCACGACTCCAGTTGGGATGCCTTAACATCAGTTCCACGGCTGAGGATGAGTTCGAGATGTTTCCGGCAGATGTTATCGACATGGGTGACGCCGTCTGGTTGGAGTTAATCCCGGCAGAGTTACTGAGCCACGAAGGCTGGATCAAAGCTCTTGGACAGCTTTGCCATTCAGTCGAAAGCGCTATTGCATTCTGGTGACTACTATGCCTGAACGTTGGCTGCGATTGAACGGGATTCTGCTGCCATTTGGCAAAGCCATATGTCGAATTTGGCAGCCATCCCGAGCCGGAAGGCAAGCTCTGCAACCCGGAAGACGTCGCTGCAGGACCGACTGTCCAAGTGGCGGAAAAATCAGCAGGAGTGCATGGATTTGCGCTGAACGTGCCTGGCGCGGAAGCATTCGCTGATCTTAGAAAGTCTGAACCCGTTCCTTTCGTCGCTGCATACGAATTGACAGTAGGAGCGTCGTCTTTTGATAAAGACAGCGCAACTACTGTGGAATCACCTGCTCTGGCAACATCTCCTTGGCTTGGCTGGACCGAAACTTGCGCTGTTTCCTCATCATTTGAAACAAAATTTGTGGCGTTGCAGCCAACGATTTTCGAGCTGCTCGCTGCAGAAGCTTTTGAAGGTGGGGAGGGCTTCCGGAACTCAGCATTTTTCTTAGATCCTTCTTGAGAAGTGCCTGTCCGCGGCTGATCGTCGGCCGCCTCTTTGTCTTTGTGTTTCTGCGCTTCCGTCCGCCTCATTGTCTGCATCTGAGCGTCGAGCTCATTAAGGAGGCGTTGATAGTGCTCGTGTTTGCGTAAATTTTGCTCCTGCTCCTCGGCGCTCCTTACCTTGTTGGACCAGGAATGTTCTCCGACTCGCAACTCTGCAAGCAGTGCATTTCGACTGGATTTGAGGAGTTCGCTCGGGTTGGTGTCGGTAGATTTTTGTGATGCCGCCGTGTCCCTCGATGTGTCATTCGGCGCCTCGTTCGGCAGTTTCTGTCGCTTTCGATGATGTTGCCAGCTTTGAAGCCGCGCCTGTAGGTCAGCTGGCACATTCAAAGGACAGGTAACAGAAGCATCATGCGCTGTAGCTACTGACTTGACAGCAACAGAGCTGCACTCCTTTGAGCTGCTCGGAGGTCTACAAGGTAAAGAACCAGCGGCGGTGCTATCAGAACGGGTGTTCTGTGCCATCCCTAAATTCGTCCGACGTATCAAGTCCAAAAGTGCTTGACGTGTGAAGTCGTATGAAGCACTTCGGTTTCCATTGCTGACGAATGTTGCAAAGGCTCTAGGGTCGCGCTTCGATGACGCTCCCGTGGAGCTTGCTCGCTCTAGCGAGGGAATATTCGAGAGGGAAGATGAGCATGCCGCGCCATCTCCTGCTACCGTTGACTGCGAAAGCTTCGGGTGATCCGTCGTGATCGCATTTGCAGCTTTGACCGACCCAGGCGGTACAAATTGGGTACTGGACGAGGTTTGGGACGCATTTGACCAACTTCGAGACCGGACAACGTTGGACAGAGGCACTTTCTTGAGAGGACCGCTGGGATCTCCGGAGAAAGAGAGGACATCTCGATGCTCAGAGGTCGAGCCGGAAGGTCTGCCGGATGGACTGCTGGGCAGCTCGTTGACCGAACGCAGCTGGTCGTTTCGCTGTGCACGGTCGAACGATTTCCTCTTAGCTGTTCCTGAGACAGGAAAAACTGGATTCGGGGTCACACAGAAAGGAGTGCTACCAGAAGGACTGGTGTCGGACTCGCGATCTGTATCCTGATCGGTCTCGTAGAGTGCAGCCGTTTCGACCATTGAGATCGGGTAGCGAGGCCTCGGCTGCAAGGGTATGGCTTGGGGCAACGAGAAATGGCTCAAGCTGGAGAGGTCTAGAGACAGTTTGGCCTTCGCTTTATCTGCTCCAGAGTGATGTGAAGATTCAGACTTCAAGGGACGAGGTTTGTTGCGTTCAGAGCGCTGCAACGGCATCGAGTATAAAGCTTTGTCACCAGCCCCTCCGCACAGATTCCGGTTCTTGGATTCTTGCGACCTGCCAAAGATCGAGCGACTATGTGAGAAAGAAGCTCTTGTGCTTGCGTGGTCGTCGTGGTCAGAGGAAGACCTTTGCTGGGGAGAAGACGACAACGTGGACGACCACAGCTCGGACGCAGAGTCAACTGGGGCGTTGGTTGTTTGGACGAATCGGCTTGAAGCTGTTTTCGAAGGCTTTCTCACACTGCCATGTAAAGCGCCTGTCCCAGCAACACCGAATGACACGCTCTTGCCGGTCCTGCCATTGTGCGGAGACGCGGTGGGGCTATGATGTTTCTGCACGGCAATTATCCTCGACCAGGCTCCAACGTTGGCAATCGCGTCAGGATGCGGAAGCTCTGTCCACGCAGAAGACCTTGCTTCAGCTTCCACCTCGGATCTTGATAGACCCGCCGAGGCAGAGGCCCGTGTTGCGGGCGTCAGCCCTCCTCCTGCGAGACTCTGGAGGAAAGAGGCCAAGAACGACTCATGGCCTTCAGTGGCCGTAGATGTAGACTGAGTCTCTGTGCAGGCTTTTTTATCGCTTGGGGCGAGTGATACTGGCTGAAGGGAAACGTCTTGGGACTGAGCAGAGTCGTTTGTGCCCGAGATAGTGGTGGGAGCATCATGCTTTGGGATGGCGACGTTTTTGGCCGGCGTAGCTTCAACGTCGTCTCCTTGGTCTACTAGATTTGGCGGCACGACGATGTCTAGTAAAGCGCTAGGAGTGGCGGGGGGATTCAGACCCAAGTCGTCGAGGGTCAAAGGGGAGAAGGGATGCTGAGCGCGGGTCTGCTGTAGCGACGACCATTCATCTGAGGTGAAGAGCGTGTCTTCGGGAGCAGACTTCGAAAGTGGAGGAGTTTGAAACAGCTCGTCGGCGTCTGCCCCTGAGTGTGGTGATTTTGACGTAGACATCTTTGATGCAATGTCAATCGGAGATGGAGAACGTTTTCGGTTGCGGCTGGACCCTCGAAGTCTCGATAACAATGATCCTGCGATGTGTTGTTGCTCTAGTTGTTCGATGCAACGGCAAGGAACATGCGGCTATCAATGGAAGAGGTCGATGAGTGATGCCTCCGACCGGGGCAGAGAGGGTCTTGTGAATTGGTGCAGACGTCCTGGCGAGCTCATACGGCATAGTCAGAGACCGGAAGTCAGCTGCAGAGGGTTATTGGTGATCCACGAACGTCGAACTACTCTCCATAGGCGGTACAGTGACCCTGAGACTTGGATAGCTGAGCGACAGAAATCTTGAGCCTGAAGGCGTGGGAGAATGCAGCGCAGCCACACGAGCAGTCACATCGCGTTCGGCTAGTCCGAGCCGGCCAGTGAGCATCTGCTTGCGTGTCACGACAACACGACCTCGGTGTGGTCCGACTAGGTTTAAGCTTCAAGGGCTTTGTGCAGAACGAAAAAGATCAAGCGCAACATTCACATTCGAGCAGAGCGTGAGAAACTGACCAACAAACAAGGTTTGCATCTGTTCCCACGATCCCGATTCTGCAATGTTTGCTAAGCTGGGCTCATTTCATGTCTCATTGCCTCCCAAGAAGCCCAGAGAACGTGATGAGTTTGGCTGATTACGAGCCTTGAACACGATAGCAAACCCGCCATCGAAGACGCTTTTGCGTGGAAAGTGTCGAGCGCTTATCTGCTTGCTGCAGTGAACGCTTCGGTGTCAACGGCGCATGCTGCTGGGCTGCATGCATCCTCGAATTGCTTCGGAAGGTGCGATGAAGCCATACAAGCCCGGTTGAGATGGACTGCTCGTTTACTTTATGAAACGGTCATGCGGAGCTGCGTTGTGGGTTCGTTGCATCGCCGCTGTAGCAGCGAGCAAATACAACAGAAATCGGAACCCAATGTTTGTTGATGGGGTGCCCGCAGATGGAAACCTTCATCATTGCAATCTCTCTGATTCCCTAGAAGCATCCTTATCGCCTCCGTGGCATGTTCGCAGGTCACGTCAAGTGAGTCACACCCATGAGTCTCTGATGTGACCGGAGACGACACCATGCGTCGCGTCAATTTCGCCACCCCCTGTTCTGGAATTGTCTAGTTTACTCAACCCAGCATTGGAGAAGCAGCACTATCGGGCGCAGATCAGGGTGAAACTTGAAGTCGAACGTGGGAGACATGCACACGAAGGATAATGAATGCTGGGTAAAAGTACACTTGGAGAGAAAGCACATGATCAAAGCTTCGATGAGAGGTCGTGTGGAAGTGAATCCGTTCCACTGTAGAGAGATGGCCCAAGATCACCGATGATGCAGGGCAACTTCAATCGTCGGCAATGGGTGCTTCTTCGTCGAGATGCTTGATCAATCGCACTCGAAGCTCGGTCGCGTCGTCGCCTCGCAGCGCGTCCGAGACAAAGAAGCATTCGGTCTGCATCTGTACCATCTCGAGTGCTCCCCGCAGTACACCAGCTAGCACATTGCTGAACCACAACCCACCGGCTCTTGCGTCGCGAGGAAGTTCGACGAATTCTGCCAGTGGGTTCTCGTCGATTATCAAGCTGAACTCGCGAGACCCCGACGACGCGTGCGCAGATGCTGCTGTAGGTTGTTGGCCTGCTGGAGCTGCGGACGCTGCTGCTGCACCTGAACTTGATGCTGCTGCGTCCTCCTGCTGATGATGGATGACAGTAGGTGTGATGTTGAGGAACATCTTGAAGCCGACCTTGCTCACAACCTCACCCACTTCGCGAAAGTCAGAGCATTTTGAGAGGTTGGTTCGCGCCAAGAAATCCTCTATCAATCTTGTGCCGATGTTGTAGCCCCTGCCGAACACAACACAGTGTGAATGGACGTGCAAAAAGGAGTCAGTCGTGCCTCAAGGATGCAAGTAGCATGCAGGATAGGCGAATGAACGTACATTTTGTCGAGTTGTTTGTTGACCTCCGCGTAGTCTTCGTAATCCTTGATCAGCTGGATGACCAGCGCTCCGTAGGTCAGCGTGAAGAGCTCCGCATTCTGTTCGTGGGGAAGGCGCACGCGGCGACACGATCGCAGAGGCCGTTGTAATGCGCGATGAGCAGGAAATGTAAGCGCTGAATGAAATGTCCTATCCTCGATGTCCTTAGAGACTCACGATCTTCTCTGTCCTGTTCTTCCACACATCTTCGCCTGCTTGCTTGTACTGTTTGGTGGACATCCCGTCGGCGAGACAGAGTACGAGGCTAGAGAATGCTGATCGACTCTGAGGTGGAAGTATGAGCGTTCGACAGAATGATGTGGAAAGATCTCGTAGTACGGAAAGACGAGAGCAAGATGACACTCGACAGGGACGGCAAGGAAGGGCAACCAATGAAGGAAAGCAGGATGGTCCGTGTAACGCTGCGCTGCAAGGCTTGAAAGCCTAGATTTGAGAGGCTCGGATTTCGGGAGATTTTTTTTGGTTCATGATGTTAGAAGACATTACCCAACAGTGTCTCAGCCGCCGGCTGGATAATTTTTTGTCCGCTGCGCATTCTTCGACGTATGCAAGGGACAAGCGACAAGCTCGTGCATGCCACAGCCGTTCGCTGCTACTTCTCTTCAGCTCTACACCCTTGCTCCTCAGCATCCAAATCCACCATGCGTCGCTGTAACAGGCAGGTTCGAGGTGAGCCACAAGCCACCGAAGCCGTCTCTTCGCCCTGTCGTCTGCTCGAGGTGTCTGCATATCGACGATCGCCGAAGCTAGTAGTGCCTGTCAAATTGGACCCTGCAGATCTCTCCCTTCCTTTGCCTCCCTCCGACTGTGCGCATGATCGACGGGCTTCACCAGTGTCGCTTGCGCCGCTGCATGGAGCCTACACATCACAATCGTTACATTCTCTCCGACCCCTTGCGTTGAAGATCCCCCATCGCGGAGCTGGGCTTTGCCTTCTGGTACGCGGAATCGTCGACGACATTCTTCAGCGACGGACCGGGTTCGTTTGGCCAGCAGAGGCTCTTTTTTTCGCTCTCGGCTGCCTGTATGGCGACATGGCACTCACCCGTCAGTGTACGAGATGTCTTCACGCGCTCGAACGACCCTTTCGCGCTAGTTGTACCTTCTGCTGTCCGCGGCGCACATACCGTCACGCTCAGCATCCTGTGGGACGCGCGAAGTTCCTCAATCTGCGGCATCGCGTCCAACTTGCCAAAACAGGAATCGTCGTCAGCCCTCACCTCTTCGTTGTCTTGTCCATCTCGTTCGCGGGTCCTTCGAGGCTTTCTACGCTCTCCACCACCAACTCTCCCCAAAGCTTCTATACATCCCTCCGCCCTTCCTTTCCTTCCCCGTTCCGGCTTCACCTTCGTTAGGTCGCGTCTCTTCAAGAAAACCACCATATATCCACACAGTCACTACACGATCTCTTCCCTATCCCTATTCCGGCTGCTACACGAACAGATCTTGGCTCATAATATCTCGGCTGATCTCCAGGTCACTGCGCTTTGAGCACATACACGACGTGCGAGAAACGTTGCGATCGTGCCCTACAAGCCTCTGTGCACCTAGAAAGTCATTCTCATCAACGTTGAGACGAACCCTTTCTGCAGCATAAAAAGCCGGTTCGAGCGACAGCGACATGATGAGGCTGACTACGAGAGCAGCGACATCGCCAACTTGGCTCGCTGCGCTGCTGGTCCTAGCATCGATCGCACAAGCAGCTGTGCGCGTCGAGCGTCCAGCCAGTTCGCAGCTTCCCCAGATCGCTCGATTTGGCCAGCCTTACGCGTGGTCTTTCGCCTCAAACACTTTCGTCGACGTCAATGCCACAGCTCCTCTAGAATACAATATCACTGGACTTCCATCGTGGGCCACCTTTGAGCCTGCAAGCCTTGCCCTCTCAGGTACCCCCTCCCTACCGTCTGCGGGACCGGCGCGTCAAAACGACACGGTGATCCTTACGGCTACCAATCAGAAAAGTGGAAGCAAGGCGTCAACGTCTTTCCAGCTGATCGCAATGGGTGGCACCGGCCCTGTACTCAACAAGCCACTTTCCCAGCAGCTTCCTAACGCGACGACGCTTGGCGCGAAATCCATCTTGCCGTCCGGCGCTCAGCTCTTGCGTCTCGGCTATTCCTTTTCCATCGGCTTTGCAGGCGACACATTTACCTCGGACAGCCATCGAGTCTACCTATCAGCAGAGCTGGCGGATGGTTCGCCTTTGCCAGACTGGATGCACTTCGATCAGACCGTCACGCTGTGGGGTCTGGCTCCAACAGATGTGCATACGGCAGGAAGCTTTTACACCGTCGTCGTAACCGCCAGCGACGTGCCTGGATATGCCGGTGTCAACAGCTCGTTACAAATGGTTGTGAGCGGCGCTAGTCTCATTCAGGCAGCGCCATTTCCAGCCATCAACGCGACTGCAGGGCAGGCCTTCCAATCCACACTCCCACTTGGCGGCATTGTCGATGCGAATGGCAGCCCAGTCAACACCTCTTCGCTCCGCGTTAGCGCCAACACCACCTCAATAGGCCCATGGCTATCGTTCGACGAGTCGACCAACACCTTCTCTGGCACTCCGCCGTTCAACTTGACCGACGGGGGGCCTCTTCATTTCGCCGTGCCGATCACGCTTGCTAACGCAAGCAACCCCGAGATGCGATCTGTCACAGCATCGGCGCGAGTAACAGTTTTCTCCTCCCCATTCTCGGTCTCAACTCTGCCGGACGTAGAAGTCACGCCCGGCAGAATGTTTCAAGTAGAGCTGGGCCAGTACTTCCGAGCAGGCCAGACGCCCCCGCAGCTGGTGCTGAACCCACTATCAGCGGAGCAGTGGGTTCACTTCGATCCCGCCACAATGCTGCTATCGGGCACCCCTCCCAAGAGCGGTGCCGAGCGTGTCGATGTGCAATTCTCAGTCGAAACGACAGAGTCCAGCGGCTACCGCAGTGTTTCCACGCGAGGCTTTGCCATCAACCCATCATCTTCGTCTGCGTCCCCAACACCGCTTCCTGTGCCGAGTCGAAGCGTATCCCCTGGGCGTGCCACGGCCTCTTCTTCCACCAGCTCGACCGGTGGCTTTGCCTCGTCAGACTCTTCATCCGACGCAGGCTCTGGCGGTCTTAGTAGTAAAGCCAAGTTCGCCATCGCTGCATCACTGGGTAGCGTCGGAGGGCTTTTCATGCTGATCTTCCTCATGATGTGCTGCCGTCGCCACTGTGCCGCGGAGGACCGTCACTTTCGAGGCGCGCATCCCGATGACAGCGATTCGGTCTTCGAAAAGCCCAACAACAGCTACGGCTTTGACGACGATCGAACGCTGGCAGATGAGCGATCCCCTCGCTTCGGATGGGCTGGACTCAGACCAGGTGGAAAGCAGGTCGGAAAGGGCAAGAAGGACGACGAGGAGGCGAGTCCGTACCTCGATCCTTACGCGGCTCTGGCAGATGCAGGTGCCGCCAACGCAGATCGTTCTCCGTTTTCCGATGCGATGACGCTGGCCCCCACAGACGAAGGTCACGGGCCAGGATGGTCCTCTGGACACCCCCGTCAGATGGTGACGACGGACTCAACGAATATCGCACCGGGAACAAGCACGACCACGGCTGTGCCTCCCTTCATCCCTTTGCCCGCTTTCAGTATCACCAATCCTTCACCGCTGGCTCCGGAGAAGCCTAGACGGGGATCCGTGCTCAATCTCTTCAACAGAACGCCCAAGACATCCAAGTCGAATCGTTCTATTAACAGACTCGCCTCGGTCCCTGCTTCTGAATCCTTCGGACCTCAGACCGGATCGGCCGAGGAGCGAGCCGATCTTGCCCGTCCGGTTTCGATCGGTCTTGGTCTCGAAGGCATGATGGATCGCGACTTGTCGCAGATGACCACCTCCAAGAGTCTTGCTGCGCGTAGTAGCTGGGAGTCAAATCTCTTCTACGATGACACAATGGACCGCGGCGTCAGCACTTCGGCGGCACCTACCACCCCCGAGAGACGCCGTGGAGAGGCCTTGCGCACTGAAACCCTTAGCCTGGACTCCCCACTTGAGGTTCCGGTCCGCCGCACTTTGGGCTCTGCCCCGATGCGTCACAGGAACGCGCACATTAGCACTTCGCCTGCATTCAACCTCACCGCCGGGTTTGAAGATTCACCGGAACGTGACGACGACGCGCCGCGAGATCGCTCAGGTTTGACGTCGAAGGTCGGGCATGAGCGAAAGATGGGTGGCGGCGCAGAGTCCATTGATCTGAATGACGCAGTTGTCGGATATGCTCGCAAGGTCAATGTCGAGGCGTCGGGGACCATTCCTCCTCCTCAGCAGGTGAGCATACAGCAAGGGCATCGTAACCTCTCGCAACATCTTGAAAACTACATGCAGCAAACACCTCGGGGAGGATCGATGGATACGACTCGAAGTGGTTCCGTTCCACCAGCGCACGACGACGACCCCTTTGAGGATGCCGAAGATGACCCTTCGGTGGCTGCCACTCAACGAGCCACTGTCGAAAACACCAAGAGGAACTCGGCAGCCACTTATGTGCCTGACTTAGCCGGTGCCGAAACAGCGGCTGTAAGATACCCGGACAGCCGCAGGAGCTCAGCGGTCCCCGGTGCCCTTGACGCTAGTTCAACTCCTGTCCGCACTAAAGTGGTTGGTCCGAGGACTAGTGGCGACGAGCAGCGAGGCCCCACTGTTCGAGCGGTCAGGCAGTCCACTGGACCGATTCCTGCTTCGCCTGTCGTTCCGGGTGCAACATATCGTGCCGCCTCAATCGACAGGGAAGAGAACGCACAGACACCTGTGAGAGGCAATCGAGCTCCGGTCGCGACACGGGACGCGGAGACTGGTACCGCATCCGCCGCTTCCGGGCGTCCTTGGTCTGCCAGTTCAAACAAGTCTCGAGCAGCGACATCCTTCCAGACACCTCAATCCTCGTCTACTCCGGCTCGAGTTCGGCCTACACACAATCCCTCCTCTTCCATCTCACACCGTCGCAGCGACTCGTCCACACGCTCCGGGGATGCACCTCCTCCTAATGTCTCGACGCCATGGTCAAGCATCCGATCTCATACTGTGACGGTCAGACCTGGTGAGCTGATCCGCGTCTCTGCGCTCTCCGGGACCGCGGCGCCACCCATGGTCGGCGGCGCGCCAGGTTCGCCCGGCAAGCGATCTGGACGCAAGCTCAGCTACCATCCTGTGCTGCAGGATGAAAAGTACTTTGAGTACTACAATACCTGGCCCGAATTCCTTCACTGGCTGAAGTGGGACGATCGCATGCAGGAGCTGTCTGGCACGGTCCCTCCTAAATTCGGCCCGACCCCGCTCAGTTTGAAGTTGGCTATCCTTGCGAGGCCATCTAACGCGGCACTTCCAAGCGCAAGTCCAAGCTCGAGCCCCTCTAAAATTGGATCTAGAACAAGCACAGGGCACGCACGGTCTACTTCAAATGCTTCGAATGCATCGAACGCTGCAGGCACGGCAGGGAGCGAGGACGAGGTAGCGGCAATCGTCTTGCTCAACGTTCTCCAGAAGGCTCCCTCGACTCCTGGAGGGGCCAAGTTTATCTGAAAAAAGCGCACACGGTTTGTTCATTTCCTTTGATTAGCTTAGAGAGTATCTCCTTCGTTCTACACTGTATTTTTAGACCCCTCACCGATTCGTCTGCCATTGTCATCGACTTGCTCTCAGCTTCTGTTGTGATGCCACAGGACCGATCTTGAAACGAGATCGGGGATAATTCGTTGAAGAGATATCGGGAGTTGATTTATGCAGCCAGCATGCCTGTCGGAGCTGTCGAGTTATGCAAGCGGCATGAAGTCCGCGTTGACGCTGGTTCGCCTATCTTCTTGCCCAACCTTTCGCACTCGCTATGACCCCCTTTTTCGGAACGGAGAACATCTTCATTCTAGCTCTTAGTTTAAGCGAGATGTGGGCACCCAGCCGTCGGGACCTTACCCGCGCTGTGAACGGATGCAGGTAGGACCGGGTCCTTCGAGAACCAGTCCTGTGGAGGCGAATGTGTCTCTGAACAGAGGAACCACACCGGGTAGCGTGGGTGTATTTCAGCCCCCTGGGCTGAACGTGCTTTGGCGAGAAACATGCATAGGCATTTGAAGTCAAATATAGCTACTCCCCAATCTCAGGTGGAGTCCAACTCTCCGCTCTTCTCTTCTTCTTGCTCCTCGACATCCTCGAAGCGTCCTCACTTCCGGTTTCGGATAGCAGATCCTGCGTCTGCTGCATGTCTCACCAAATCAGCTTGTAGTTGCACCTCGTCACTCAGGGCAGAGACAGAGGTAAGTCACATCCGCGATCGCATCACGAAGATATCATGCACAAGGACTTGGCACACACTGTTGCAATAGGAGCGACGCACAGGTGGACCCTGGCTTCCCGCAATCAAGCCTCATGCCATGCAGCCAGACGGGATCCTATGATCCCGCTGGAAAGGCCGGAGCCCAAGCCAAAGCTGATTCAGCCTGGTTGCTCGAGGAGGAAACGCCATCGTGTCCATCGATTGCAGTTTAATTTCAACGAGAGCTGCCGTAGGACATGCGTCGTTGCGGGTGCTTGACCGACCTGTCCAGGGAACTCGAGACGGGGCACTTGTCATGCTTTGAGGTGTCTGGTCTTTATGGCCTTCTCACAGAAGTGCCAATTCTGGTCAGCGGCACGAGATTGTAGAGCCACAGCAGAGCGTATCGGAAAGAAACTTCATTGGTCGCGAGTTGTCTACTTGGTCCTCACATCGCAGACAGCTTCTTGGTTCTCACTGAGAACTCAGATCCCATTTACTCACAACGTCATCTTGTCATTCCCTCCTGAACCTTTCTGTACGCAACCCATCTCGTCTATCTCCTCCTGTCACGCAAACACATCATGGCGTCAACCTCGCCTTCCACTTCTGTGTCGGACCGCAGCATCGCATCCCTAACGAACAAATCCGGGCCAACAATACCATCTCGCAAAGCCTTCTCCGAGCACCAGTGTCACAATACAGTCATCGGCCAGAAGACTACGAACCCTGACTCCGACTCCGACTCCAACTCCATATCCTTCCAGCGATTACGTCGAAGACCGTTCCAGCGTCTACCCATTCCCGCCTCTCAACTCTTCGCTTCCGCATCATACGGCGATTCTGAAGACAACGACAACCACTCCAGCCATCCTGTTGATGGTGGGATCGATCATAGCCCAACCTCGTATCACGCTGAACTAGTATCCGACGACGAAAGCTTTCCACGATCACCAAGCAACTCGCCGCTCTCGCGCCTGCACGCAAAGAAAAGGTCTCCACGTGCGCTATACGCAGCTTTACGCAGTGGATTTGTCAGAAAGAGACTTGCTCGGGGCAGAAGCGCGAGTGAAAGCTACTCGGATAAGCAGCCGCGAAGACAACCACGCGAAGGACTACAGCT
Source organism: Pseudozyma sp. F8B2 (assembly GCA_003004685.1). Taxonomy (NCBI): domain Eukaryota; kingdom Fungi; phylum Basidiomycota; class Ustilaginomycetes; order Ustilaginales; family Ustilaginaceae; genus Pseudozyma; species Pseudozyma sp. F8B2. The sequence goes on along the minus strand of NXFQ01000001.1, from coordinate 1,323,100 downwards.
CGAGCTCGAAGATCTCCTTTTACCCCGAAAGAAGGTTGCCGGTCGAAAGCCGATTCCTGAGAGGCTTTTAAGGCATTTTGAGCATCAGGACGAAGCTCAGGGACGCAGTTTTTCCGCGCCGGATATCTTTTCGCTTTCGCACCTGCAAGACGATAGTGAAGCTTTTCTGCGAGAAGGTAACTCTTTGGGACTATATGTTCCGAGCGACGTCGAGCTACAACATCATCAACAAGATCATACAGTGGGGGGAACAGCCGCTGCACTCACTTTTGGCTCCAGCGACCTTCCCGAACACATCTCGTTCGACACTTCGTTGCTCGATTCAGCTCCTACGCTCACTTCTCCATCCTGGCCTCAACGGCGCCTGAGGAGAACCACACGATCGATCTCCGAATCACACCATAATAGACAGCAATCTTCGCTCGCTCGTACTCTACTTCTTGACGCAGCTTCCACGATCACATCCTTCACCTCTGGCTCTTTGGGATCGAGCTCAGGCGATTCTGATAGCGACGCTAGCTCGCAGCAGTATACAAGAAGATTTCGAACTCGAAGCGGAAGTGAGCCCGTTTATCCTTCTCCATCCATCCTCGAGGCGGCAAACTACACTGCCGCGCAACCGCCTCCCTATCTACGACGGGTCTCTAGAAAGAGAGAAGGAGAGATGCGCACAATATATCTGTCTCCTCACTCGCCTCCCACTGCCTTCGCCTCTAGCTTCCGGACCTCTCATACCAACCTCGTCCACCCATCTCAACGCTCCTCCTCATTGCAGCAACAAGATGCCTCGGCAGCGAGCGACAATGATCCCGTCGAGATGCTTTTGACTCCCGATCCCGACCCATCCGCATACTTTCAGCAGATGGATTCGCCCACCCTCCCCACCCATAATCACGCATCTGACAGCTTTCGCAACAAATACTCTCCTCAATGGGACTTGAACAGTATCAGTGGGTCACAGAACAGAAACTCCGAGCCATCTAGGGCGTCGATGCTGGTGATGCAGCAGAACATTCAGATGAGGAATCTGCAGAGACAACTTTCGCCTCCAAGGGCCGATCCACATGCCTCGCCGGATCGTAGTCCTAGAAGAAGGAGGAGAAGAGAGGTAGAGGGAGCAGGGAAGATGTATCCTACCGGGGAGGACGATACGACGAGTGACACCCTGATGAAAGCGGAAGAGTTGAAAGAGGGTGCGAAGATCAATCCGGTCAGACAGTATGGTGCCTTGAGGATCAGGAAGTGGCCTTCGTCAGAGGAAGTTGGCGGAGATCTCGGGCTGGACAGAAAGAAGAGCAACGAAAAGAAAGGGAACGAGAAGGCGGTTGGATTGAGACATATGTTTTCAAACCCGGTGCTGGCGGAAGAAGCAAAGGAAGGCGAGGAGCTGGCTTCCTTGAGGCAGAGACGTGCCAAGCCTCCAATCAGCATCGCCCTTCATTCGCACGGTCACCACCAGTCAACCGGTAGCACGACTGCAAGCAACCGCAACAGCAGGGCTAGCGCCGATCTCATGGGTGCAGCCATACCACTGCGCAAAAAACTCAGCAAATCAATTCTTTCACCCACCGCTTCGATCCATTCACCACCACCCTGTCCACCTCCTGCAGTACCGTTACCCGACCTACCCACGCCAAGATCGGCACCCATCGAAGAGACAGCACCTCGATCCCTCAACACCCAGAGATCCTTCGTGCGTTGCTCATCGACCCCTGTCTCGCCGTTCGAAGCCTCCCATACTCAGCCGGATGCTCAAGCGGTTGCACGTGGTACGACGAACAGTCAAAGCTTCAACGTCCTCGGTGCCGTTCAGCCTCTAGCCACGATATCCGCTTCGACATCCAGCGCTAGCAGCGGAAATGCAGGAGAAGCGTGGAGATACTCGGCTACAGATTCGAGCAGCGTTCGCACTCCGCCGTTGACGGGCGGGATGCAGTCGTCTGCGATCGAGCGAGGTCAACTACCGTATACGCCGCTGTCGGCGCAAACGGATGCGTCTGTACCCACACCCGTGACGGCCCAGCCTGCAGCGGTCGGTGGACGATTCGAATCACTGCTCGCTTCGCTCTCGTTCAAGCCTCGTGCTGATGCGGAAGCTAGATCGAGCCCGCGAGTGGACGGGAAAGACTCGCTCGGCGGAGAAAGCGAGGACGGCTCGGTCGCTGTTCACGAGCCGTTCGTCTACGGGTTGGCTCTGTAACCTGACACCATCTTCCTCAACATCGCACACAGTCGATATCACAGTCAATTCAAACTGACAATCGATCATATATACAAAGAAAATTGATCGCGTGAAGAGTGGTCAGGTCGATGAAAGCGGAGGAGTGATGGGAGCGGACCCATTGACACTTTTACCCTGTGCATCCGACTCGCCAGAAAACCTCTGTGCATCCCTCGCATCGTCCAGATCATCCAAATGCCTTTGCTGCCTGCTTCCGGATTCCCTCTCCGGCGCACAGAGATGCCCCGGCGGAGAACGAAGCCCACCAGACGGGTCGCGTACATCGGCTTGTCGAGGTTCATCGACTACGGTGAAACGGGATGCTTTGATCACGAGCGAGGTGTCCGAATCGGCACGATGGCGTTTCATCGGTCGTGTGAGTGGAGCAGGCATAGCAGCAGCTGAGTGATGGTCATGCTCGTGAGACGTAGGTTGGGTTTGATGAAGGCTGGTATGCTGAGACGCGATGACTGGCGGGAGTGCACGGCTTCGGTGGACGACTGGAGGATCTTCGAGCGGTGATAGCCTTGGTGCGGGACGATGGACGGGCTGAACTGGATGACGATTCTTCGAATGGCTCATGACTTCGGCTGCTTGAGTTTGATGATCATGACGAGCACCGTCTCCTCTGCTGCGAAGAGAGTGTGGGGATGATCGAGATGCTTGGGGGATACTGCCGCTCGACAAGCGATGCAGCGCTTGCGTAGTCCGATGAACGGGAGTTGCGGGCAGTAGATGGTGGGAAGGTGACCTGTCTGATTGGTGTACGACGGCGGGCCGACTTGTGCGATGTTGCTCCGCATCTGCTGTACGACGGTTCATGTGGTCCTCCCCGTTGTCTCTAGTCAGAAAACGCTGACCCTCCTTCAGAACTTGTTTTGCGAAACGCTTGGGATCGTCGATTCCACTGATGGAATGCGATTCCTGCTCGTTCGACGCCTGTGCATGCCACTGTACGCGCGACGATGCTGACACTTTGATCCCGTTTGGTCGAGTATAGCCAGAGGCTCTGCTGCTCATTTCATACTGCGCAGAAGAAGAAGCATGGGAGTCCATCTGGTCAGTACCTCTTCGATGAAGGACGGTACCCACCGGTGTAGCGCTACGAGGCAGAGGAAGCGCTGGTGGGATCCTGTCTTGAGGGCTGTAGGCTCGCTCTCCTGCGTTTTGAGTCCATAGAAGATCGTCTTGAGCACGTCTGCTTGGTTGCAATCGGCGTTGTCCTGGTGTATGCGGTACGCGAGCGCTGTATAGCTCCGCTTCATGTTCGTGGATCTTGTGAACGCTTCTGTGCTTATCACCTTCTGTCGATCGTCCTGCCTGATCCATGCTCTCGTAGCGACGATCGAGATGGAGAGCAGACTCTGGTCGACCATGACTCGGACGATAGGATTTGCATGAGCTGGGCGAAACTACCGTCGGCCCACGTTGACCTTCTTGCTTCGCTATAACAGATCTCGAGGCATGTCGCTCGAGTAAACCTGATGAAGTCCTCCCTTCATGTTCCCTTCGAAGATCTACACCCGGAGCAGCTTTATGGTCATGCATCAAGCTCTGATCAAATCTCCTTGCAGATCCAGCTACTGCTCGGCCCGCCACCCCACCCTTCACTTTTTCATGCCCATTGCGCCTGTAATCCTCCACAATTGCACTGGTCACAACCTCCGGGTCCCTGTGACCTGCCGATCGATCCCTGACGTCGCTTCCGTAGAGCGAATGAAGAGCGGTGTACATCCTCTGTTCTTCGGCGTAAGCCGACGAAGAAGTCAACTGCATGCTTGGCCGACGATCGTCTGCGTGTCGGTGTCGTTCTCCCGAGTGAGAGTGATCCGTCCATGTATTGGGCGGGCCCGCCTTTGACAAGGGAGGCCGCATGCTTGTCGATGAAGAATGTTTGCGAATCTCGTTTGGTAGACGAGCGCAAGAGTAATCGAACATTCTGGCTCGGTCGTGAGGGCTCGGTAGTGGCGGAGACTCTTCGTGATGACAAGCAGGGTTGAACTTTTTCCCTTCGCTCCCGACAAGGTAAAGCTTGGATTGAGGACTGACCTCTCTCCCAAGATGGCTGAAGGATGAGCTTGGAGGTGCCAGCGAGGGATGCACATGATGATGATGATGTGTGCCTAGTGATTGTGGTCGTACTAACATGGTCTTTTGTTGCTGCTGCCTCTCTGAGAGTTGACCGCTCAGCGATCGGTGGGGATGATCGTCTTGGGTATAAGGCTGCCAGCGCCTGTCGGGGTGTGGTGCCGGAGGCTTGACGACCTGGGCCTGTAATCGTCGACGATCACTCTCAACGATTCGCGACATATCGGGCACCTTCGAGGTCTCGGTTCTCGTCGACCGGCCGTTGGAAGGGTAGGGGGCGATAGGTTGGTACCTTTCCGTAGTACGGACCATCTCGTGGGATGTTGGAGCGACCTCACGCCGAGGCGGCTCAGACTTTGAGAAAGTGTGCGAATCGACTCTATCTTGGCAGAGACGTTCATAGCCTTCGCGTACCCGATCAGCATTGGGCCGCACGCTTCGGAAATGGGCATCTTGTGCATAATGATGCTCTCCACTTCGAGACTGACATGAAGGGAGAACGTCGCAGCGTTGGTTGCGAGTCAGAGTCGAGGGACGTTCTTCTTGCAATACTCGTTCGGAGCGAACCTGTTGACGACCACGATGCGGAAGATACTGTGTCGTTTGTCGATGGTCAGCGTGATGTTCAGCATGCTGAACGCCAACGACTTCAAATGACTCTTTGACATGACGTCGAGACAAAGATGTGGTGACGTTGGCCTCTTCGCGCCCGCGCGTCGAGAATGATGCATCAGTGGTATTGGTTCGTGCAACGGTACCACGAAATGACACGAGGTCATCGAAAGATGGCAAATTCAAGCCACGCTTATCGATACCAGAGCGTCTCGTATCTGAGGGGATGTGACTGGCCATGCTGAGGGAAGCCGTTCCGTGCTGCGTGGTCGGAAGCTATAAGAGCGCTGCGCGTGACGCAATGCTGAGATCTGCAGATGATGGACGACCAGCAAGGCGCAACGAGCCGTTTGCTGCGCGACGCCCGTTCTTTCACGGAGGAGCTGCTGCTGCCGGGCAAGCCTCCAGGCCCTGTCAACGAACTTGGATTTCGTCACATCCTCTGACTCTGTCTCGAACCGGACGCCGAACAGCTTGTCACATCACAAAAGCTCCGATATGAATAAGCTCAACTGACATCCCAGCGTTATGCCCCCACTATGAAACTTTTTCATTCATGCAACCTGTGCGATCAAGTTCATTGCTTGAGTATGCGGAAGATGATCAGAGAGGTTCGAGGATGAAGTCAGCCGACTATCGTGATTGGTTGTCATGTCATTGTTTCATTTTTGAAGCCGCGGCTTGTTCTTGGAAAGGGTGCTTGTGTTGTGAAGAGGAGGAAGAAGGTGTGACAACTGCCGCTTTGCCCACCTTTGCTGCTTCTTCGGCGTCCGAGATGAAGAGGGCTGTTTGAAGGTGTGAGAAAGTTTGATTGAAAGGAAGGAGCGTGTTACCATAGCGCTCTTTCGGACTTGTCACCGGGCGGACATGACCCTGGTCAAGTTTAGACACTGATGCTAGTCAAGCCTAAACAATAATGTCGATACACGGCTGGGTCATGAACTCAAATCCAGGGAACAAAAGCCGCATTGTCGCCTATTTGTGTTGAGTCTGCCACATTGTGAAACTGTTGCTTCGAACTGCTTCGTACAACAGACGGTCGATTGCAAGCGACGCTTAACGCGGCTCGCTCATCACCTTCTTCGATGATGCAGATGTGAAGGCCTTTGAAGCAAAGCTTGACAACCCTTCATAATCGTGCGCCGGTATCTCGGTACAACCGGCTGTAAGAGGGAACACCGATCTCCGATTTGCTAACTTTGTTTGCCCAAAAACACAAACGGCCAGCTCGACGTTTGAGCATGAGCAACCTGTCCACACCAATGTATACTGTGAGCCAAACCGAGTCCGAGGAGCATCGTGATCTTCAACAGTCTTCTTGACGAAATCGAAGTTTCCCTCTCGAGCCATCGCAAATCCTGCTTTTTGACTCAAGCGATATGATCAAGCTCCTGAGCGGATCCGACGGGGATATTTGTGCACACGCCACCTCGCTTCATACACCGTAACAGGCAGCAACCTAACGAAAGCGAACCACATGGCGCGAAATGGAAGCATCGCCAATGTCGCATGTGGGTGCTGTATCATCTCTGCGTGCCTGAAAATTGTCTCGCGAGGCTTGAATTGTCTCTTGCCACTCGCCACGCCTTTCATCAGGCAGTTCAGAAACCGCCGCCCATGGCGACTTCTCTCCCACCCTCGCTCTCAGATCCGCCTGCAACCCAATCCCGACTCTGCGTTCTCACGACCACCGCCAAGAGCTCTAACTCTTGCTTTCGAACTCGAAACCGATTTTCGACCCACGAAGCAACCTCATCATACCCTTGAGCACAAAGCTGAGCCTGAATTTCAACATGGCCTCTCTCTGCTGCTTCGTGGTTGCATCGTCTGAAAGTACATAAAGACCAACTGCATTCAAAGCTTGGCTTTCATCGTAGATGAAGAGCTCGATCCCTCGCCGCTTTGCGCACCGGTGGCCGACTGTGGCTGCGTCGGAGCCGACGCCGGAGAGTTGAAGAGAATGACATTGACCGTGATGTCATCGCGATACCTTCGGCTCTCGGGAGAAGGAATGGCGAGCAGTCCCGCGACTCGTTGCTGGTTAGCGCCGCCGAGCGCGTTGCGAATGAGGTGGGTCGAGAGGTTCTCGTCTTGGAACTGGAACGTTCTGAGCGTCTCTGGTCCCTTTGAAAGTGGGTGTTGCTTAGACACTGCCAGCTCTCTCTGCTCATCGGATGAGGCTGTTTTGACCGATGTCGAGGCTTCCGTCGTCGGTGACGCGGTGGTGGCAGCAGATGAAGACGGTGTGTGAATTGAAGCGGCCGAAGGCAGCGAGTGCAATTTGTCGATGGGTTGGAACGTGTGGCTCTGCAACTCCGACGAGCGGATGGTACCCTTGATACCTGCAAGGTGGCCGGCAACAAGGCTGACAGCCTCCTCGTTGCTCATCATATCCCACAACCCGTCGGTGGCCATGATGATGAAGCGGAGCTCTCTGTTGGGACTCGAGCTCGTTTCGCCCACTCTGCGCCATTCCACGGCGGGTGTCGCGGTTACATAAGGTGGCGTCTCGAGGCCACGAGGTGGGCCACGTGTCGACGCTCGGCCTCCGGGCAAGAATGCGTCGTAAAGCCGACCTTGAAGCTCGCGATCCCACTTGTACCTAGCATCACCGAACGCGCGTGTGGGCTCGAGCCCTCCCAGCACACGTCCACGCTGGATGACGTTCTCGGACTCAGATGCAGGGTGCTCGGCGCGCATGCGTCGCACTTCATCCGGGTTGCGACCTGTCTGGTCTACGGAGAGCGCTTCCACCTCCCACTTGCCCGAGTCTTCGTCCCAGTAGCCGGCTACGGCACGTGAGTCACCGGTGCACGCGACATACACATCCTGGCGTGCTGAGTCAATGTAGGTCAAGAGAGCACAGCTGCCGGACATCGCTGGCAGGATGCTTTCGTAGGCGCTCTTCTGCGTCGCCGTGAAGGCGGCATTGATGGAGCTGGGAAATATGGTGTGGGCGAGGGAGCTGAGGCTTCGTGTGTTGCCTGCCCCGCTCTCTGAAGAGACTGAGCTGGAAGAAGTGGAGGCAAGGCTCAGCTCGTATTCCTTCAACAACTCGACGGGCGTGTTGACGATCTCCTTGTCCAGGCCACGGAAGGCCTTCGCGATGGCCCTCTTTACCACCTCCGGGTCGCCGTCCAGGCCCGTGCTTGGACCGGCACCAGGCGTACCGCCAACGATAGCACGCCAAAGCTTGCTGGGCATGGCGGATTTGGCTTTTGCGATCTCGGCATACTCGCCCGCTTCTCTGAAGACCTTGTCGAGCTCGAGAGCGACAAAGGCGATGAGCTTCTGGCTGAGAAGCGTACTCGTGTGGTACCCAGCGTGGCCGTCCATAACTGCGAAGAAGCAGAGATCGCCATTTGCACTGCCAGTGGCTGTGTTGGGAGTCGGCGAGACTGGGGAAGTGGAGGAAGACGAGGGTCGATTGTCGGCGACAGCTCGATCACGTTCGACAATCACCTCTGCGCGCTTGTCCTCGATGGGATCGTTGCTGGCAACCGAGTTGGTGTCATAGCGGGCAACGAGACAAGCGCCTTGAGGTCGATCGACACGCGTGCTGCGTTGATTCTCGGTGAGGCGCCGGTCGACCTCGGCGTTTGTGAGTGTGCTGATCACCTTGTTGGTGGGACCGCCGGCCTGAGCCTGACGGGTAGGGATCGAGAAGGATGTTCTGCTTTCGGCAGTAAGGGAGAAGGGAGCTGAATTGGCGGCGATTGCAGCTGCAGCGGCTTTGTTGGCTTGATGACGCGGACGAATGTTGGACCAATAGTACCAAGAACCCACCGCGGCTGCGGAACCTGCGACGCCGACAAGCAGCCACTCTTTTCGTGACTGCTTGCGGTATGCTGCTGTAGAGCCTGAAGGTGGAGGAGGGGGCGGCTTCCACTGCGAGGAGCCTGAGCTGGACGAAGGCGAGGGCGATGCGGGAGAGCCGGATGCGGGTGGCCGAGATGAGGCTGGAGTGAGTAATGGCTGAGATCCTGTGGAGAAGGACGATGACCGCAGGTCACTGTCTCGAGCCAATCGAGGAACGAGTCGACCGTGGGAGAGGAGAGAAGAAGCTGGCGCAATCAAGACGGAGGCGCCGATCGTAGAAGGATATCGGCAACGAGAGACGCCCGAGGCGCTGCTCTGGAGCCAACGCGCTGTGCCAACCATAGGCTTTCTGACCGCTTGTTCTCGAAACAGTGTCCGAAGAGTCCCAAACAATATGATCAAGCGCTTCGATGCCTTCGCTGTGGTGTCGGGAATCGTCGGAAGATGCTGTCACAGCGAGGGGCAGGAGGAGGAGAACGTGCTGGGAAGTCTCAAGTGGAGTAGGGAACAAAGCCTTGAACTCAAGCGATGCGGCTTTCTTCCTTCTCTGCTCCTGCCACTCCGATCCAGCCGAAGTTTCCGAGTTCTCTTTCTATGGCCTGCAAGCGCCAAATTTGGCGGGCGAGTGGCCCGTCCGCGGGGGCGGCCAGTCTAACATGTTCAGAGTTCCGGCCGCGGTGGAGGTTTCTCAGACAAACGCAGGGTCCGGGTTTCCCTTCCTGACGACCAAGACATCCTTCCAGAGTATCAAGACCATGGGTAAGCATCGCCAGCAACCACTTTGAACCCTCTGTCAACGCTCTGTCCGGTCACTGAATCTTCTCCATCCCTCTGCCGCAACAGTCAAACCAAGAGAGGTGGCAGTAGCCATTCCAGTCGAGATCCTTCCGAACCCCCCCTCGTCCTCCACTTCAAACATCACAGCAGACAGGTTGCGCATCCACCTCGTCTCCTCTCGCAAGCATGCCGACAAATACGTTCTACCAAAAGGTGGTGTCGAAGGTGCAGAGACGTCGCGTCAAGCCGCGGTGCGAGAGCTGTGGGAAGAAGCAGGTATCCGCGGCGTAGTCGATTCTTCGATCGCAGTCACGATTTCCCGCACGACGTCAGCCGAGATGACGGTCAACGATCACAAAGCGCACAAGAACAGTCCTGCCAAGCATGCGGACGAGCCAGGATTTGTTCCACGGGCAAAGTACACGGGTCACGAGGTGCCGTTGGCGTCGGAGAATGCGATCAGCGACGATTGGCCAGAAGCACACGAACGGCAGAGGAAAACGTTTACCGTGCAAGAGGCAGACAAGGCGCTGGCATGGAGACAAGACATCCACACCATTTTCACACGCTGGGCTTCTGGCATCCCGCAAGACAAATAGCATAGTGTAGAATTGCAGCAAACAATGTTCGTTCTTAGTGTGATCGTGAGATCGATACACGCCTCTAGTTGAGCCCGACATCAATGTCCACGTCAATGGCGGTGCTCTGCACGCTCGACAAACTCGAAGCGAGTCGATCCGCAGGGTCATTGTCGAGCCTGGCCATCTCGATCTCGGACAACAACTTCTTGATGCCAATGTTGAGTCGACCCTCCTCGCCCAAGCCAGCCTGAGCCAACAGCTGCTGGCACCTTTGCGTGTCGTTCTCATTGTCAAACAGCTGCATCTGTCGCACGACGTGGTCGACGCTTCTGAGCGAAGTGATGTTGGGCACGCGGATCTCGGCAATGAACGCGTTGAGCATCTCCATCTCGTGCAGCATGGTCCTGTTCGATGTCGTCGCGAGCACCAACAGTCGCTTGTCTTTGGGCGGACGCTTGCCCAACAGAACCGCCAGCGCTTGAAGCACCGAGTTGGAGAAGCGTGGGCCGATGCGCACCCACTCGACGATCTTTTCGATGTTGTCGATGACGATGATCGACAAGGGCGACTTGTAGGCGTCGTTGAACACCTTGTTGAGGTAGTTGATCTTTTGCGCGTCTCCCATGCCGATCATGCTCTCAGGCGAGATGAGCTTGATGAAGGGATAGTCCGACGCGATGGCGATGGTAGCCGCAAGCGCGGTCTTGCCCGAACCGGGGGGACCGTGGAGCAAGACGGTGACGAGCGGTGTTCGTTGCGACGTACGCACTTGCTCGACGCGAAGGTGACCGTCGCGAAGGATGACATCGATGTGAGGGGCAAAGTGCATGATGCCGTTCTGCACAACCTGCGAGAGCTCCTCTTCGGCGACACCGAACGCCGGCTTGACTTCTTCCAACGCGTTCAAAAAGTCCTGGTGCTGCACCTTCATGTTCTCGACATCGTTCGAGATGCCGGCCATTGTTCCGACCTTGACATGGCGGTTGAATGCGAACGAGGTGGCCGACTTGATGAGACCGGCAATCTCGGCACCTGAAAAGTTCTTGGTGAGTGAGGCAAGCTCGTCGATGTTGACGTCGCTGTCCATGACCCCGTTGGTGCGCATCTTGCTCGTGTGAATGTTGAGGATTTGGCGGCGACCAAACTCGTCTGGCAAGCTGACCTCGACGTGCACTTCAAGACGCCCAGGACGCAGAAGCGCTTCGTCGATCATGTCGAGTCGATTCGTCATACCGATGACCAGAATGTTGTTGAGCTGCTCCACACCATCAAGCTTGGCGAGCAGTGTGTTGACGACATTGTCACCTGCCGACGTGGCGCCCGCTCCACCGGAACCACGCTGCCTGACCATGGCATCGAGCTCGTCGAGGATGATAATGTGCAGCTGCGACTCGTCTCCCTTTGCCTTTTGCTCTGCCTCGGCATCCGCAAACAGCTTGCGCACGTTCTCTTCACTGCCACCGACGTATTTGTTGAACACTTCGGGACCGTTGACGATCTTGGGCTCGCGGGCATTGAGCATCTTTCCGATCTGACGCGCCAGTAGCGTCTTACCCGTACCGGGAGGACCGTAGAGCACCATACCTTTGACGTGCTGGATGCCGAGCTTCTCGACCAGCGCAGGCGGAAAGATGCGTGATGCGAATGCTCGTCGAAAGATGTTGGCAAACTCTCTGTCGAGGCCACCGACACCCATGTCCTCGAACTTGAAGTTGGGCTGCAAGATCGCGTTGGGAGGTGGACGATTGCCGGATGCTTTGAGCTTGACACCGCCGTTCTGCGTTGCGGAGAAGTTGACTTGGGTCTGAGCGATCAAGATACCGCGGTCGGATCGACTCTGGTGGGGTGCGCCGTGGCCACCGGGCGGAGCCGCTTTGCCGCCTCCCTGGATCTCGTGCAGTTCCACGACGTCGACGCCTTTGACAACCGCCTTCATGTTCATTCCTTTGAACTCGAACACGAGCAGCTGGCCTACGGTAAAGATGTGATTCTCGAATGCGCGCGTGAACCTCTTGGCCATCTCGTCGGTGTCGTAGGCTTGCGGTGCGACCTCGCCCTTGCTCAGGTAGGCGACCTCGATGTCGATGCTGCCGAGGTAGACGCTGTTGCCGAAAGCAAATGGATCGTAGCTCTCGGCCTGTACCACGTCACCGGGGAAGGAGAGGCCAGCCCACTGCCGTTGAAGTAGCGCGGTGCCGAGCGTGCCTTGTTGGATGGTGCCTGTCGTATCGGCTTGGGCGGTGAAGACATTCATGCCGTTGACGAGTACGTAGTGCGTGGAACCCCATTCCTGACCATTGGTGACGATGCAATTCGACTGGATGAATGGTTCTGGACACTTGACGATGAGGTGGCCGTCGCGAGGGGCGCGCTGAGATGGCGCCTTTTCCGATCCATAGCCAGCACCGCCCGCTCCGCCAGAAAAGCCCGCACCACCACTGCGATAGCCTGCGCCTGCACTGGGCCGAGGTGCACCTCCAGCACCGCCGGATGAGAAGCCCGCTCCACCAGCCCCGTAGCCGGCGCCACCTCCGTAGCCAGCACCTCCACCGCCATACCCAGCCGCTGCTGTTCGACCAGACGATGCGGAGGATGACGTATATGGGTTGCTGCCACCGTCGCCGTATGGGTTACTTCCTGCTGCGCCACCACCGCTGACTCTGCCATAGCCGGCGCTGCCGGAGCCACCGCCCCTGAGAAAGCCTGCCATTGCTGTGTGGTGACTCTCTGCGTGGAGACTCTAGCTTGTCGTTCTTTCCGAGTGTGTTGACCGAGCGAATCTGTCTGCAGAACAAATACACTGTTGTCGCTGTATGGATCGAAGTTCACCGGACAAGTAGAGAGGATGTGAGCGTGTGTGAAGAAGGCCCTTTGCACAAGCTTCCCCTTTTCACAAAAGTGACAGCACACCTTCGCACCGCCTTGCCTTCCACGCAGCAGCGCCATGTACATGACGTGGTCTGTGCCATTGCGCAACGTGGACTAAACCGAATTATATATGCGCGTATCCCTTGTCTGTCATCAGCGCACCCGCTTCTGGCTCCATAGCTCAGTTGGTTAGAGCGTAGCACTGTTAATGCTGAGGTCGGCGGTTCGAGCCCGCCTGGGGTCGTGTAATTTTTTTCCCTTCATTCACTGCTGCCATTCCGAGCCTCCTTTCTTTCTGTATTTTTTGGGAAGCTCTTTGCGAAGAGAGAGTTTCTTCGCGATGCTCGAGAGCTACGCTACACTATGGTCGTCGTGGCAATTACCTACAGCTTAAGAAGAATGATCATGGTCTACTGTATCACGTAGGTGATTCTTTGCAAACGCCTTTAATCACTCTCCCTGTCAGCCATTGCTGGGGGCGCATCTTGCAACCCCAACTCGGACCAGACGTGTGGCTCACTCTACGCACGGACACAACTCGCCGCATCATCTCCCTTAGAATCAAGCGCTGACGACCCCTATCAGTGTGCCATTGATCCCTCCCCATCTCGCATCGAGACCAAGAACGGGACCTTGTGCCATTTTCGTGGTGAATCGCAAGAGATACAAATTGTACAAAGACTAAGACATCGATCCAAAATCGGTTGCCCTCATCGACCTTCTTAGATCTTGGTCTCGCGCAAGCCGTCCTTCCAGAAGACAAGGTAAGGAGTGACACCGTCCTCACGGTAGTTGAGGAGAGCCACCATGCCTTCGGGGTCCATCGACTCGCCGGTGAAGAACTCCCAGTCGCTGAAGGAGCCGACGATCTTCTTGGCGAAAGCGGCGGCGCCCTTCTCGAACTCGGGCACGCGGTCCGGGTTGGACTCGGCGAGCTTGGCCTTGACCGCCTTCATGTAGCCCTTGAGGTAGCCGAGGTACGACTTCTTGTCGAACTGGGTCGACTGGAGACGGAACGAGTGGACAATGTTGATCACCTGCTCGGCACCGTTCTCGAGAGCCTCGGCGGCTTCCTCGGCGGAGGGGTTGGCTCCGATGTCGACATCACCGTCCGAAACGACGATCTTGGCGGCGTCAACCTCGTAGACGACGTCGTCGACGAGCTTCATCTCGTATCCGTCGGAGCACATCTCATCGTTGGAGATAACGTCGGTGAAGAGCTGATGGTGAGGGAAGGGAGAAGAATCGGAGTGTTTGGGTCAGTTTCGGGAACACAGAGAGGTGGTAGAGAGGGCACCGCCAAACACCAGCCGCAGAATCATTCGTGCCGAGATTCGAGATAGCTTCGCCCGGCCTCGGGCACTGGCAGCTGCGAGCCCGCTCCAACTCATCGCTGTACTCTGCTTCGCAGGACCTGCCTTTGTCCTCTTGCGACAAAGTAAGGAAACGGACAAGATCATCGCGTGTCTGCTGAGCCTCGAGCGGTCGCAGACAAGCTAGCACTTTCCGCAGGTTCGCAAACAGGCACGAAGCCCGGCTCTGGCCGTCGAGGCTTCCAAAGCTCCTCCGCGGCGGCCACGAGCTTGCAATAGAGTGCGACGTTGTCACTGCTGGGTCCTGCCGATGCAAGTTGCATGTGCCAGGGCACGCTGCACATAACCTGATGCGAATGAAGCGCCGGCGGCTCGACGCACTTGTTCCATTCTAAGCTTCGTGTCGCATCAAGTTACTACAATGTAGCGCGAGTTCGTGAGGCTAGGCGTCCATGACGCTCTACGATGCCAAGGCCAAAGGTGGCGACAATCGGAGGATGAGTGCTGAAGCCTTGATCTGTCCTTTCAACGCCTGAGCGAGGTTGCCTTTGCCATTTGCAGGATCCGATGTCTCGACCCTTGTGGGACATCGCTGGTTGATTCTAGACTGGTGTTGATGCAGAGCGCGGGTGCGAATAAGATCTTACCTTCATGTTTGCGGATGTGTGCGGGGGGAATGATACCAAAATAGGGTGATGGAGAAGAGTAACCCAGTAAAGCGCCTCCAATCTGGATCGTGAACGAACCTCGCTCTGTCTAGCAGCCTGCCAGCCAGCCACACACCATGCCCAACTTCTCCCATGTTCAGAAGAAGGGCTCTCGAATTTCAGGGTTGAGCTCTGCCTCTCGCACAGGCGCGTCTGCTGGAAGAAAACTGGCCCACACACACCAAAAAAAATAGGCAAAAAAATTTGGAAGAACGGACCAACCTTCAAAACCGAATGCACGCCCGTTGTAGCAATTTGTATTCGAATCAACGGTTGAAATACAACATGCAACACCGCTCATCTGCTGCCTCCTGAAAAAGGCCCAAGGGTCCACATGCGTGTCTGGGGGCAACTTGGACTTCGCGGGCGCAGCCTGCCCGCTGGTGCCGCACGTGTTTGGCCTGGTGCATAGCGACGCTGACAACCACTCAGACTCACATTTGAGGAGCGGCTCTTTGGCATGCTCATCAGCCGTCGAACTTGCTGTCAACGGTAGCGCCAGCTCAGGAATAGTTGAGTCTATCTAGCGGACAAGATTTGGGACAGAACTTTGAGATTAGCAGTAACCATGACCGTTTCAAAATTGACAAGGTGCAAAAAGAATGGAAGGAAGCAGTCCCCGTGTGAAGAAAGATGATGATGATAATGAAGGTAAGAATCGAGACCGATCAGCCAACGAGCTGCTGTCGCGTTTTGTCGCCGCTTCATGTGGTGCCGACATCGGTGAGGCCGAGTACGAGCTGTATGCTGAGCTTGCACAGAACGTGTCGGCGTCCCTCCATCAGAGGCACGAACGCGCCGCATCCCAGCAGGCTGCCGTAACCAGATTCGGCGAGGTACGCGTTGGGTCCACCTCGCTTGGCCGTCTCGCGTGCCTGGGCTGCAAAGAGCGGCTGGCTTACGGCGGTTTGTGCAATACCATGCACCGCATCGAGGATGGCACCGTTGGAGCAGTTGACAAAGATGTCCTTCATGCTCGGCGCCAGGCTGTCGTACAGGATGCTGACGATGGCAGGCACCTCGCGCGCCGCTTCGTTGAGGAATCCGTACAGGAGCAGTCTCTCCGCGTCCGACTCGGCGTGCTGCAGCAGCGAAGCGACAAGCGTCACCAGCAGCAGAGCGATGCGGTTGTTGAGCACATCCAGGTACTCCTGCAGGCCCTTGTATCCCGATCGGCGGGCTTCCACGGCCGCTTGGCACGCGCTCGCTTCGACGCCTGCCAACGAAAGCAGCTCTCCGAACTCTTCCGGTCGCGTTGCTGTGGGCAGCAGACCCACAAAAAAGCCCAGCTGTCGTTCTGAGATTCGTCCGTTCTGGGATCGTCGCATGCCCTGGCCGTCCACACCGCAGTGATGCAGCAAAGCTTGCATGAGCTGGGTCGTCACCTCCTTGGTGGTAGGATGGCGCAGTCCCTTGACCAAAAGTGCTGCCATACCAAACGAAAAGTTAATGTCAAAGTCGACACCCGTCTCGTCGTCCAGCTTGCATGCCAGATCGCGGAACTCGAAACGTGCGTCCAACAGGTACGAGATCAGCTCGTTGCCTTGGCTTGCAAGTATGTCGCGCTCCCAGATCGTGTCGACCGTGGCGTGCATCAGCTCTACGCCGGCCTTGAAGAGAGGAACATGCCCGCACTGCACCATGGCAATGCCGAGCCAGAACATTTGTGGCAGATAGCGCGATCGTGTTGGCAGGATCTTGACGACCTTGCTCAGACACGTCACGATGCTGATCATGGGCATGTCCGCGCTGCTGCTCGCCCACTCGGCGATCGAGCCTCGCAGAGAGACGAGGATCTGATACAGAAGGTCGTCGTCGATCTCGCCCTGAGCCAGGCAACCCAGCAGCACGAACGCTCGCGACTGGATGATCGGGTTGTACTGGAATGCCGTGCTCGTCACCAAACTCGCCAGTCGAGCCCGCCAGCTGTTAGCAGCGTCCGTGTTCGGGGCAGCCACATCAGCCACCTCGTACATCAGCGTAGCGAGACGCTCGATCGACGCATTGTCCGGCGTCTCGCGCACCACCGCCTGCGAGGTCGCAGATGCCGCACTGGCGCCGCCGACCTGCGACGCCACAGGCAAGCCGAACAACTTCAGCGACTCAGGCTCGGCTAGCCGCTCGAGCAACACACGCAGCTTGGCCACAGCCTCGACGCTGCGCGGCATCGCTTCCTCTGGCTTCCTGGCCTCGCGTGGGTCTTCGGTGCAGAGCGAGTGAACAAGGTTGATGGCGCTGCCGTAGATCGAATGCCGCGTTGCATCCACGCCATTGCCGGCAAGCAGCAAGATGACGTGCAGCAGCTCGGGCAGATACAGCAGCGTTTCGACCCGGTTCGTAAAGGAGAGCACCATGTTCATCCGCATCAGCGTCGCAATCTCCTTCCACGATGCGTTGAGATGCAGCTGCGACACGACCGGATTCTGCGCCGTCTTGGCCACGACCTTTCGCAATCGAGACAGCAACTTGCCGCGCAGGTTGATCGAACCAAACGAGACCATCGTATCCAACACCGCCTCGAAGCGCTCCGTGTGCAGGCCCGAGTCCATCGCTGCCTCTGTGAACACCTCCAAGAAGGTCGAGACGAGGTCGTCGAGACGGCCGAGCTGCGACCACACGCAGCGCTGCATGACACCGTACATGTCCGGCTGCTTGGTCGTGATGCTGATCAACTGATTGAGGATCTCCTTGATGCGTCGGTGGTTCTCTGGAAGCTGCTCGCGCGAGCTGTGTACGAACATGACGAGGTTGGACAGCCAAGGGGACAGGTAGTGCAGACACACCGTCTTTTGACTGGGCGCGGCGCGCTCAAAGCCATCGAAGAACGAAAGCAGGAATTCCAGCGTGACGCCTGGCGCCGCCACTGCAAAGTCCTTGCTCAGATCCGTGACGAAGGCCATTGTGTTGGCGGGGAGCGTCAGACCTCGCGAGCTCAGCAGCCGCTTTTTGGCACTGCTCGCGCCAAAGTTGAACGAGGTCGACAGCGCGCACAGAAGATTGTAGGCGCTCAGCCTGAGAGCCGCGTCGTTGCTGGTGATGTTGAGCATTGCCATGTTGAGCAACGTGCCTGGCACATCGTTGGGACGCAAGACGCGGTCGACGGCATTGCTGGCGCGGAATTTGGACACGCGTGCTTTGGCCTGTCGGAGTGCCTGAACGACCTCGGATCGCTCGCGGCTGTTGAAGACAAAGTTCATCGAGCCATTGCGACACGACAGGAAGAACGTGTTGTCGTCGCCGCGGATCGAGATAGAGCGCACGTCGTCAATGTCGGACAGGTGGAAGACATCGTTGAGCTGCACGGTGACATTGGGCAGCCAGTCTTGTTGCTTCAGGCCCTGAATTTGTAGGTATTCGCTGCCGACGATGAAGGTGACCGGCGTCAAAGTGCGGTAGTACCACACTAGGGTGACTTGATCGTAGATCGCTTCCACGGGCGAATTGAGGATCGACATGGTAGCTCTGTCCAGCGCGAGGTTTCGCAGCTCGATCCATGTCTCGATGCTGGACAGAGTCGAGCAATGCACTACATTCTGCATGGATGTTAGGCGATCTGCGATCTCGTGCTTGAGCGCCGACTCACTGTAGTTCGCCGTGCTCCAGAATTGCAGCTCGACGCGTGCAGTGGTGTTGGGGTTGACGAACAAGACATTGACGACGTTAGCCAAGATGGGAGCAGGGATCAGCGAGCTGAAGTAGAGCAGCCACTGACTCGGCGTCACGCTGAGAGGGTGGCAAGCGGTCGTGTCGAAGACAATGTCGAACTGGCGGTAGGCGAAGGTCTCGAGCGTCTGGAGGATATAGAGGATGAGCCCCTCGAAGTCGATGGTGTCGGCCTTCTGCTTGTGCATGGAGTAGTAGAGCACCGGTCGACCGCTACGAGAGGCCGGCCCCTCGTAGAAAATGTCGCGGTAGCTTTCTTCGTCAATGTTGCGGCCTGCGTGTCGACGGATAAAGTCCTGATAGTTGCCAGCACTGAAGGACGGCTCGGGCAGGTCCTCTCCCTTTGGCTCTCCCGAGACGGCAAGCGCGTCGCAGAGGTCGTCGTAGACCAGACTTGTCGCGTCTCCACTCTGTTGCCTCTTGCTGTCGTACGCGGAAAGACTATCATGAGCTGCCACCGAGTCGGCAGTACGGTCTGCCAAACTCTTGCCGATCTTGTCGACGTGATCGAAGAGGAACCTGTGCAAGATTCTGTGATCGCGGTCATCGATGCCGTACACATTGGGATGGATGCCAAATCCGAGCGGCTGGTCGGCAGCATAGATGCGATCTGGATCGGTGCGCGCATCCGAGACTTGGTCGAGGAACGCCGTCACCTTCCACACGTTGCTCTTGAGGAAGTCGTTGAGACCAGTCATGAAGGGCTCCTTGTGACCCGAGAAGAGGTTGTTGCTAGCCAGCGTGATGAGGATTTTGCTGATCAGAACGAGTCCTCGTCGGAGGTCTTTGCTGGGGCCCGTCAGATTGATATCGATCATGTGCGGCGACACTACAGCGGGGCTGATGAAGCGCAGGAACATGAGGCCGCCGACACCCTGGTAGCGGGAAGCAGGGAAGCGCGCATCGAGCACGGTGCGAATGTGACGGCACAGCTCGCGCAAGACCGCCGGCACGCGATGCGCCGAAGAGCAGATGGCATCGATAAAGGTCTGCGCGATGTCTTCGAGAGCGCTCTGGTTTTTGAGCACGCTCCCGCCAGGTTCTACGCGCGACGGATCCATCTCGACCGAAAAGCCGGCCGGCTTGCGAGCGAACTCAGTGATGAGCGGCGCCATGATGGAGCGCAGATAGTCGTAGCCGTGCGTACGGGCAAATGTCGACAGAAGTGTGGTGCAGAACGAATTGCTGCGGAACACCATCTCTTCTGTCGCGGTACGCTGGATCTCTTCTTCTACAGCTGCCTTGAGGAAGCGGATCAGTCCGCCCTTGGCGTCAAACATGCTGAGCAAGAGCACGCTCATGGGCTCGACGTCTCGACCAGGACACACCTGGCAGATGGTGAGGGCGAGCTGCAGATCGTCTTGGCAGACCAGATCCACCAAACGAGTGGATTTGCGAGCAGCGCTCATGCGCTCCAGCTCGTCGAAGGCTGTGCCTTGATTGAGCACGTTGGTCATGATCTGCATGAAGGCGGTGCGGATGCGTGGATCCTCATTGTAGGCCAGGGGAAGCGAGCTGTGCAGTCCACTGTCGATATTGGACGCTAGCAGGTTCGAAAGCGCGACTATAGCGGATTCACGGATCGGGACCAAATCGCGACTCACATCGGCCTTGATGCTCTTGGCGCCAGCGATCGGCTTTGCATCGGTGAGAGCCCGAGCTCGCACGGTCGTTGCCGCCTCGATGTGCCGAGTACGATTAAGGATCTTGAGGAAGTAGCCAAAGTACATTGCGAAGTGGCGTGTCTTGGCGCCTTCCACCTTGTCATCGAGGAGCAGAGCATCGTCCGCCAGAAGAAGCGGGAGTTTGTCCAACAGGATCGAGATGCACTTCAGGCACGCGACGTCGAGCTCGCGATGCAGCCGGTCGAGCGGATCGACAGAGCTCGACGTGGAGCCATCCTCCGCACCGTCTGAGGTCCAGGTAGTCAGCGCTTGGAAGAGACGGTTTCGGACACGCAGCTCGTTAGAGAAGGAAAAAGCCTCCTTCTTGCGCATGAGGACTTCGCACATCTGGCACATGGCTGTCTTGATGCGCAGCGCTTGCTCGTCGCGTACCAGCGAGTTGGCGTACTCGACGAACAACACCATGAGCGAGCCAATGTCGACCTTGGACGTTGACGAAGAGGCTCCCGTCTCATTGAGCCGGTTGAGCACCATGGTAACCACACCGATGCTCTGCTCGACAAATACGGTGTACATGTCGCTTGTCTTTGGATAGCCTGTCTCCTTGTCGAAAAAGTCACTGAGCACGGCGTGAATCTGGCGGAACAGGATTCCGACCAGACGGGCGCCCAGATCGACGCCCAACGTCTCCTTGGCCTTTTCTCGGACCCAAAGCGAGTCCGACACCAACAGATCCACCATCTCCTGCACGAAGCGTTCAACCAGCGCTGCGGGATGCTTGTCGGGGCTGGAGAACTGGGGTAAAATTTTTGCAATGCTCGGCTCGATGTGCGAGCTAATGATGTCGGATGACGAGAAGCAAGCGCCACCAAAGGCACAGAGGAAGCCCGCATAGTTGTGCCACTGTGCTGCCTTGTCCTGTGCCGTCAAGCTGTCCTCGGCAATGGGCCGAGCCACGAGCTGGGTGAAGCTGGACCAACGCGCGTAGGCCTGTTTCCACGCAAGCCAGCTGGCCGTCGAAGGAGATTCAATGTCCCGCAGCAGCGCTCGGATGCGCTTCTGCTGTGCGATACGACCCGTATGCAGGAAGCTTGGGTCAGCCAAGTCGGTATATAGCCGGAGCCACTCTTCGGACAGCGGATCGTAATAATCGCTGATCGCTGTTGTGAGCTGAGCGTGCTCGCGTGCACACTGCATGGCGCTCGAGCACACCTCGGTGTCGCTGGAGCACATCATGAGAAGCGTCACGAGCTGCACCCATACATATTCCAACTTGCGCTCGCGCTGTGTTGGATAGAACGAAGCTTGAACTGTGATCTGCCAGTCCTTGTCTTGACTGATGAAGAAGCCGCGACGTTGCTGCGAGCGTCGCAAGAGATCCAAATAGTGGCGTTGCATCTCGGAGGAGTCGGCCGACATGAGCTGTTCGGTGATGATGGTGAAGAAGAAGGGCAGACACGAGACAGCAGCGCGGCGTTGGTGGTTGCAGAAGTCGGCGAACCTGGGATCGATCAAACCAGAATGATAGACGCGACCCAGAAGGGCAGCAAAGCTCTTGCGAAACGTGGCGAACTCGGCGGGTGTAGCGAATAGCGCACACAGGGCCGCCGTGAATCCCAGCGTGCTGTCAACGGACACGGCATTACTGAAGACCGTCTCGCGATCGATGGGTGAGGTGCCGCCCGAGAGAGACGATAGCGCGCTGTCCTGCTTGTGATCGATGCCATGCGCAAGAGCAGAGATGTCCAGCGTCCACAGCTGCAGGATCGATTGGAGCAGCTCCAGGCGGCCCAGCTCCTCTACGCTGGTCGCTGCGGCTGCAGCCGAGACTGACAGCGAAATGCTGCGAAACTGGCTCGACGAAGCCGAACGCGAGGCTGCACGCTTTCGCGCAATGTCCCGATCGTCGAAGCGCGGCAAACGGAAGACCGTTTCTCGGAGGAAAGCGCGAAGCGAGCGTGAGATGTGCGGATAGAGGAGGCTGACGTCAGGAGCCCACGGCAGACGATGTCGCTCGCTTGCGAGCAGCACGCAGGCCTTGACGAGCGCAGTCTTGAAGTGGACAGGGCTCGAGTGGCTCACGCAGACGGGCACAAGCTCGCGGATTGTGCGCTGCGGGTCGAGTCGGAACAGCGCAGCAAACAAGTCGATCATGAAGGTCAACTCGATCGGCTTGTTGCCACTGGCGAGAGGTCGCTTGGGATCGAAGAGGCGTTCCTTGAGCTCAGCTTCGAGATCATGGACAATGAGGCGGAGGCCATTCTCGGACCGAGGCACTGTCGCAGCAGCTTTGAAGAGGTCGACGCAGCAGAGCGTCGCGGTGTCGACGAGCGCAGGATTGCGGGGAGACTTTCTCAGGCCGTCGATGAAAGAGAGCTTCTTCGCAAGGCTGCCGCTCGCTTTTCGATTCTCTCCGACAGCAGCTCTGCCGACCAGGTCCGGACAGAGGATGAGGAGAGAAGTAAGCAAGGGCCAGAAAGCGATCTTGCGCTTTGTGTTGTCGGCCAGAGCATAAACCTGGTCAAAGACGACGTCGGGACTTCCTTCGAAGCGACGATTGTTGGTGGCTAGGCTGACGAATTCGGCAGGGTGGTACTGGATCCAGGACCAAATGGCACGCCGAAGTGTCAAAGCGATCGTGTACTGGGCACTGCGCTTAAGTTGGGGAAACGAGGTGCCGACTTCCTGCAAGATGTTGGCGAGACGTGACCGTTGGAAGTTGGAGCATTCGAGAAGGCGCAGTTCGGCGGTGCTCGGAGCCTCCTCGATTGTCGAGCTAAGATAGTAGAGTCTGTTGCGAAGACGAGCATTGACCACGACCCAATTGCTCGAGCTGAGGTGGAAGACCACCTGGCTGGCCAGACGGTAGATGCGTGTCTGCAGGTTACTGGAAGTGTCAAAGCCCTCGACGTCTGGGCTGAAAGCGGTGGTGGTCCAGGAAGAGGCATTGAACTTGGCGGTCGGGCTTATGTCAGACAGCTCGGACTTACTGGCCTTGGCTGCGGCGGGCGAGGCAGCCGCTTCGGCAGCAGCGGCAGCTGCAGCTGCGCTGGCCAAATCGGCATAGTCGATGCTCGGCGGCGTATCGAACGGAGAGCGCGTAGGAGGAAAGCATGGGTAGAGGATGTGGAGGCTGGTGGGTGTTGCGAGACAGAGGGAGCTCGGCATAAAGGCTTCTGGCAATTTGTCGCTGAGACCTGCGGCGGAAGCGTCTTCGCGAACATCTTGATCATCTCGTTCACGAGCCAGTCTTGAGCTCGTGTGTGGGCTGAAGGCCTTGCCAGCGGAGAAGCCGGACGAAGTGGCATCGCGGAGGCTGAGGTCTCGAAGCGACCGCTCGGACTGTGCGTTGCGACCGGCCATAGCGCTAGCAGCAGCAGGATCGCTCTTGGAAGAGGGCCGTGATTCGACACCTTCATGGGTCGAAGCAAACATAGGATCATCCCGCGCTACGTTCTGCTTGATAAGTAGAGTCATGACGCTGAGAACGTGCTTGGCCTGCGTATCGTCCATGGGTGGCGGATCATTCCACCCGGATGCTGTTGTCGAACTCAAGTGGCCGTTCCCGTCGTCGTCGTTGCCATTGGTACTGGACCTGGATGAAAGCAGATCGAGTCCCGGACGGGCAGAGTTGGCTACGCCCTCGGCGATGCGCCATTGGTGATTGAGACAAGAGACCAGCACTTTGAGGATGAAGAGCTGCGAGTGGAGCATGCCAATACCGGCTTGGTGTTCGAGACGCTGTTGAGACGACTGCTTGACGAGCAGCTCGATAGCGCCGAGCAACTCCTTGACGACGAAGCCAAGTTGAAAACGGCTGAGGTTGATGAGATTGACGACGCACGAGCGCACCAAGTCGTCCTCCTCGACCACTTGAAGGCGCCAGCCCGAGTTGCATGGCAGCTACGGAGCAGAAGCAGCGTGAAGGCAGAGGAACGAAGCAAAGCGAAGGGGAAAACAAAGAGCACCGGTGTCAGTCACAAATTCTGATGGAAAGGGACCTGCCCTTTGAATACAGCAACGCTACTTACCTTGTTCACCAACCTCTGGACGATGCTGGCGATAAGAACCTGACTCGAAGCATTTGTTGACACGGGCGTGGATGCGTGAACAGACTGCGATGCCGTTTCGGAGGGGTCGTTTACGAAGCTCGGGCTGCTGTAAACGATGGTGTTGCTTGAGAAGGAAGGCGTGAGACCACTGTCTGTGGATTCGTAACGAAAGTTGGACGTGCTGCTTATAGAGGCGGTTTGTTGACGATGATGCTGTTGTGACTGCTGCTGTTGCGGTTGTTGATTCTGAACGTACGACTGTTGCGGCGGGTGCTGGTTTTGGTGCGAAGGAGGAGCTGGTCGGCCGGATTGGTGTTGATGGTATAGAGAAGCGGAAGATTGGGATGCGGGCGACGAGTGAGAGTCACCGTTGAACAGACCCAAGCCGTGCCGATGAGAATCCGACGTCTGATTGAATGGAAGGGACGATGCTGCTGCGGACGACGGACGTTCAGCGTGCGAGGCAGCGGAGGCTGTTCCTTCCATGCTTGCATGCGTGCTAGCGGAAGCACTACCGCTGCCGCTGCCACCGCCTGCGCCGCCAGGGATGGTGGGATAGTGATTCATTGCTGTCGCAACGGCCACGCCTCCGAGAGGTCGCCGCGTCTATCTGTGCTGCTGGAGGATTGAGTTGCAAGGCAAAAGGGCGTACATGAAGGAACGAGCCGGGATGTTCTTGAAGGTTCGCGATGATGGCGTCAAGGTCGCATAGCACGGTGCTAGCGTGTCGTGGCTGTCTGATGAGCACCACAGGTGGTCAGGCAAGTTTGCTTGGTCCGCTGACTGCTACACTTTCAAGACCAGTGCGAGGACGGCTTGATGGCGAAGTGATAATGCGTCGGTCGAATCGTTCGGCGGCACCGAATCTCGCCTCGAGATCGAAAGAGGTCGTCCGAAATAACAGACAATGAGGCGCAAGAGCCTTGCCTCCAGGAAGTGACCAAACGAGAGCTAGTCGCGGGAAGGGAAGAGTCGCTTAGATGGACGAGAAGAGCAAGGAGATCCGAACACAGTACCACTGTACAGCTGGTCGGTCCCCTTTCCGATAATCTGGCCGCAAGGATAACTATGATAAAACCAACCAACCAACAAGCGCCAGGGTCGGCAGTTCCGAGTGTTGGAGGCGCGTGCGCGTGTGGTCGCTTGCGTGTTGAATTTGAGCTTTTTCGCTGCCGGCGTTGCTCGGCTCTCTCCTCCTCCTCGACGGGCGTCCCAACCCACCACATCCGCTCTTGCTGTTCGCCAGCGACGCACTTTTTCTGAGCGTCTGACAAGCGTCGCCTAAGTCAAGATGGTGGTCGTGATGGGCGTCATTTTCTTGTGCAGAGCAGAAACACCGGCTAGATGCACTGAACCCTACTGAGTCCAGCTGGATGAATCGAGGAACAGCATGAGGAGATGTTTGAACAAAAGTAGCCGGTGCCTCAGAAAGTTTGCAAAAGTGTTACGAGCACACATATAGGATAATAGCCTAGAGCTTTTTTTCTTCTGGTGTACTGTAGTTTCAAGAAAGCGAATCACTTTGGCGCTTCCAATAAGGTGTCGCCAGTACAAACGTCACGCTCAGTGCGCCATAAGACCATCAAGTGCGCCGAGAAGAGCAGAGACGCTTTCGTGACGCTCTACCTCACTGAACAGTCACGATCAGTCTCAGATGGCTGAGGAGTCGGCCAAAGTTGGTCAGAAGCAAGGTGGCACACGCAACGTCACAGACAGTAGTCAATCTGGCTTTCGAAATCCGGGATCTTCCGTTGGCTACGCCCAAACGTGTGACTTCGCATTTGATCTTGATGCAGTCAATAGCCTCGAAGTTCATGACCATGGCGACGCACCAGCCGTACAGCAAGAATGCCTGCGACCAGTGCGCAGCATCCTCCTAGCCTAAAGATGAGGCCCAAAGCGTCGCTGCTCTTTCCCTGTGCTGATGGATCACTTGGACTGGCGCCATCTTGCCTGTCCTTGTTGCTGTCGCTTGGCTCCATGATGGCGAAGATCAACGATGATATCGCCGTAACGAGGAATTGCGGGACTACGATGGCGATGTTGTGCAGGCCCAAGACAGAGCCGGCGTGCGACACTGTACTGCTGGCGCTTTTGCTGGCATCATTTCCTCTCTCCACGTCGTCGTCGCCTTCGCCGCCATTTGCACCGGAAGCGTGTGCCTCATCATGTAGGCTTGATGCGCCAAACGAAAGCGCATCTTGCAGCCGATTTTCGTCATCCGAGTCGCTATCGACCTGTGCACGCGACTGCGGCCGTGAGCGTTTGTCCGATGGTCCATCGTATGACGGCGTCCTGACCATCGACCTGCGTTGTCCATCGCCGTCGTGGATGCTGTCGCCCAACAGCGCCATTGTGACCTCGCTCGCCTCACCACTAGCATCGGACGTCGAGCCCGACGCCAACAAGCTTCCAATGGTACCGCGACTGGCCGAGGCAGGCAGCTCCTGCACATGTTGTGTGTGAATCAAGATCCCCAGCAGCGCGATCGGTATCCAGTTGGAGATGGCAAAGCAGAAGCCGACCGAGGCGACAACCCATGTTGCCAGAAACACACTCGTCGTGAGTTCGGCAAAGTAAGTTCCCAGCATGGAAATGAAAAACACAAAGCTGGCGAAAGGCCACCAGAACGGCAGCTCGGGGCACCGCTCGCGCAGATTGCGCAGCTTTTGTACGACGATCGAATTTGCAAACCACACGGGGTGGACATGCGACTCGTGGACCGGGTTCGGGACGACAAGAGGGAGAACGATCGAGGTGGTGAGCGACAAGATGGCGTGCCAAAAGAACGCGTGGCTCCCAGCGCGGGTTGCTTGCTCGAACAACTCATGGTCGCTTTGCTTGCCGCCGTTGAGCCGCACGTTGGCCTTGTAGATCTCGCCCACCCATACGGTGCTGTAGAAGAGGATCGGGAACCAGCCAATCTGTGCGAAGAACTGCACCTTGAAGATCTCGATGATGGGCGGCGGAAGCCCTCTCGCCTGGACGTAGAGGTCCGTAACGATCGCTTTGAAGCCAAGTCCCTTTGTCTTTCGCGAGCCAGGCGAGCGCGCGGGCGCCAGAACTTGCTCTTGTACGCGGAAAACAACGAGCGCGTGCGTGACAAGGAGGATGGCGCTGACTAATACCGAGACGATCTGGATCTGTGTCGTTCCTAGGAATCGAGGTGCCAACTTGGGCAAGTCGAGATTGCCAATCAGGAAGCTCACCACCGAGCCTACACCTGTCAGGCGAGCCGCCCACGCGTTGGCTTCTGCTTGCTCTTCGGTGGTTGCTACATCGACCATGAGCGCACGATCGAGTGCTGTGACCGCATTGACGGAGAAATCGACAAGGTAAACGGACAGGACGCCGATGAAGATGGTCAAGTTTGAGTGCGCGTTGCCTCCTGCAGCTGCGAAGAAGGCAGCGACCTCACCGGCAAACCCGAGGAGGAGAATGCTGACGGCACAGATGATCGTTGCGACTGCCAGGTAGGGTCTCCGTCGTCCGTACTTTGATGTGCTGTTGTCGGCCAGGCTGCCGATCAGAGGTTGAATGATGAGTCCAGAGAGCGGTCCGGCTACGAAGACCGCCGCCATCGCCGACTTGGACAGCCCCAAGTCGAGCAGGTACGGCGGCGCAAACGCCATGTCCATCGACCATACCGTTTGAGCTCCGAGCATGCCCAGTGTCAGGAGCGGCAGCTGCAGCGACGGACGCGCATGGACACGCGCCTCACCTACAAGCCTATGGTCCTGCCCAGCCGCTTCTGATGTACGCTGAACAGAGATTCCGACCATGGCGAGCGGATTGTGAGGAGGGTTCACTGGCTTCGGCTTGCTATGCTTTGGCGAACGCCATGAAGGGGTTCACCTTTTCGAGGGAATGTGACCCTCCTCGCCCGGCACATCGGACCCTGAGAAACGCGTTTGAGAAATGGAGACAGGAAGAGGGGGATTATATATCTTTTGACTTTTGCTGCGCATTTCTCATCCGCTTGCCACCTCTCCTGTAGCCAGCTGAGCGCGCTCGCTGCCTCTGCATACCTGTAGTTGAACAGTCATCAGCCGATGAATCAGCCAGGCTCTGCACCATGAATGAGTGAGGCGCCGCAGCAGAGGCGGGCGACCTCTGTACAATTTAGTAGTCAGCAGAATCAGCAAGAGGTGGCCCATGCGCGAGAGATGACTGATACAAAAGGCCCTCACGCCTCTCGCCATTTTTTTGAGGCAGTGTTCGATTGATGAAATGTTCACAAATCAACGCGAAATTCGCAACGTTCATCGGCTTGCGGAAAGAAGAAAGGTGTGGAGCTTTGGCTCTTTGCTTCGCCTTTCCATCATCGCATCTACTCGGACAACATATATACCCTAGGCGAACGGTCAACGAGCCCATTCTACCGCAGCCAACACAGTCGAGCAAGTCCGAGTATCGCAAGTCCTTCGGTCTTCACGAAACGGAACGTCGGCGACCTCATTGCGCTGTTGTATAGCTCGACCGAGCATTCGTAACTCAGGTTCAGAAGATATCGTCGATCTGCAGAGCTGCCCAGGCGATCTGTGTCCCCATCCCATAATTGAACAGTCACAATGTCGAGCGTAAGTCCCAAATGCACAGCTGAGATGGGACTGGTGGCCGATCCCTTCTCGCGCAGGCCACTCACTGATGCACGTGTCACTGACCAATCCACCTTCACACCTCTTTCGGACACTTCTCTCTCCAGTTCCAACCAGTGAACCCAAAACCTTTCCTCCAACTTCAGACGGGCAAGCCGGTGTTGGTACGCCTCAAGTGGGGGATGGAATACAAAGGATTCCTCGTCAGCACAGACAGCTACATGAACTTGCAACTGGCCAACACGGAAGAGTTTCAAGACGGCAAGTCCAACGGAATGCTGGGAGAGGTATTCATCCGATGCAACAATGTCTTGTATCTTCGAGAGTTGCCGGACGAGTCTTCGTAATGGCCGAGGAAAGAACATTTTAAGAACCACGCCTCACATCCACATCCCACTGTGGACGCACTTGTATTAGTATCCATCGATCAAACACTTTATACTCTCACTTCTCCGTGTGATGGTGGATTTTGCCCGACACTTCGAGTCTTGCGCATGGAATCGATGTGATTTGACCGCGACAGAATCTTTCATGCAATACACGACACACGACACACGAAACACGGCACGCGAGATGCACAACACCATACGATAGAAGGAAATGCAAGTTTTGTTGCTCCGAAAGCAATTACATATGAGCATGGGGATCCTCAGCAGGCTGCTCAGGGGCGATGGTAATCGCATCATCGATACGCAGCAGACTGGTAGCCGCCTCGAGCGCCGACTTGAGACTCCTGACCTTGCTTACCGTTGGTTCCAGCACACCCGCCTTGAGGTTGTCCCTCACCTGACCGTTGAGCAGATCCAACCCGTAGAAGCGCAACGCCTTCTTGGGATCACCAGCATTGGCGTTCTGCGCTGCATTGTGGTAGGCGCGCAACTTGGCCACCAGATCCGTGCTGTCCTTGGCCGCGTTGACAGCCAAGGTCTTGGGAATCACCAGCAGCGCCTGGGCGAATTCGGCGATGGCGAGCTGCTCTCGACTGCCCAGCGTGGTGGCAAAGTTTTCGAGGTAGATGCTGAGCGCAGATTCGACCGCTCCTCCTCCGGGAACAACGGATCCGCTCTCGAGCGTACGCTTGATGACGCACAGGCTGTCATGCAGCGCTCGCTCCATCTCGTCCAGCAGGTAGTCGTTGGCACCACGCAGAACGATGGAGCTCGAGCTGACCGTCTTTGTACCGCGAACGAGGATCAGCTCGTCGTCGCTGATACGCTCCTGCGACACCTCTTCGGCGGTTCCGAGGCTGCTGGCTTCGAACGTCTCTTCGCCTTCCAAGTTGCTCAAGCTGCTGACCAGTTGACCGCCGGTGGCTTTGGCGATCCTTCGCAGGTCCTCCTTGCGGCATCGTCGCACCGCCATGGCGCCCGCCTCGACGAACTCCTTGAGGCAGAGATCGTCGATACCCTTGGTGGTGAGAATGACGTTGGCGCCAGTGGCGAGGATCTTGCGGACGCGTTCGAGCACGATCTCGCTCTCTCGGGCACGAATCTTTTCGAGCTGCTCCGGATCGTCGATGGTGATGTGCACGCCGAGGTGCATGCGCTGCTTGACGAGGTTGATGTCGAGCAGTGCGATCTTGGCGTTGCGGACGCGCGTCTTCATGGCCTGCGAGGCGACGGTGCAGTTGAGCGCGTATCCGTTGATGAAGAGCGATTCGCGCGCCGACTTTCCGTGCGCCTTGAGCACGTTGACCGCCTTGACGGGGTACTTGATCTCTCCACGCGGGTTGACTGTCTTGACGGCAAGCATGGCGTCGACGGCGAGCTGTGCGAAAAAGTCGTCGTCGGCACCGATGATTTTGCTCGACATGCTGGTCTTGGCGACGTTGATGAGCGAGTCCTTGCCGAGCGCCTCGACTTTGGTGGAGAGCTGGTCCTGGAGATATTTGCAGGCTTCTCGACATGCGAGACGGTATCCGGTGATGATGGTAGTGGGGTGGATCTTGTTCTTTACGAGCTCGTTGGCTCTTCGCAAAAGCTCGGCAGCGATGATGACGACCGAGGTGGTACCGTCGCCGACCTCCTTGTCCTGCTGCTGCGCCAATTCTACCAGGATGCGTCCAGCCGGCTGGTCGACTTCGAGGAGGGAGAGGATGGTGGCGCCATCGTTGGAGATGGTGACGTCTCCAATATCATCGACCAGCATCTTGTCGAGACCGACGGGACCGAGCGAGGATTTGACAATGTTGGCGATGGACTGAGCGGCGAGGACATTCTGGTTGCGGATCTCGGCGCCCGAGAGACGCTCACCGCCAATGAACAGACCCGCGTTGCGCGGATCCTTCTGGAAGAGTTGCGCCATGGCGACAATGTGATGTGTATGAGGAGGAAGCGGGTTCGAAACGGCGATTCACTGGTGCGAAGAACTGCCGATGTGTCTGTCCGCTTAAGTTGGTGATCGAGCGGTTGCTAAGGAGACGTCGTGGCCGTGCGAAAAAGCGCCTTCAGAGCAATGAGAATGTTAGAGGTCGACAGCCAGAATGAGGCTTGGTGATGGATCAGCGGAGAGATAGAACAACGCAGTCTGGAAGACGGTTAAGCCAAGTCAGAACGAGCAACGCGGTCCAAAAAGTGTTGCTCGGAAGAAATTGACAAAGTGCGGTCACGAACAAGACTGTGCGCGCAGCACGCTCCCACCGCTTCACAGAGCAAGAGAGAGTCGCGCGGGAAGAGGAGTGCAGCAGCTGAGCTCTTCGAAGTGTTGTTCCTCGAGCTTCCTTCCAGACCGGAAAATCCACGCTCTAACATTCTACCAGCAAAGAATAGCTGTTTGTGTGTCAAGACGATCTGACACCTTGAACAGACAGCTTTCCCCCGCGTTGATTTGTAGCCGCTACGCCAGATACGCCTGCTCACAACCGGGAGCTTGGCAGACGCTACACCGTCGTAGTAGCACTTGTTTGAACCTCTTTGCATCCTGCCAAGTAGCATGACTTGATTTGGTAGTGATGTCGCCCTTTCAAAGACCTCTTGGGGGCGAGAAGGTTGTACAAGGTCCACGTCACGTCGAACGCCACTCGGAAGGCCTGTCTGTTCTTTTCGATCCAATTCATGCAGATGCATCGACGACAGCGAAGGCGCATCTCCGACGAACCCGACTTGGTGTGCAAGTCATTAGAGACGAGACATGTAGGCGTGCGAGTGTCCGGGGTGCTTTCTTGTGCCAAGGAACATGAACCGCTTCGTGCTGCGCTGCGCGAGAGGCTCCGGACAGATAAGGAACGGTTCAGCACGGATGATTCGAACCTTGAGCTAGCCGCTCATTTGCCAGGACAATATCAGCCAAGGTTAGCCAGCAGCGACGCGCCAGCTGCAGCTCGTGCGGCTTCGACCCGTCCGATGCAAGTGCTGTCGCCTTCTATGACCTCGCAATCCTAGCAGCAGCTTGGAACATCAGCTGTCGTGGCAGCCGCGAACGAAGTCAGTGTTGGAAGTACTGCGTAGTGCTGTAGCAGGGCACAGTCACCTCGAGCAAGGTTTAGTTCAATCTAGAAATAGACTCGTTTCACAATGGACAATACAACTTGTCAAGAAGACATTGTACCTGAACGCTCGTCTCTCTTGAATGAAAAAGCTATTTTAAATGTTGGGCGGCGGCTTCTTCCAAACCGCTGGTTGACAGGTACAGAGTCAGAGTCCAAGCAGCGCAAACATGCCCGCTTGTGCCTGATTGGTTCCGCCGTCCAACGTGCGTCTGTCTCATGAGCTGGCCGGGAAGCCACCGTCCACTGTATTCGTGGTGTCGAATACATCTCGGCATGACATTGTCTCTGATGGTCTGATGATGAGGGAGTGTCTTACTGTAGATCGCCACGGGTCCAGCGTGGCCGGCCAAGAAACGGCTTCCGGTGATTGTCAATACCAGGCTCTGAATCTCATCCCGCACACTGATGTACCACTCCATTGAAGCGCGGAGATCTGCCCAAAAGTGAGGCCTCAGGTCGCGACGAGGCAGACTCGAGAAGAGTGGGCACACGCATTTGAGGTCACTTGCGACTCCGAAATTTCATTTCCAGGAGTGTCCTACAACACCCTGTAGGTCGCGGCTGGCTTTTCTCTGAAGTTCAGTTCAGAAGAGACAGGTGGGAAGCCTGCAAGGATTTCTTCGTGATTTCGCGATCCGACGCCTAAGCCAGCCAGCCAGCCAGCCAGCCAGGCGCTTTTCGGTACTCTCTTTCGGTGCCCGATCGCACTCCCTTGCCTGAAATTTTCGACTTGAACGCGCCTTGTTCAGATGGCCATTTTGACATCATTCGTTATTTTAGTTTGAAACGAAACCAAGGCTGCACAGCGGCACGAGAGGGAGAAAGAAATTGGGCACGGGCAGCCCTCCAAAGCTTGGAACCTTGTCTGGATTATCTGCAGCGTTCGCACAATTACACTAACTGACTTGACAGCAGCGAGCGGAAAGCAGCAGGCAGCAGGCAGCGCTATTCGCGACCTCGACGCTTCGTGTCGGTTCGGTGCCTTGGTTTCATCTCACCCGAAATTCGCGAACGAGCTTGTCGGATTTCACCTTCTCGATCTGGTCACTGCACAGTGGACTGTCCAGTGCACTGTCGTCGATTGCTCCGCTTGTCTTGCTACCGTGCAGCGACGCTAGCTACAGCAGCCTCCCTCACCGTCTCGTTGCTCCTCCATTCATCCCCCCGTCCCTTCCTGTTCACCGTCGTGCTATCCCCTCTTCCGCTCTCATCGACTTGCGTATCCTGGTCAATCCTCTTCCGTGGGTCGGACCTCCTCGAACACCGAAAATTCGCCCGCTCTGGTCCTATTCTTCGTGCTCCTCGTCCTAGCTCGCGGATCATCGTCCTGCCACCGGTGGCTTGCACACACTTCAATCCTCTCCGCGCTTCGTCTCGCATCGCGCCGTGCCTTCGCTGTCGTCGTCGTTCCCACGCATCCAGCTTCGACAAGCCGTTGTCATCGCGTCGTGTGCGGAAGGTTCGAAATACGTTCCGCATTTCCGTGGCCTTTCCTTCCGGATTAGCTCTTCACCGTGTCGGGCCTCGCGCTTTGCCTAGCCGAACCGTACATTACGATCACGCACGACGTCTCCGAGGTGCGCTGCCTGCATCGATCACGCTCACGAACATCCGACGTCCGTGTCGTCGCGCACACCACCGCGCTGCTACAGCTGCATTCGTCCGTTTGCACGCGTTTCTGGCATCCGTGCATGTCCGGTCCATCATTCCGAACCGACCCGTGGTCATCCTAGGATCAACGTGAGCTTGGCTGATGCATCCGTACCCGAGCACGTCTTCCCTCCGTACACCTACTATAACGTCGCAGAAGCGCTACAACATCGGCTACAACATCTTGGCGTAACCTCGCTCAGCTCGCATCTGGTCCGCACCGTTGCTAGATCAGCTCTTGGCGACGCAGATCCAGATCCGCTCGAGTCCTTTCTATCGAGCCACCTCCACTGCCACGCCAACAGTTTGCTAGATTCCCTCGCGTTCCAGACTTCGTGCACCACCGGCTCTCCTTCTTAGTGCTTTGCTCCATATCGGCTTCGATTCGGACAAGGTCTCGCTTCGTTGTCATCCGACGACGTCTCTGCCGCCTTCTTGCCACCTAGCATGAGCGGCTTGGCAACTGCTACCGCAGCTCAGAACTTTATCTCGCCCCAACCGCCTTCGCAGCATCCCTCGCCCGGCCTAGCTGTCAACTCGCTCGATCCCCTTTCCACCGCAAACGCCGCCACACCACGCGCTCCAGTCAACGCGTGGGGCTGGCCTTCCGGCTTTAGTCAACCTTCGCCTGCATCCAACGGCGCTGGTCCCAGTCGATCATCGACACTCTCCGCGGCTCCGCTCGCTTCTCCTGCTCTCGGTGCGGCAATCATGTTCACCCCGCAAACGCAGCAGATCCACCATCAACACCAACAGCCGCAATTGCAACTCCAGCATCCACAGCACCCTCAGCATCTGCAGCATTTGCATCAGCAGCAGCAGCAACAGCAACAGCACCTGCAACACCATCTCGTCGCCCAGCAGCAGCAACAGCAGCAGCAGCAGCAGCAGCACCACGTACAGCTCCAACAGCAGGCGCCGCCTGGTCCTCAGATCAATCAGGCCAAGGTTACCGTCTATCCTCCCCAGCCCTACGGCAACCCACCTGCCTTCACCGCTCCCAGCCACACCTCCTCCCCCAACAGTGCCGGCAAGCCAAACACGCCCAACAGCCACTCGGTCATGATGAGCAAAAAGCGCACTGCCAGCAAAAGTCCCGACTTTGAGAGCAAGGACAAGCGCTCACGTCCCGAAGATGGCGTTGCTGCCGACGCAAAGGGCTCCGAGGTCAACCTCAGCCATTCCGGCTCCGTGTCTGACGGTCGCGTCTGGGGAGAAGAAGCCACCAAGCTAGACGTCTACGTCTGGGACTACCTCAGCCGTAGAGGCTTCAACTCGGCCGCCAAGGCGCTCATGAACGAGGCCGGCATGACCGAACCGCCAGAGGTCCCGCTCCGCACTCCGCAAGGTCTGCTCTTCGAATACTGGGCCATCTTCTGGGACGTCTTCGCAGCTCGTTCCGGTCGCGGTGGTACCGAAGCGGCTGCCTATTACGAATACCAAGAGTCACGCAACATGCAGCGCCTCGCTGAAGCCACACGCAAGACCGAAGCTCTCGAAGCGCAGTATCAGCCGCCTGAGAACGCCTCGCGTTTCCCAAACATTGTCGTTTCTGATGCGGCGCTTTCCAGCGGCGCCGCAGCAGCTGGCGGGCCCAACGGCCGGGCACCGGCGCAAGGCACATGGAACCCAGCGGCGCTGCCGCAGGCGCAGCAGCAGCAGCTTCTCATCACAGCCGCCCAACGACAAAACATTCCTCTGCACGAGATCAAGAATCTCACCCCCGCCTCGCGAATGGCCCTGATCAACTCGATGAATCCCAACAACCCCGCCAATGCTCAAGCAGTACGTCCCGGAATGAACAACCAGCTCATGGAGCAGCAGCTCCAGGCTCGCCTGCAGCAGCAGCAGGCGCTGCATCGCATGATGCAACAGCAACGCCAGGCCGTGCCCGGCTCGGCGCCAATGCCCAATGCCATGCAGGTCAGACCGCCGATGGCTCCTCAGCAGATGCCAGGTGCTACTGGGTCGCCAGCTCCACCGACACCAGGTGGTGGCGGCATGGATGGACGTCGGTCAGTTCCACCGGGCGCAGAGCACACGGCCGGCCCACCAGGCGTGTTGGCCGCAGGCAATCCGCAGCCCCAATCACAGCAGCCACCAACACCTGGAGGGTCGCAGCCACAAGCCCAACAACAAGTACAGCAGCAGCAACAGCAACAGCAACAGCAGCAGCAACAGCCCGGCGTTCTTGGGCAGGTCGGTCAGGCATCGCAACAACAGCATCCGCAGCTCAATCCGCATCAGCAGCAGATGGTCATGAACCAGTTCCAGAGCGTACAGGCAGCCATGCGCGAGGAGTGGATGAAGGCTCAGAATGCTCCCAACCAGACCACTGCCGCCGATTTCTACGCAAATGTTCAGGCGTATCAGGCAAAGGCACAGGGGCTCCAGAACCTGCTGCGAGCTCAGGCCAACTATCAAGGAGGCCCCGGTGCTGCCGGCCCTCCCAATGGCGGACAGCCCGGCATGCCCGGTCAGCCAGGACCATCGCCCCAGGCGCGGCCCCCTGGTATGGCCGGTCCAGCTGCTTCAGGCAGTCCAGCCAGCATGGTCAACCTGACGCCTCAGCAGCGAGCGGCTCAGATCGCAAACGCACAGGCCGCGGCTGGACGCATCACGCCGCTTATGGCAACTCACGATCCCGGTCTGATGGCGAGCATGATGGGACCTGGCGGCATGCCCAACGGCAACGTGGCTCGACCAAGTCCGCAGCATGCCCAGGGAGGACCGGGCCACCAGCAGCAACCGCAGCAGCAGCAGCCTGGACAGCCTGGACAGCATGGCACGTCGGGTGTGTTCCAGCAACCCCAGCAGCCTCAGGGGCCGGCGCGACCAGCCTCCGCGCAAGGAGGGGCTGACGATCCACACACGAGCCACTTTTCTTCGGTGCAGATGGGTTCGTCGCCGGCCAATATCCAGCGCCCAGGTATGCAGCGAGCAGCTTCGCAGCTCGGCAACGGTTCGGGTGGGATGGGTCCACCGGGAATCGCCTCTATTCCATCACCGTCACCGCGCCTTGGTGCCACCAACTTGCAGCAGCAGCAGCAACAGCCGTCTTCAGGCAACAGCACCGCCAACCAAGCCCAAGCAGAATCGCCGGCGCCGTCGAACGTGCCCAACACGCCCAAACTCGGTTCTGCGGAAAAGGGCAAGAAGGGCAATGCACGTCAACGGAAGAATTCAAGGGCGGCAACCAAGACGCCTGTGCTCACGGCCGCTGCCGCACCCGCCGCCAATGCATCGTCGGCGGCCCCGCCAAGCAGCAACGGCGCGGCAGGGCCATCGACGCCAGCTGCGGCGAATGCTGCCACACCTGTGAGCACGAATCCGACAACACCCGGTCGAGATGCGGCTTCCAAACCAGACGGCGTTGCGGGGGCAGGCCCCGTTGGAGCCCAGCCCACGTCTCAACCTATCGACGTTGCCATGCCTCCTCCCTCCGGTCCGTCCAGCAACCCGTCCGACTCGAACGCCTTCGGGACCAACACTGGCGGCGAGAGCGGCGCCAACATCAATGGAATCGGCGGCACGGACGGTAGCAACAACGGCGGTGTAGAGGTTAACGGCGCAGGTGTTGGCGGCGGAGGCGGGGCGGAGGACTTCAGCATGTTCGGGTTCGGCGGCTCGATGAACGATATCTTCGACTTTGAGCTCTCCACCGACGGTGCTGGCGGAGGTGGTCTTGGAGGGGACGGATGGGATAGCAACTTTGGCAACCTCTTTGGGTCCGGTACAGGCGGTCAGGACGGATCCTGACCGTCACATCGCTGGTCCCTGGAATTGTGGATGCGAACCATCGCGTCGAAAGCATACCCACCGAAGTCACGCTGTGCGCGGATTCTGCTCAAACAAGAAACCCGCCAAACTGCCGCCCCTGCTCCGACCGAAACCCTTTTCTGACCTATCGGCAGCTTTCCTCACTCTGTCTTCTTCATCGCTTCATCATCTTATCCCCACATCTATCGTTCTTATCCAACCATCTCTGTTCCGCAGTCTTTTCATCTTGTCTTCTCCGTTGTACCCTCTTTTCTCTTAGCATGTCGTTTTTGCTCCAACCCGTGCAAAGCCTCGTTGTATGCAGTCACCGGTTCTTTCTTTGCTGTCGAATGCGAGCTGTCGTTCGTGGTGTTTTGCAGTGCGTGTGCGGTGTTGCTGAGGAGAAGTGTGGAGGCAAGATGAGGAAGAGCATTTTTGGAGATGGGGGATGTTAGGGTGGGGGAAGGTTGATGAGGAAATCACGTGTCAGCGGGATTTTTTGAAGCGGTGAAATGGGTTGAGAAGAAGTGCTTGACGGGAATGATGATGTGTATGTGGATGATCACCACCATCCTACATCGCTCTTTACGGACGTACGAATCGGCTTGGAAGAGTCGTTGCGGTACAGAACTCAAGAAGGTCTCTGGCTAGCGAAGTATCGACATCAACGGAACCGCGACATTGGCAAGCAGAGCGTTTTTGG
The DNA here is from genome assembly GCA_003004685.1 of Pseudozyma sp. F8B2. Taxonomy (NCBI): domain Eukaryota; kingdom Fungi; phylum Basidiomycota; class Ustilaginomycetes; order Ustilaginales; family Ustilaginaceae; genus Pseudozyma; species Pseudozyma sp. F8B2. The sequence goes on along the minus strand of NXFQ01000001.1, from coordinate 1,284,577 downwards.
CCGACCATGTATCTTCTTGGTGTGCATTTGGCGGATCACAAGCTTGTGAGGGCAAGTACCATCTGCGACTTCTGATGATCAGATGTCAGGGGATTTTGGGCTGACTTTTCGTTCGTAACCTTGATGTTGCGCTTTACCTTTAAGATCGCCCTGACGAACTTCTACGGCATCTCATACGATACGGCGAACCGGCTGTGTGCGCGGCTCTCGCTGCACGATCGAGCGACGGTCTCGTCTCTCACGGAATCACAGATCACCCAACTCTCCGCGTACCTCTCCTCCCCTGGCTCGATCCCCGCGCGAAAACCCACCCCCACATCCCTATCAACCGCCGCCGAAGAGGACCTCGCTCGACCATCGCTAGATCCCAACCCCGCAAACGACCCGCTACGACAGATCAAGATCGAAGCAGACCTCAAACGCGTACTCCACGCCAACATCAACCACCACCGAAATGTAGGCAGCTACAGGGGCAGGAGACATGCCAGTCATCTGCCGGTGAGAGGCCAGAGGACGAGTACGAATGCGAATACGGCCAAGAAGTTGAACCGGTTGGAGAGGAGGGGGTTGGCGACGCAGGTGGAGCCAGCGAGGAGGGAGGTTTCGTTGGAGGAGCTCATGAGGCCGTTGGCGAGGTTGAGGTTTGCACAGGAGCAGGAGTAAGGAAGGGGGCAGGGATGCATGCAATCGATCTTCAATCAGAACATTTTGAAAGGGTGCATTCGGTATGACCTGGAAGCGGTCAGGCGTTGCGAGTCGATCAGCGCAAGCGGATGGTCACAGACCGACGACAAACTCGTCGTACAGTGGCTGAGAATAGGGACAAACATGAGATGAGCAACAAAACCACAATGCGTACGATACAGTGATGATGAGATGAAAGACGAGACTTGCAGGTTGGAAGAGACACCCGTATTCATTCGCACTGCGGCCTGGGGTTGACACGATTCAAACCTGGTTCTCTCTAGAACTTACCCACCAATATACGAGCAAGACATGCTCCTACAATCGGCCGCCGCTTGATCTCCGCCAAACCAACTGGGGTATCCACATCTGCATCACCTCAAAACAGATCCTCCAACGTCAACTGTTTCGCAACATCCGTGTTGGCCACCATCGCCTGGAACTCTTCGAAATCCAACTTGCCATCGCCATTCGTATCCGCCTCCATGATGGTCTTGTCGACGATCTGCTGCAGCTGTTGATCCTTCAGGTTGTTGCCCACCATCATCTTGAGCACCAAAAAGAGCTCTCCGTTGCTGATCAACCCGTCCCTGTCCATGTCGTACACCTTGAAGGCGAACTTGAGCTTCTCCTCCCTCGAGCCCTGATTTGAAAAGGCGGAGAGTCCGGCTACGAATTCCTGGAAATCGACGGTTCCGCCTCCATCCTCGTCGAAGATGGCGATCAGACGCAGGGCGAGAGGGTTGTTGGCGATTTGCGGGATCTGGAGGAATTCGTCCTTGTCGATGGAACCGGATCCGTCGCGGTCGAGCTTCATGAAGCGTTTTTTGAGCCGTTGGATCTCTTTGGAGTTGAAGTTCGAGGTGGCTTCGATGTCCGATAGCAGTTGGGAGCCTTGTTGACCCATGATTGCGGTTATTCAAGAAGGGGAGAAGAAAGAGGCGAACGTGGTGCGAGAGAGGTCGAAATGCGAAAGTATGCAATGGGACGCGAAAGAGGGAGCAAGAGACCAGCTCTTCGATGATGATGTTGCCAGGGGTCTTGAAACGGTGTGCAAGGATTGGTGAGCAGTGAGGTCGACGAGATGCTGAATGGGGTAAAGTCGACGAGGATGAAAGCAAGAGTCACAGGAGAAGAATGATGAGAGGCGTTTGGGGTCGCTGACACGGTCCAACACTTTCTTTGGCTGCGAGGTTCTGACTCTTGTTCTTGGCTTTGGCTCGGCGACAAAGCGCGTGTGTGAGAGAGTGTCTGACTCTGTCTCTTTGAAAGTGAGTTCGGGTGCTCGCGTGCGTGTGTGTAGACTAAGTGCGAATGTGTTAGGGCGCGTCCGTGTCTGTTTCGACCTTTTTTTTCTCTGAAGTGAGAACTAACTTGGCCGCTGGGTGAGGCGTTGGTGGTGATCGCGACTACGCGGCCACAGCTTGCGCACTCCACTTGACGCAGCGTCCGCCGCTTAGACCAACCTCGATTTTTGGCCGGAAGCCCGTAAACCAACACCCTCGGATTCGTCTTGACGACACTAGTTCACGCTACACCATCAACGCATCTTTGCTCATCCCATCACCGTTGCCAACGAGCTGTACATCGATCGCATCGCACTTCTCCCGCTGTTATCAATCTCAAAACAAAGCAGACGGCTGCTTGCTTCACTTCACCCTTGAATTCCGAACACACATCGGCATCCCTCTCCCCCCACCTCCCATTCACGTTCCCAAAATGGCGGTCAACGGAATGGACATCACCGGCCACCTCAAAAAGGGCGAAGTCAACCTCGGTACCTCCATCATGGCCGTCGCCTACGACAAGGGAGTCATCCTCGGTGCCGACTCTCGAACCACCATGGGCTCCTACATCGCCAATCGAGTCACCGACAAGCTCACCCACCTCTCCGATCGAATCTACTGCTGTCGATCCGGCTCCGCAGCCGACACACAAGCCATCGCTGACATCGTCACCTACTACCTCGACATGTACGCCCTCGAATCCGACTCCCCTGTTCAGACAAAAGTCGCTGCAAGTCTCTTCCAAGAAATCGTATATCAGAACAAGGACAGGTTGAGCGCCGGAATCATCGTAGCAGGTTGGGACAAGAAGGACGGCGGTAGAGTGTTCAACGTCCCGTTGGGAGGTGGTGTGTTCGAACAACCGTGGGCGATCGGCGGAAGTGGTAGCACGTATATCTATGGTTATTGCGATGCTACTTGGAAGGCAGGTTGGGGTAAGGAGAAGACGATCGAATTCGTCAAGAACGCTTTGGCTCTTGCGATGAGGAGAGACGGCTCTTCCGGTGGTACCATCCGTCTCGTAGATATCACAGAGGACGGCGTAGAACGTCACTTTGTCCCCGGAGATCAGCTGCCAGAACTCGCAGACAAGATGGTATGATCATCACCACCGTTCCTCACTTGCAATTCTCATCATACTCAAAAAACAGACACACGCAAATGCGCACAAGATATGCTTGCGAGAAGAATGTCATTGCTCCCTGGCCTTCGGCAGCTCTACTGGCGCAGCGAAGATCCTTTGCTCGGCTGTCTAGATCCCGGATTCGACGGTTGCTGCTGACCCGATGCGTAACGCCTGGCTGCCGATGGGCTGGAAGATCGAGCAGTCGTGGGCGAGGCTGTGGCGGCAGATGCCGTGGTGGGCAGGTGGATGCCAAAGAAGCTGCTCGTGCCTGTGTTGGGTGCAGAAGCGGCACCGCTACTGCTGCGACCGTTGGAGGCGGACGACGACAATCCTAGCCCGAACCGTCCTGGCGCAGTTGACGGCGTCGCGGATCCGGTCGCCGGTGTCGCTGCCTGGTTGATACGCCTTCGACCGCCAGCTGCGCCACCCGCCGTGGAGGATGCAGACGATGACGCGGCTCCTCCGGATGAGGTGATCCGGGGCGCAGCGTAGTCGGGGGCGAGATGTGTGCCGCCGCCTGCTGCGGTCGCGCCCGCGGTCGCTTGGCGACGGGCACGTTCATGCTTGTTCTGCACCACTCGGAAGTGATGCAGTAGATCGTTCCATTTGATCTCAACCATCGACGTTGATCCGCCCGCCGAGCTTCCCCCTGTACCTGTGCCTCCGCCGCCAGTCGAAGCGCCTCCAGAGCCGGATACAGCCTTCGATCCGGCCCGGGACGAATAGCTTGATCTGGGTACCGAATGCAAGAATCCTAGCCCGTTTACCGCGTTCAACCTGTTCCTCAACGTGACAAACGCCGAACTCTGCGGCAACAGCATCAGAATGCCATACAGACACTTGAACAGGTACGGATACCTCTCGGGCTCCAGCAGCTGCAAACGCAACGCCGTGAAGATCGGCGATTCCAGCAGTTGCACCAGCTTGTCGATCTGGATGAGCAGAGACACGGTGATCTCGAGCTCAGCAAAGATGGTCAGCAGATTGCTGGCGTGCTCGTACGCCTGTGCGAGCAGACAAAGACTGAAAGCCGCCACCGCGTTGTGGCACCAGCAGCGATAGATCGACACGAACAACTGCTGACCTTCGCGCGAGTCGAGGTTGCGCAGCTTCTTGCGGAAGTCGGCGAGCTCAGGAGAGGTGATGAGGATGATGGCGAGATTCTGCACCATGATGCTGGCGAATTCGAGATCCTCGTCCTTTTCAAGGATCTCGGCGAGCGTGCGAAAGATGCGTTCGGTGTGGAGAGACGCGCACAGCTGCCGGATGATGAGTGAGCCGCGCGTCTCGAGCAGACGTCGATCGGTGCTGAAGAGGCTGAGCAGGTTGGCCATGAAGGCATGGAAGTACGAGTCCTCAGATGCCGAGCTGATCTGCGCTAGGAGGCGAAGATCGCACCGGATGACTTCGTCAGAGGGATCTGAGAGCGTCTTGAGCAGTGCTGGGAAGGTTCCATCGTCCATCGACAGAATCTTTTGCGGACTCTTTCGATGCAGCATCAACAGCCATTCGAGCGCAGATACTCTGGTCTCCTCGTGCTCGTCGAGCAGCTGCAGGATCAGCGCATTGACCGTCATCTGGTAGTCGAAGGGATCCTCATCTTCCGCTAGAGCATCGTTGCCGTTCTGGGTGGGCGAGGTGGTGCGATCGTCGTTGCCCGTGCTTTCGGACAGACTGAGGGTCGCCATGCTCGTCGCAGGCTCGCCGCTGAGGGTATTTGCTCGAGAGCGGGGCGATATTGGCCCGGTCGCCGGGGTTGATGTAGAGATGGGAGCTGTCGAGGAGGAGATGGCGGGCCTGGAGACCGAACCGTGCCTGTTGAGATTGCCGTGCTGCGTCGGACTCCCTGCCGCATTCCGCTCGCGACCCGAAGAGGTGGAATTGGTATGTTTGTGGCCCTGCAAAGCTGCGGTGGCTGATGAGATTCGCGGACGAGCGCTCGGTGGTGCAGCAGGTGCAGCAATGTCCTGAATGACTCTGTAAAGGTTGATGTTGGTCGCATGCGCTGCGCTGGCGATGGCTGGGCTGTGGTGTGCCAAGCTCGGTAGGATGGCAGAGATGAGCCGAGGTGTGAAGGGCACTACGACGTCCTTGACCACCAGAAGGAACTCGGCGATCCATTGTAGCGTGGTCGCCTGAATTTCCTCGTCCGGGTAGCCAATGTGGTTGATGAGAGTCTCTACGATGGCGGCATATTCGATGCGTACCTCGGTACCATCGACCCAAATGTCTTCTTCCTCGTCTTCGTCGTGTGCTTCCTGAGGGTCATCCTCAACGGCAGATTCGTTGCCGACGTCTTCTGTCGCTCCTTGGTCCGTGTCGTGGCCGTCTTGTGGAGGAGGAAGTGGCGAAGTGCCACCCTCCGATCGAGGCTTCGTAGATGGTGCCTTCGACGACGATCGCATGGACTTGCTCGGGCTGGCACTCCTAGGCTGTGATTCAGTTTGTGATGGGAGGAGCGCATCCTCCTGAGCTCCTGGTTTGGGAGGCATACCGTCGATCGCAGTTGGCATAATTCGTTGTTTCCCTTTGAGCCTTTTGTGCTCCTGTCGTTCGGCGCGATGCTGCTCGAAGGTGTGCCGTTTTGCAGCGAGTTCGGCCGCGTGGCGGATCTCTCGCAGAAAGTCGGCGAGTACGTTGGCGGTAGCGACTCTAACATCGGTGTTCGGGTCGCTGAGGTACTTGAGCAGTCCGTCGAGAAAGGACGGGAGGTAGGTGATCAGCTCGAGCTCGGGGACGGACCCGAGAACGGTGATCCAGCTGACGAGGTAGTTGCGAGTAAAAGGGCTCAGCACATAGATGCGCTCTGCGAGCAACGGAATGAAGCGAGCGAGGGAGAAGACCTTGTTGCTGGCGGTGCCTTCCTCATCGATCTGGTGCGCCTTCTCGCGCGCGACGTCGAGCTCTGCTGCACCACCGGCGAAGCCATCCTGTGCATCCTGATGGGCTCGGATGAGCGATATGTCTTGGAACTGAGAGACGTAGTGCGGAGCTGCTTCGCAGACGATGTCCTTGAGAAGACGGTCGAGCAGCTCGGCGCCGTTCTTGACACTGAGTTCCGAGTCGGCCGCAAGCTTGGAGAGAGCGTCAAAGGTCTCGTTGAAGTAGACGAGGATCTCGCCCTTGCAAACCTTGGCAATGTTGTAGAAGCTCTCGCATGCGAAGTAGCGGATCTTGCTGTCCGGATCGTTGAAGCAGGCTAAGACGGGCTTTGCGATCTGCTCCAAAAAGGGAGCGAGCTCCACACCGAGTGCGATGGCGATACCGGCAAGACCTATGAGACCACCATTGCGAGCGTTGACGTTCTGCGGCGAGGTGGAGAGGAAGGAGCACAGCTGCTGAACGATGAGGTTGACCCGCGCTCGGTCGCCTCTAGCAAGGCAATCACGTACTTGACGTTCGAGGTCGAGCGTGGCGGCTTTGCGCTTGTCGTAGACGCGGTCGAGCAGCGCCTTCTGCAGAGCTGCGTCCATAGTGCGCTACGGGCGGAAGCGCCACCTTCGAGGGAAGCGGAACAGGGAATCGACGAGGCGGAGCAGATCGAGTCTTGTCGGGACGCTTCGACGTTGCGCCGAAAGTGAAGGCTCTGCTGGGCGTGTCTGTGTGTGTTGCTTGCTCTCGTGGCTCATCGCGAAATGCAATCAAGGGTCCTCGCTGCTTATTCGACACACGGACCGTTCGGCGAGGCTCGAGTGAAACATTCCAGGCGCCGCTCTGTGCTGCGCTCGATTTCGTTTGCTTCTTGTGCAGCTCCTATTTCACAGTTCTCGAAACGGAAGCACCGAACACGGGCGGAGAGATGTGGAGGATTTCCTAGGTAGCAGCACGCGACGGAATTTTTCAGAGCGGCAGGCCGTGTCTCTCGCGATTTTCCTGTGCCTTGAACCCACTCACGCTGCAAGCCCGCGAATCTGCGGCGAACGACAAAAAAAAAGTTCAGGACCAAAAAAATTCTCAGTTCTGATTTAGACAAGACGATGAACCGGATCGTCCGACACCGTTCGAGGTATTGTACTGACAGGTCGAACGTCGCTAGCTGCCCTCACTATAGAAGCTTCACGCAAGTCAAGCCCAGCGCTCTAAACGGTCAACTGTTGCGGCTCCTCTGACAATCACACCCGCTGCGAATCACTTCTGCGACCGCACGCTAGGCGTCTAGTCTGCTCTCAGGAGTCAGCCTCGAACTCAGCGTGTTTGGCTTTCGACCCCGACTTTGAAGCTGCACGAGATCGGAAGCATCCGACTAGTCATTCTGAGCCGTGCTCGATCTCTCATCGCCCGAGCAGGTCGCGCATCAACAGCTTCCAGGATGGCTGAGGTGGTGAGACGGCCCTCGTCGCAGGCCGACGGCGGCTCAAGCTCACGCTCCTTCAGTCAATCCCCACAGAAGAAGAAGAAGAACGGCCTCCATCGATCCGAGTCATTTACCAGCCCGAGCAAGAAATCCTCGTCATCAAATGGGCATCACCAGAAGTCGAACTCGGTCGGCTCGCTGCCCCCCTCCCCTTCCCCTACCAAGGAAGAGAGAAAGAAGCTTGCCAAAGAGATTCTTGCTTCCGGCGGTGACCAACTGCGCGACACTCTCAAGCAGAGAGGCATGCTGCATGCGCTCCTTTCTGATCCGGTCAAATTCATCAAGTCGAACCAGAGGCAAGGTCAGGACTACACCACGCTAGGATTGATACCGGTCAATGATCCCAACTTTGCTGCCGCCCAGAAGCGGAAGCAGGAGCAGAAGCAACACTCACTGTTGCTGCACACCGACTCGCCGAAGATCAACGGCAATACCGATCTACACGATGCAGACTTGTCAATAGACACTCTCGCTTCGCCGACCAAGAACGGAAAGGCAAGGTCGCGCGATCTGTACCCGTACAAGATCTCGCTCCGCTTCCCGGGCAAGGTGCGAAGTGTTGCTACGGGGTTGTCCAACTACGGCAATACTTGCTACATGAATAGTGTCATGCAGTCTCTCATCCACACGCCGCCACTTGCCTTCGCTCTTCTCACTCAGGACTTGGACGTTTTACACAGCGAGCTGGGAGGCAAGCCCAACGTCACCTTTGACGCTGTTGCAGCAATGCAGGCTTTCACCAAAGAATCCTTGATGGGGTCAAAGTCGACGAACGCTCCACGCGACTTCAATCGAAACCTCAAGGCGTTTGCAAAACCGCTCCGTCAGGGGAGGCAAGAGGACGCGCACGAGTACCTACGCTTCTTGCTCGAAGCGCTCCAGCAGGGCTGCCTTTCAAGAGCTTCGAAATCGCTCAAACCAGATGATCCCGTCCGGCGGTCAACCTTTGTCCAAAAGATTTTTGGCGGCAAGCTGCGTAGCCGTGTGACATGCCACAATTGCGGTCACAACTCGGACACTTTCGATCCCTTCATGGACCTCAGCCTGGATGTGCGCAAAGGCATCAACTCGCTCACCGACGCCTTCCGTTCCTTTGTAGCCAAGGACAATCTGACCGGGTCCGAAAAGTACAAATGCGGCAAGTGCAAGCGCAAGGTGGATGCCACGAAGCAGTTCACCATCGAAACGGCCCCGCCGGCGCTCACGGTGCACCTCAAGCGATTCACCGTGTTTGGCGGCAAAATGTCACGGCAGATCGCATTCGATGACAAGCTCAACATCGCGCCTTACTTGTCGGTCAACCAAGGTCCAGCGAGGTACAAGCTTTATGCTGTGGTGCATCACTATGGATCGGGGCCGAACAGCGGACACTATGTGGCTAGCGTGAGGTCTCCTTCGGGCAGGTGGACCAGAATGGATGACAGCCATGTCTCCGAGATGGGTAGCACTGGACCACTAGGTGACCAGAGCGCCTACATTCTCTTCTACCTGAAAGAGAAAGATGAGGCGCTGGAAAAGGCGATTGCCGCAGTGGCTCCAGTCAAGTCCCTGCTGAATGGCAAGAAGCGAAAAGCTGTACGGGAGGCCGGGCTGGAAACTGACTCCGAAGACGAGGAAGGCCGCAATGCGAGCGCAGCTTCACCAGCGCCTAAGATGCGAAAGGATGTTGCCAGGCAGGCCAGCGACGACACGAGCGACTCGGATTCGTCCTCCTCACCGACGCCAAAGATGAATGGAACATCCCATAGACTAGACCAGATGTTGTCATCCAAGCCACGATCCGCAGCCAGCTTCTACGGTGCCACCACTCCATCCCGTGCTGCGTCGAATCCGTTCACCATGCCCTCTTCTGCCTCGGCCCTAGACGAAGAGCTAGGCACCGCAGTCGACAGGGGCGAGTACGAATCGCTCGTCGGACCATTTTCCACCATCACTACTCCATCACCTCCGCAACCGTCCGTTCCCGAAGCCGACTCTGATTCCGAAGACTCCTTTGCCGCTCTCTCCAAGAAGGAAAAGCGCAAGCAGAAGAAAGCAGCGCAAGCTGTACACGCTGCGAAACAGTCGCGTGGGATCCCAGCTTCGCCGTACGCCAGTGCACTGACCATGTTTGGGTCGTCGGCAAAGGAGCAGAAGAAGAAGAAGAGGGACAAGGGGAAGCCGACTGGTGGGTTTGCGGGAAGGATGAAGCCTAGATCTTTTTAGAGGGGTATAGGTGCATGCTTTCTTTTCTTTTAGTTTTCGGATACAGGTCTTGCATTATACATAGATGGTGCCCTTCTGGCATGGTATTATGACGATATTCATATGAGCTCGAGTGAATCGGTGTGAGTGAGGAGCGATTGTGGTAGTGGTAGGGATGTGTTGAGGTAGGCCAGAAGTCTGGACCGAGGAACTCTGGTGGGGAGCCACACTGGACCCTGCGTGGCGCGTGATGCGGAAATCGGGGGTGAAGCGTGTATCTCTGCGGGAGAAGTGTGTTTCACAAAAAAGTGTTGCTTTGTTGGCGCGCACATCCTCCTGTCATCCTGCCGACCCATCACGATCACCCCGGTCCCTTCCCTCTCTCTTTCTCGCCTCAGACACACTCGTCTACATCATCTACATCGGGCACACACACACGATATGTCCGGAGACATCGCAGCAATCAAGCGTCAATTGACGATCAAGACTGGTGTTGTAAAGAGGTAAGAGGATGTCTGTTCCACTTCCCCACGCTTGCTCCTTATCCGCCGCCGAGCCGACCCCGATAATGGCCTTCGGGTTCTTGTTCAAGCGCTGCTTTCTGAGCGTAAACGCTGACGAATCTGCTACTGTTGTCGACTCATGCGATGTTTGTATAGATTGGCAAAGGAAGAATCGTCCTACCTCGACGAAGCGAAACAACAAGAGACACGTATTCAATCCTTCATCGATTCAGGTCGTGATGAATACGATGTCAAGCAACAAGTAGGCAACTGGTCCCAATCATCTTTGGCTATGCATCTTGCGGATATACTGACGAACTTTTTCCTATGTGTACTAGAGAGTGGTGTTGAAAGATACACTGAAAATGATACCCGATTGTCGAAAGAGACTCCAACTTGCGGTGGACGATCTAATTGGATACGTTGTAAGTGCCATACCTCACTCAAACCTCAGAGATCCACCACAAACGTACTGATCCACTCGAACTGCGCGAAAACAGGACGGTCTCGAAGAACAATCCATAACAGAGACCGACGAGTATCAATCCGCAAAAACCCTCTTGACACACGTTCAGCTGCAACTCGAATCACCCCTTCCAACCGTATAATCTCTCCCCTTGTACACTTATGTTCTTTCGACCGAAGATCCAATCCACCCAGCACACAGACTCAAGAACGAGAAAAAAAGGCAGCAGGACCTGGAACCGACTTCTTTTGGATGACAAGAGATAAAAAATGCATAGTCTAGTACAACAACAAGCGACGAGGGGGTAAAAAAAGAGCATGCCGAACAAGAGATGAAGCTGCATACGATATAACGCCAAATCTACAGAAACGCTTGAACGGAGATAAAGCCTAGCAAGAATAGAAAGACAGAGCCCCAAGAGAGACGGTGAGAGTCAGGATGAGAAATACAAAGGAGGCATGCTGAGGTGACTTTTTGGATGACCGGGAGAAGGGGTGGTGGGTTTTGCTTTGCTGCGAGAGACAGGAATCGAAGGCTTTGCGGGAAACGCTCTATCAGCGGTCGTGGGTGTTGTTCCCAGCAGCAGCAGCGGGATCGTGCGTCGCGCTCGAACCGTCGTCGTCAGCTCTGTGCGACAGGTAAAGTGACGAAGAGTTGGACTGCGAGTTCGGCAGATCCGCCTTGCCACCCACGACCGGCGAATCCGAAGGGCTGAACGGACTGAACATGAATGCGTTCGGATCGCGGTTGTAGCCGCTGCCGAACGAATCTGCTCGCTTGGCTGCGGCTGCCGAACCGGATGCGGGACCAAATCCGTCCGCGTTGGATCGATTCGGTCCGCCGTCCTGCTGCTGCATAGCTTGCAGTCGCTGAGCCAAGGCAGCTCGTGTTGTCTCGTCGAAATCGAGGCCAGCGAATGCATCTACCAGCTCGGATTCCGACAGCGGCGGCATTCCCGAAAAGTCGCCTTGCTGATGATGCTGAGGCGCGAAGGGAGCAGAACGTGACTGGTTGCCGTCTTGCGGTCCAAAGTGGTGGTCTGGACCAGATGCGCTGCGTGGATCAAAGTCGAATCCTTGGTTCGAGTGCGAGCTGCCGCTACGTCCGTTGTAGCCCGGGGCGCCATCGAAGGCTCCGTTGGCTCCTATTCCAGGCAATCCGAGGTTCTGTGATGACGGGAAGCCGTGCTGACCTCGGAACGGCTGTTGCTGGTGCTGATGCTGGTGCTGATGCAGGTGTGAAGGTTGTTGTCCCTGGTGTGATTGTTGCTGATTCTGAAGGAACGATGGCAAAGGCGCTCGTTGACCCATGCCAGGCCCACTGTGATTGACGTGTCCGCCAGGACCTATGCCGCCACCGACACCATTGGTGGCTGCAAGCTGCCTCGCCAAGGTAGAGAGAGGGTCATTGGCAAGTCCCCCGGCACCACCAAGACCAAACCCAGGCGGACCTCTCTGAGATGGACCTTGCGCCTGGCCTTGCATCTGAGCCTGGGCGGCACTGAGAACGCTGCCGAGTCCAGCCAGCTGAGCCAGCTGAGACGGACTGAGCGTGCTGAGCCCGGCAAGACCCGCTAGCTGACCAAGCTGCGCGTACTGCGCCATAGTTTGTGCAGCCGCGGCCGCCGCCTTGTCGCCCTGGCTGCGTCCCCAGCTGAGACGAATCTTGGAGTTGAGGATGGGGAAGCCATTCATGCGCTGGATCGCATTCTCTGCGTCCTGCTTGCGCACGTATTGCACAAATCCACAACCTTTGCCTGGAGGAATCTTGACGTAGGTGATTTCGCCGAAATGCTCAAAGTACCTTCGCAGCGTGGCTTCCGAGATGAGCGACGAAAGACCTCCTACGAACACCGTCGTGTTGTTGGGATCAGCAGCGCTGTCGCCGGGATTGCCGCTGGGACCGCCGCCGCCTTGCTGCATCATCGGAGGTGCCGAAGAAGGCGTGTGGGAACGCATCATGCCAGCAGGCGATGAATCACGCGTTCCGTCGCCGCCATTTCCAGGAAAGCCACCGTAGAGAGGGCCGAAGGATGCGGGTCCGTTGCCACTGCTCGGACCGCCAGGACCATCGTAGGGAGAGGCAGGCGATATCGGGGAGACGAGCGAGGCGTGGTGCGTCGTTGGGCTTGACTGCTGTCGAACGTGCGGCTGCGGCGAGACGACTTCCGACCTAATCGCAGGACCACCACTCGACGCCCCGTTGTACAAGAACGATGGTCCAGCGTTTTGAGCCGGGTTGTGCGGCCGAGGCATCTGCAGAGGCTGCTGACTCGGGTCGCCGGCCATGTTCGGTCCAAGCGGTTGCTGCAGAGATGGTGGCGCTGTTCCACGGTTCTTGGGCGTAGCTGTGCTGACGCGAAGGGGACGTCCGGGCGAGAGGCCGTTCGCTGGCGAGACGACTACACCTTGCATTTCCACCAGCGCACGATTGCAGTCAGCTTCAAGCGAAAAGCGCACGAATCCGTATCCCTTGGAAACGCCGGTGATTGGGTCGGTCATGATCTTGGCCGACTTGGCTGATGCGAAAGGCGCGGGCCCGATGCGTGCATCAGGCTGATAGATGCCCTGCGCTTGTTGGGCGTGAATGAGAGCCGCAGCGAACGGGTGATTGTGGGGCCACGCGGGTGGTTGAAGGAACTGTGCGACAAGGTCGTCCTCACGTAGATCGGGGCTTAGGTCCCCGACAAAGATGCTGAACTCCGACTCCTTGTTGACACCACCGACCGGGCTTTGTGATGTGCCGGGACCCATGCTACGAGCGGCGCCATCGTGAATGCGAGATGCACGTTCCGACATGGAAGAATGTGGACGGTCGGATGGACTGAGCGCTGGAGGCTGCGCCGATGGCGCAAAGTCGAGCGGGCCCATGCCACCGCTGCGTGTTTGCCAAGGCTGCTGCATGTGGCCGTGCTGAAAAGACGGAGCATGTTGAGTGCTCGGAACGAGAGAATGTGTGCGGGACGAGGGTTGCTGAGGGGCCTGCTGTTGGGTATGCTGCGAAGGGTGGTATGATGAAGATTGATGCTGGAGGTGAGAATGCTGTTGGTGGTGCTGTACAGAGTGCTGGAGGTGCGATGGTGCATTTGCAGAGTGATGGGGTTCAGTGAAGTAGCGGGGAGAAGTGACGTTACTTCTGGGGGGTGGAGAGGATGCGGGATGGGTGCCTGAGGGCGACCGAACTTGTGGAGAGGACCGATCAACCTCGTGGAGCAGGTTCGGGCTGAAGAGCGGCGGTCGAGACAGAGGCGAAGAGCTGCGCGCGTTGTTAAAGGTTTGTCGCAGACGAGTGGCCTGATCGTAGCCTGTCCGCGTAGGTGGAGCGACGTGACCGCCCGATGATGCATGTGACGTATTGCTGTGCAGACTCGAGATGCTGTTGCTCATGGCATCGTTGTTGGCGCTGTTGTTGGATGTGGCATGCATGCCGTTGGGTCCCATCGAACTAGGGCCGTTGCCAGGACCATAATGGTTGCCTGTACTCGCATTTGAATGGGGGAGGTTGACGGTGGCATGACCATCGTCAGATGATAGAGTGCGGGAGAACTGAGATAGGCGAGATCCGGTCATGATGTCCGGCTCTTCGGACTGGTAGTGCGAAAGATGGAAAGGCGGGATGCTCTGCGATGGAGCGTCGGCCGACATGATCGAGAGCAGAGATGCCGGGGGCACCACGAGAGGAATTGTGAAGATTGTCAACGCCAGAGGCAGCGGAGAGTGATGAACGCCAGCTACCGGATCGATGGAAGCCTGAACAAGTTTCTTCGGCTGTGGCGCGACACGAGGGAGACTGCAGATCGGAAGCGAGGATGCTGCTCAGTCCAGATGAGGGCGATTACACTTGGCGCTTGGCTGGACGAAAGACATGCGAAGCGACGCAGGATGGCACGTGAAATGAAGTGCAACCTTTTCGTGAGAAAGTGTACAAGGATGTCGATGTTGTACAGATCGTGCCGGTAAGACGAGGCGGTATAGCGGCTCAGAGATCCGGATGCTTCAAATGACTTTGCCCGTCAGGTTTGAAAGATAGCGACGAGGAGATGCGGTGTCGATGGATGAACGGATCTTCTGGCTGTTGGAGAAGACGTTTCTATATCGAGAAATGCGTGCGATGTCGTGAGGATCCGGAAGCTTTATGTTGTACACCGAAGAAGAACAATAACCATCGCCTTTTTCGAGAGAAGATGCAGATGGTATAGACGAAACGAGGTCGAAGCTAGCTAGTTGCAAGAGATGGATGAGCCCGACTTGCGGGGGTGCGGGTGTGTGATGGTTGAAAGCGAACGACACGGAAGTGTGCAATGCAAGAGTAGTGTGTCAGGTTGGAAAAAGGTGTTGCGAACGTAGAGGACAGGATGAGCGGAAGCGGGTCGTCGACCTGAGTCAAACGAAGGTATGAAGGATGGATGATGGTTGATGGAGAGTGAGGTCGCCATCACTAGGAGCATGCCATGATGCATCCACCATCTCTGCATTCATTTCCCTGCGTCTTGCTCATTTTTCTTTTCATCCACCCTGCTCAATGCAATTTTTTTCGGGGTCGCTGAGAAGAAAACGACTGCAGGGCCCAGTGGAAAAAAAGCGCTTCGCCAAACAAGAGTAGAGCGACGTTTCAAAATCCACGAGGCCGGGAACGCGTTTTGGCGCCAAGCACGACCGACGTGGAAATTGGAGCGTCTCTCTGCTCGGTTCAACGACGAGAGACGGTGCAGTCGAGTCAGTGGAGAGCAGACCAGTCGAGTCGAGTCGTAGGTCGACTTTGCCGCAGATTCGTGGCCACGCCAAGCAAGCTTTTTCTTGCCTGCTTAGAAATTGGCTGGCAGCCAGACGCGCGTATTTGAGAATCTCTCGTTCCACTTTGAACCCTTTGAATTCGACACCTGTAGCCGAGAATACAAACGCTTCTTCTTCTTCTCAAGGTGGCGTGGGTGAACGAGGTCCATCCCCAGCTTCAGAAATCATTCCCGTGCCAGATCATTGAGCGCTTTGCTGTGTTGCTGTACCTGTGCCTGTCGTGCTTCCCGCTCGCATAACTGCGGCCAAGAAAAGATCGACAAATGCACAAACAAAAGGCCATGCCATGCAGGCATTGTTCGAGCCGTCGATCCTTCGAAGAGAGCTCATCTTATCGCGCAAACACAATGCAGAGCCGGCAGGAGTGGAGAGTGGACGTCGTATCGCCGTGATCCGCAACATCGAAGCTACAAGTGGCTGCAGGCACAATGCAACTGATCACAATATCATGTCTCTCAATCCAGCTGTTCTATCCGGAGGCAGACAGGTCCTTCAAAGTTCACCACTCAAACATCGTTTTGACGAGACCAATTGTGGGTTAATCAGTGTTAGACGATGCCGAGGCAACACTGAGGAAATGAAAATGCCCAATTTTGAGCCGGCGGGGATTGAGGGATCGGCGTGCAAGACCGGTCAACTGAGGTGGCCCAGCTGCATATTCGGAGCATCAGGGTCCGACGTTGTTCGCAATGTAGCTCGCACGGTTCTCGTTCGCAGATAACAACCAAGCATTGGCTCGTACCTGTCCGTTAGTATCAGTCCAAGAGCAGCTCCCAATCACCATCTCATCCACATCAACCCCAAAGACTCGACAACAATGGGCTGCTTTGGATTCCTCAGCAAGAGCAAGGCCAACGATGCCGCTTCCGTCAAGACCGACAGTACCCTTGTCGAGCCTGCTTTTGATTCTGAAAAGGCACGCAAGCTCGACTTAGCAGCGGCAGCTAAACCGGACACCACAGGACCACGTCTCCGCGCACTCCGCAAGCTGATGGAGGAGGAAGATGTCGACTTCTACCTCGTACCGACGGACGATGCCCACGCCACCGAGTACACTGCTGCCTCCGAGATGCGCCGTGTATGGATCTCGGGCTTTACCGGCTCGGCTGGAACTGCTATCGTCGGCAAAGACTCGGCCCACCTCTTTGCTGACGGTCGGTACCACATCCAGGCAGCGGACCAGCTCGATGACAACTGGACGCTGCACAAGGTCGGCGTGAATGGTGTGCTCGACTGGCCGGCGTGGATCGTGGAGCAGGCCAAGGAGGGAACAAAGGTCGGCTTGGACCCTGCCCTGACCGGTTACACTCAGGGCAAATCAATCGTCCTGTCTCTCAAGAACAAGGCTGCGGCAGCTGTATTCCCTTCGCGCAATCTCGTCGATGTAGCCTGGGGGTCTGACCGCCCGGCACCCGTGGCTTTCCCTGTCTACGAGCACGAGCTCAAGTATGCCGGTCAGCCTGCCACAGCCAAGATTGAGGATGTTAGGAAAGATCTCAAGACACAGCCGGCTGGCTCAGCCTACTTCATCTCGGCTTTGGACGAGGTTGCGTGGTTGCTCAACCTGCGCGGTGCTTCCATCCCTTGTCACCCTGTCTTCCCCGCATACCTTCTCATCTCGGCTGACCAGTCGACGCTCTTCATCCGACCTGAGCTTCTACCCCAAGGCAACGCCGCAGATAAGTACATCCGTGACACGCTCAAAGTCCAAGTGGAACCGTATGACTCGGTTTGGGACCATCTCCGTCGCTGGACCTCCGAGGGCTCCGATGGTCGCAAACTCGTGTCCGGTGAAAAGCTGTCGTACGCGGTGGCCAATGCGGTCGGTGACGAGAAGCTCGAGCTACTCGACCCTTCCCCCGTCGCGTTGCGCAAAGCGGTCAAGAACGATGTGGAGCTCGAGGGCTTCCGTGCCAGTCATGTCCGCGACGGTGCGGCATGGGTGCGGTGGGCAGCCTGGCTCGAGGATCACGTCAAGGTGAAGCGAGCCAAGATCGACGAATGGGAAGCTGCGGTCAAGTTCCAAGAGATCCGCAAGCAATTGCCTTTGTATGCCGGTGACAGCTACGACGCCATTTCTGCGACCGGTCCCAATGCAGCACTGCCACATTACGAGACTCCAGAGAAGGGCAGCCGCGTGATCGATCGCGAGACGCCGTACCTGAACGACTCGGGTGCGCAATACCACGACGGCACCATCGACTGCACACGAACGGTGCACTTTGGTCGCCCAAGCGCAGAGCAGAAGCGCGCCTACACGCGGGTTCTGCAGGGCCACATCCGGCTCAGCGAAGCCAAGTTCCCAGCTGGCACCACGGGCGTTCAGCTCGATCCGATCGCACGTCACGCGCTGTGGCAGGACGGCTACGACTATCGCCACGGAACGGGCCACGGCATCGGATCGTTCATGGACGTTCACGAAGGACCGCAAGGATTTTCGACCATGTCTGGTGGATCCAAGAAGCCTGTGGCGCTCGAGGAGAACATGGTGCTGACCAACGAGCCCGGCTTCTACGAAGAGGGGCACTTTGGCATCCGTACCGAGTCGCTCCTGGCGGTAAAGCGGATCGAGACGCACCGCGGATTCGGTGATGTGCCATGGTATGGATTCGAGCGCATCACGCAGGTTCCCATCGCCACCAACCTGGTCGACTTCAGCCTGCTGTCCTACACCGAGGTGCGCTGGCTCAAGGAGCACAATGCCGAGGTGCGCAAGAAGCTGTTGCCACTCATCAAGGATGACAAGCGGGCAGTACGCTGGCTCCGTCGACAGTAGTCTGCAGACTTCCAGTTCCGCCTGTACTTACGCTCGTGCAATGATTCGCCGTTCACCAAAGCAGATTCTGGAACTCTTTGCCATGAGCCAAGCTGCGAACCGCCGCGTGCTATGTCAATTCCCATACCGTGACGGCGCCAGTGTTGGCTGAAAAGTGTCAGTCGCAGGAAAATGAAACGTCCGGTCAGAATGAGTCTCATCGAACACGTCGTCGTCGTCGTCAATGAACCAGGCTCCCAGACAACGGTGATTTCGACCTTGCTAATTCGCCGATCGTTCCATCGTGATTTCGCTGCACATCCTGCATACTCTGCTAATATGCTCCTTTCCAACGGAAGCTGTTGATGGCCAACTTGGTCATCCGTTACATACCCGCAATCCCTGTAACACAGCACCTCGATTGTTCAGATGCATACCCGGACGATGCAAGAGAGCAAAATGGAGATGGCTCCAGGCAGATAGATTCCAGGAAGAAGACGCCGGCGAAACTTTCGAAGCGCGCCGAGACGCCGCTCTCGAAGGCCACACAAGAGGAAGACCTAGGATCAACGTGGGCACAACATGGCTCGTACACAGCTCTTGTGCCCGCGCGTCCTGAGAGCACAGAGGCATTTTTCGCCAACACTGAATCACGGAAAATCGCATGCACGCACGGACGGCGAGTTGCGTCACCGTGTCATCTTGCGTCCTCCTGCGCCCTTTTGTTCTTATCCGACAGGTTGCTTGCTAGCCAGTGATTTTTCCGTATGATTTGCGCTGTGTATAAGTGATTGTCCAGCTTGGTCCCAGGTCAGGGTGACACTCGACAGCTGTCGGTGCGCCTGCGCCATGTCGTAACGCAAGTGAGCCCGAGAGTGTGTTGCGCTGTTACACCCACTCGCAACAGTGACACATGCTCTTTTTGCTTTGCTCTGAAATATCAGACTTGGCGCTCGGATCACAAGAAAAGTGACACAATCAGCTATCTCGGCGTTTGTCGTCCGCTCTCATCGCGAGCTTCTTCTCTCCTTTCCCCTCCATCATCATCTTTCAAGTCAAAACTCTCTCTACGATCCACTCCAATAGAACAAGATGCGATCCACGTTTGCCCTCAGGCAGATCGCCATCTCGGCCTCGCGCTCGTCGAGCCTCGCCGGTGCTCGCGCTGTCGCCGCCCCTGGCGCTGCCGTGCCACGCATCAGCTCCATCGCGTCAGCCTTGAAGCGCGATGGTGGTCTCCGACTCCCTGCCGGCGTGAGGGGAATGGCGTCGGACACGACGTCTGGTGCCGATTTTGACCCCCACGCACCCACCGCCATGGACAAGATGGAGCCGCCCAAGCCTGGTGCCGACTTCAACGTCGTCATCATTGGTGCCGGTAACATCAACTTTGGTTCGGACGAAGGTCCGTGGAACCATTCTTTCCGACTCGAACACAAGCTCGGTCCTCGTCTCAAGGTGACCGCGCTCATCGACCCTTCCGCTGCTCGTGCTGAGGCGGCGCTCACTGTGAAGCGCAACTCGTTTGTGCTTTCCGCCTACAAGGACACCGTCGTCTACCCGACGTTTGCCGACTACGTCGCCAACGTTTCGCCCGACAAGAGACCTCACGCCATCTGGGTCGGAAGCCCTCCTGCCTTCCGTGGTCGTGAGCAGCCCGGTCGCGACCTCGAAAAGAAGCTCGTCGAGGCTTTCCCCGACGTTGCCATCTTCATCGAGAAGCCCGTCTCGACCGGTCCCGTCGCCGACGCGCTCAAGATCGCACAGATGCTCGAAAAGGCCGACAACATTGTTTCGGTCGGATACATGCTCCGATACCTCAAGGTGGTGCAAAAGATGAAGCAGATCCTCGACGAGAACAACCTCAAGGTCATGGCCACCAACGCGCGTTACATCATGGCGTACGAACACACCAACAAGCCCGACTGGTGGGACAAGAGCCGCTCGTGCGGTCCCATCGTTGAGCAGGCGACCCACTTCTGCGATCTCTCGCGTTACTTTGGTGGTGAGGTCGACTTGGCTACTGTCAGCGCGCACTCGCTTGAGTGGTTCGAGCCTGCAGGTGTACTGAGCAAGATCCCCATCGACGAAGGCAAGATTCCTGAGGATGAGCGTATTCCCCGAATCACCTGCGCCAACTGGAAGTACGAGTCTGGTGCCGTGGGCTCGCTCACGCACGCCGTGTCGCTGCAAGGGTTCAACTACTCGACCGAGCTCGACGTCCTGGCCGACGGTTACAGCCTGCGTCTCGTCGACCCGTACAACGCACCCGCGCTCTACTTCCGCCGTCCCGGCGATGACCACGAGGAGGTGGTGCGATACCAGAACGACGACCCCTTCTTCTCCGAGGTCAGCAACTTGATCGACAACATCGAGAAGGGTCAAGGCTCGGCCCCCATCCTGTCGTCGTACGAGGATGCGGTCAAGACCTACGCGCTGACGTGGGCCATTCGTGAGGCTTCGGAGAAGTCGGCCAAGAAGCCTACCAACTGAAATGTGGCGGCTCCTCTCGATTACGGTATGAAACATGTATAGGTTGAGAGTCAGACGACGCAATCAAAGGAGAGTTACGGAGCATGGGAAAAGAGACAGAGCATGTCTGTGCATGTGGAGCTTGATCCTCCATAGTCTGTGTGGTGCCGCAATAGCTTTCATTGTCATGTCGACCTTGGAACCCTTACGCTACAAGGTCGTGCGGCGTTCTTCTCACGACGGACAGTGAGTTTGTTTTCTGGTGTTTTGCAGCGATTCACAAAACACAAGCCACGGAGCGTCGGAAAAAATGTGGGCTGTGGTTGCAGATCCTTGCGTGCACGGACCCGTTGCTGCGTATTCCCGGCTCCACATTTGTATATTCTTCAACGGGACATCCAACACCCTTTAGCAACCTATCTCGCAACCCTCACTCTTCTGTTTTAGCACTCACACGCTTTCCTCGAGACCCGCTGACAACAATGGCGTCGTCAAGTAGCACCATCGACATCCCCACCGAGCTGCTCACCCGGATCAAAAAGTTCCGACTCACCCCCTCGAAGGCGCCCATCACAGCCCAGGTGTTTAAGATCGACAAGAAGAGTTTGACGCTCGAACTCGAGGAGGAGCTGACCACTGGATTGACTTGCGTGGAGGATCTGATCGAAGGTATGTTTGGAAAGATGAGAGAAGAAGGAGGGGTTGGGGAAGACTGATGCTGATTCTGTTTACATGTGTGATGGGGGGCCAAAAAAAACAGAGCTACCGGAAAACTCACCGAGGTTCCTCATCGTCAACTATAAGCTTTCGCATCGCGATGGACGGGTCTCCTACGTAAGTCTCACCAACCATCTCAAAACATTCTCTTAGTCGGAAACAACGCTGATCAAAAATTGCGTTTACGCTCGTCGTAGCCACTATTCCTACTCTACTGGGCACCTCAAACCTCATCCCTCGAGTTGTCGACACTCTACGCTTCGGCACTGAGCAACTTTAGCGTCAAATCCGACGTCGCAAAGGTCGTCGACGTTAGGGATGGTGAGATCTCGAGCAAACAGTTGGACGAGAGGTTGGGTGCCTAACGCCTCGACGAGCTTCGCACTAGAGCAAACCAATGGGTATCAAACAATGATGGGGATCGCCGATGCCAAGCCTCAAGAATCACACAAACCTGCAATGCAACACGCACTCGTTTCTGGTCATATCGTTTTCCGATGTGGTGTAGGATACAATTTTGTACGGAAAGTCTACTTCTTCCCGCCATGAGGCTTCTTCTTCGCGCCGGTCGCGGGCCTGCCCTTTGTCCCCGCTGAGTCCGATCCAGCCGTCGGTGCATGCATGCTCTTCTCAGCCGACCCCGAGCTCGACCGCTTCCCCCACTCCACCCTCGCACCCCTCGTCTCGTCTTTCTTCGCCAATGACCCTCCCTTTGCCTTGTTCCACCTGCCGTACGGCGTGCTTGCAGGAGGCAGCGCGCCCATCTGCGATTCCACACCTGCTGCTCTGCCTGCAATCCGAATCCCCAACGGATCACCCTTTGCAGATGCCGCTTTTCCGCCATCTGCCTGCTTCCGACCCTTGTCCCCTCTCCTCCAAACCCCCTCCCGACCCGTGTCCGCACTCTCCTTGTCCGTAACTCCTTGCTGCCTGAAAGTCTCCGTACTAGGCTTGGCAGGGGAAAGCGTGACTCCCCAATCGTCCAGATCTGGCAACTCGTCGTCCAGCTCATCGTCGTCTGCTGCCCAGTCGAACTTCGGCTGCGTCGGAGGTTCCGGTGTCGCATCCACTGACCCTCCTTCTTCCGGTGAGGTGCTCGTCGGCAACTCCACTCTCGGCTCGGCAGGCGACGAGAACAGATTATCCTTCACCGCTGGGATGGACTGCACCCTCTGAGCCACGGGTGTCTGCTGCGCTCCCTCCTCGACCATCCCCACCCCCGTCGCCGTTGCAACCTTATCCTGCTCCTCCAACTTCACCCTCTCCACTGCACCTGCCAATTCTTCCGCGGGCTTGAACGTCGTACTCGGAAGCAAAACTTTGGCCTTATCCACATCCTTCTCCTTGCTCTGACTCGCTCTCCTCCCCCGAATCCGTTCCGACTTGTCCCTCTTCAACGATCGGCTCTTCTCCAACGCTTTCTCCCCGTCTTTGGCCTCCGTTTCGCTCGTACTCTTCTTCTTCCGATCCCGTCTCGGTTTGTCATTCTCGGCGTCCGCATCACCGTCCGACTCGGACGCCAACATCGACCTCGTGGTAGACGCAGGCGACCCGCGCTGCCCATTCAACCTCCCCTCCACCTCACTACCACTCGCCCTCCTCGTCGGCAATTGCGCCGTCCCCTGCTCACCCTCCATCTTCGGCGATTTGCCCAACAACCTATGCGTCGGGGACGGCGTTCGCTCCTTCCCATAGTTGATCGGAGGAGGTGGCAACGGTCCATAACTGCCATCACGACGATCCTTGCTCGAGGCTTTGGCACGTTCGTGCATATCCTGGAACACCTCAACGTCGTCCTTGCGTTCATCGTCGTCGTCTCCGCTCCAGTTCGCCTCCAAGGTGGACGATGACGGAAGATCGGAGAAGAGCGATGGTTTGCGGGTCTCGGAGGATCCCCAACCGAAAGCATCCAGGCTGCGCGCAGGCGGCTTGGACGACGATTGGTCTTCGTCCGATGACGGTGAATCGCATCCCAACGCAGGTGTCGGCGGAACAACAGTGCCCTTCCAGTCGTCCGCGTTCTCATGCTCAGCGTCTTCCTCCGGCAGGTCGATCCGGAACGTATCCCCAACCGTCGCGGAGGAAACATTGGAAGTGGGGTACTCTTCCTCGGCTTTCTCTTCGAGCTCCTGCATGACGCTGATCTCCTGACCCAGGCTGAGCTGCAGACCGTTGGGACGATGGCTGGGACGCTTGCGGTCGAGACCGGTTTGCACGCCGAGCAAGTTGCTCGAGCTGAAACCGGATCCAATGGTGTGCGAGGTGGTCGAGGTGGATGCCGTGCTGTCTGGCTCTGAAGTGGCGGCGGGTTTGGGCGCCCACATGCTGGCGCTGGTACCGAGGCTGGATCGAGTGCCGCGAAGGCGGTCGAGCATGTTGTCGTTACCTGGTTGGCTGGACGACGAGCCGAGTGCAAGAGGTTCACCGTGCAGGTCCGAGCGGCCAGTTTTGAGAGGTGATCCAATGGACGTATTTGCTGCTGCACGCCCGCGCAGATTGAGTGCCTCGTTGAGTGGACTGCGAACACTGTCCGGACTCGGCGCGAGAGGAACGGGCGTCTTGAGTGGTGTCAGCCCGATGCCGAGGCCGCTTGCGCGCGAAGTGTCACCATCGCGGCTCTGCGAGTGAGCAGAGTTGGGGTAGGATGGGTAGTGAGGCGTAGCTGGTGTCTGAGGTCCTCCTCGCTGCGAAAGCTTGAGCGGTGTCTCTGGAATAGGGTGGGAAGCACTCAGAGGTGTACGGGTGTTGTGAGACGAACTCGATTCGTTCTTGCGTGCTGGGCTGGTGAGTGGTAAGGGCGAAGGAATTTTTGCTCCCGGTCTACGAATGCCTTGAGATGGCGTGGTACGGAAAGGCGAAGTGGGAGCGGGAGCATTGGAGGCTGGCGAAGGAGTGGATGCTGCTGTGGTGGAATGATCAGCATTCTGAGAATCTGGTCGCCCTTTGGGGGGAGGTGTCTTCGGCAGACATTGGTCCATATCCATACGCTCTAGTAAAGAGCGAGACTTGTTGTCGTCTGCTTGTTTCTTCTTGCGAGCTGGCGTGGTTGGCACGGTTTTCTTTGGCCCCTTAGGCGCATTAGGAGGAGGAGTCGTATGAGTCGACGGCTGCGGTTGGCGAGCATAGATGCTCTGGCTTGAGCCGCCAATCCAGCCGTCCTCGTCTGTCTCGAGATCCATGATCGGCGTCTTTGTGGCCGACATCTTGTTGAATCCCTGCTGTTCTATGGAATGTTACTGCTGAAGAGACGGGTCCATGTTTTCCGGTGGTGATGCAGCCAAAGTGAGCTCTAGACGAAGGATCGGCGGGGGCGAGGCCAAATGAGATGCAGCGATCAGGCAAGGCGCATGGCTCTACTGTATAGAATGGGATCGGTGCGAGGTCGAGAAGAAAAGACTGAGCTGCCGTTGAAGAAAGAGTGCGAACGTCGTACAATATTCAAGGACCGGAATTGGCGTCGATGAAATGAAACGGAATGAACAAATCCGTGCGAGGAGGGATCGACAATGCACCTACGACGACTTTCGTATGAATCTCAAGCTTGCAGCTACTTTCTTTGCAGCTCGTTCCTTGCCATGCACCAACTTGAAAAGCGCCGGCCACAGCCACAGCCAGAAGCAGAAAGTGCAGTGTCCTGTATAGCTGTGATTGGGTGGTGTAAATTGCTGCATTCGGTATGCAAGCTAGTCAAAAAGCCGAGTTGCAGCGGGGGGAATGCAGCATCCATCAGAACACGGACAGCACAGCAGAGCGCAGCTTTCGTGATTTGCTTTGCTCTTCCTCTCTGACTGAGCAATTTGGCACCTGGCAAGGTCAGACTCGTGCGACAAGCGTCATTAAGGTTGTGGAGGCTTTTCTTGGCTTTTTCGCGCAAAGCTGGACCCTGCGTGCATTGGCAAGCGAGGCCAACGTGGAATTATACGCACACGCACAATCCTTCCAACTCAGCACAATGTCGACAGCGAGCTGGCCACCAGCCTTCTTGTCTTTCCTCCATCATCCATCAGCAGCGCAAGCTGTGAACTCTCGCCTCACATTCACAATGTCGAACTTTGCATCCGTGCAACCGGACGACGCCAATCCGTGGGCAACCCATGCACCATCCTCGTCCTCCACCACGTCCGCAGCACCAGCTCCACAACCAGGCTCATCCTTACAAGATGCCATCATAGTAGACGATCCGCCAGATGATGTTCCGCCGCCCTACTCGGTGCCACCAGCTCAGCAAGGCTTTGCATCATCATCAACAACCGCATCAGCACGCCCTCCCCGCGCCGATGTTTCATCCACCGGCTTGGAAGGCAGAGACCAGCTCCTGCTGCTCGTCTTCATCCACGGCTTCAAAGGATCTTCCGATACCACCTTCGAGGACTTTCCGTCTCGGCTCACGTACAATCTTCAAGAGACATACCCAGGTCTGCACGTCAAGTCCCTCGTCTACCCTACCTACGACACGCGGGGCAGCCTTGCAGCCGCCGTCGAGTCCTTTGTAGAGTGGCTCACAGAGCAGACGGTCATGCTCGAATCCAAGCCGGAAATCGATCCGAGTACAGGCAACATTATTCCCAACTCGGGAAAAGGAGGTGGCATGGGAAGCGTCAAGATCGTGCTGGCGGGTCATTCCATGGGTGGCTTG
This sequence comes from Pseudozyma sp. F8B2, assembly GCA_003004685.1. NCBI lineage: Eukaryota > Fungi > Basidiomycota > Ustilaginomycetes > Ustilaginales > Ustilaginaceae > Pseudozyma > Pseudozyma sp. F8B2. The sequence continues at coordinate 1,258,601 of NXFQ01000001.1, read as the reverse complement.
GTGGCTGTAGATGCCGCGCTGGCTATTGCGCAAAGCAGTGCGGATCAGCAGGCCAAGACGCCGAGCGACAAGAGGAGCAGTCTCAAGCTCTGGCCCAGAGTCATCGGTGTATTGGCGTACGATACGCCTTATTATGGTGTCCATCCGGGCGTGTTCAAGCACGGCATCAACAAGTACGCCGGCTATCTGCAGACTGCACAGACCATCGGGACGTTCTTCGCGCCCATGGGGGTCGGATTGGCCGCGAGGTGGAATTCGGAACGCCAGTCGCAGGCGCAATCGAACAACGGCGGTGGCAGCAACAGCACAAGATCAGCAACAGCTTCACAGAACAATGACCAGGCAGCATCATCGAGGGTCAAGGGTAACTGGAGGAGTGCACTCATGGCGACGGGTGCTGTAGCGTTGGCCTCGGGTGCCGCTGCTTCCGCTGCGTATTTCAACAAGGACAAGCTCAACGCAGCCTACGGATGGGTCACCGATCATCTTGCGTTTGTCTCGAATCTTTGGGACGACAATGCTCTGCGTCTTCGGCTGGATCGACTGGTGGATCAACCGCAGATCCTGTTTCACTGCTACTACACGCGTCTGCCATCGACTTCTCGCGCGGCGAATCCTCAGCTCGATGCGACCACAGCGCGCGATCGGACTTTCATCATCTTGCCTCCGCGCTCGGCGAGGTGCGCGGGCAGTTTCACGCCGATGGACAATACCAAGGCGGTGGACGAGGTGGATGCGCACATCAGCATGTTTTCGGGCAAGAACAATCCGAGGTATTTCGATCTAGGCTTGAAGACGAGCGGGTTGATTGCGGTATGCTTGGACAACGAGAGTCGGTTTGGTGATCAGGTGGAGGCGCAGAGTAGGGTGGGGGAGGAGGTGGAGGAGGAGAAGGGGTGTAGGGATGGGGATGAGGAGTTGGAGTGGATGAAGAGGCAGGCGAAGGGGGACGAGGGGGCGTGATCGTGTTTATACCCCTGGGGATGGGAAGGTTATAGAGATTCGAGATACCCGATTAGAGCGTCTAGGATGTCCTTTGTCTTCAGTGTTTCCTCGCCTTCGTCGATTGCGATTTGATCGCCTACGTTGTCTCTGTACTCTCGCAACGTATCCGCGATGCTGGTGAAATCCAACTTTTTCCTCCTCAGCATAGTCTGCACGTGATCCTTGCACGCGTCGTCCTCCATAACCAGCCATGCTAGGATGGTGTCTAGCAGCTGCAAGCTGAACAACCCTTGTTCGAGTTTTGTCAGGTAGGCGTCTTCCTCGTCGTGTGTGGTGGAGGGGTCGATTCGGGAGGTGAGGGTTTCGCGGAGGTCGAGCAGGTGGTCTAGGTGGGTGTAGTTGGAGGAGAGGAATTTGGTGAGCAGGCGGATGCGCGGGAGCGTGTCCGAGGCGAGGTGCGTGAGCAGCGAGGTGAAGATGGAGAGCAGGTGTTCTGTGTCCTGCAGAGAAGGGTATAGGGAGGAGGAGGAGGGACGTTTGCGGAAGGTGTGCGAGTTGCATTCGAGGAAGATGGTGAAGAGGGGGGAGAGGGCTTTGGATTCGACCATGCGTAGGCAGGCGGGGCTGCCGGTGGGACCTGATGCGGCGTGGTCGAGGACTTTGACGGCTCGGATGCGCGAGAACGTCTTCTTCTCCTTCATCATCAACACCATGAGCTCGACGCCTTCGCCAGAGACGAAGAGGTCTTTGTTGGATGGACGGAAGAGTGAGAGGCAGAGGGAATCGAAGACGTTTTCGACGAATTCTTGTTCCTCCCCGCTCGCCGGTGACGTTCGTCGATATCGCGAAAGTACTTTCAGCAGGACGTCGATCCCGTTCTCTTCGTCCACTATCGTCGCGCCGAGCTTGTCACGGTTCGTATCAGAGTCCTGTAGGAGGATCGCCAAGAGTTCAGCGGCGTAACTCGTGTTCTGATCGACTGTCCTTTTGGTTGCCAGCCTCGTCAGCATCCATTTTAGCAGCGACGTCTCACCACCCAGCTTGTCCGCCAACGCAGGTCTCGTCGTGATCAGGTTCTCCACCACCCCGAGCGTGTGATAGATGGCCTGTGCATCGCCTTCCACCTCGACCGCCTTGCTCGCAGCTTCCTCCTTCGGCAAATCTTCATCCAACTCGTCGTTGAACCTCCCCAGGTTTGACACCAACAGCTCTAACAAACTCTGCGCCAACAAAGCCTCTACCAGCTCGTTCATCACCTCCAGCGCTTCCGCTGCATCTCCCTCTTCTGCTTCAGCATTCGCCTGGTCCAGCACATCCTCGTCGGTCAACTCCTCAATCACCTCGATGGCCGCGCTCGCAATGTCGGCGTTGTCATGGCTCAGCAGCCCTACAACACTCGCTGCACCTCCAAGCTTGACGAACTCCGGATAGAAGAGCATGGGTTGTGTGGTAAGCACGAGCAAACTTTTGAGTTCCGCGTCCAGGTCCGCTTCCGAGTCGATGAAGCGTGAGGGATCCGAGGCGTGTTTTACGCGCATTTCGGCGTTCTTGTTGATGGCGCGCTCGAAGCGCAAAAGTTGCTTGCGAAGTGAGGGCAGATCGTGGGCCGATGAAGTGGATGCAGAGGGATATGACGTGTTGGAGGTTGATGTGTCTCCTGAGTCCATGATGTCGAGGATCTGCTTTTGTTCGGCGGTGAGGCCGCCGCCAAAGAATCGACCGTCTTCTTGGTCGTCATCGGAGAAGAAGTATGTTTCGTCTTCAGCAGCATCGTCCGCTTGGTTATCGTCATCTTCATCGTCTACGCGAGCCGATTTGCTGGGTCGTGAGCTGGTCTGATCAGATGGACCTGCATCATCGTGAACAATGGATGAGGAGGACGAGGCGGAGGCGCTGGGGTCGCCTGGCTTGGGAGCAGTCCATTTCCGCTTGTTGACAGCCGCAGAAGGCAGAGATGGGAGCTTGAACAGCTTGTCCACGTCCATTGTAGCCGTAACCGCGATGATAGCGCAGAGGAGTGTGAGAGGGATCCGGTAGGTTTTGATGACGAGGAGTGAATGATTCTGAAGTGGAGTTTTGGCTGGCTGAGCTTCAGCTTTCCAATTCCGATTCCCGACACCCAAAAACTCGGCTTTGATCCACAAGTTTCTCTCCTGCTACTCTTCATTCTACTCCGCAACCATCATCTACACGACGCTTCCGCCAGCACCCCAGGTCACTCGCGCTGACATCATGAGTGCCTATCAAGTGGCCTCCGGGTCCTCATCCACCTCCGTCCCGCCAACTGCGTCGGCGTCGGACGACCCATACGCACCGTTCTACTACTGGGATGCCACCGCCAACAATTGGGCGTTCGACTACAACTCCTACTACGCCACGTATGGCTACCCCTCTGACTACTACACCGCATCTTCATCCGACCCTTCCGCATCGTCATCGTCTGCAGCGGCATATCCGGATCCATCCGCGGCCGCAAATCCGTACTACTTCGACAGCAGGTCCGCATCCCAACAACCTGCTGCTTCAACCTACGATCCCACTCACGATCCCTTTGCACCCACCACCGCCACCTCCGCAGCGACCACCGCCGCTGACGATCGCTACGATGAATCCGGACGACTCATACCCGGCAAGCTGAAACGCGGCGAAACGCGTCCCACCGTCATCCGTCGCGCAGCCGGCAAAATCTGGGAAGATCAAACGCTCCTCGAATGGGACCCTTCCCACAAACGTCTCTTCGTCGGCGACCTCGGCAACGACGTCTCCGACGAACTCCTCACCACATCCTTCTCCAAATACCCCTCCTTCTCCAAAGCCCGTGTCGTCCGCAACAAGGAAGGCAAAGGCAAAGGCTACGGCTTCGTCGCCTTCGCCGATCCGGAAGACTTCCTCAAAGCCTGGAAGGAGATGAACGGAAAGTACATCGGCAGCAGACCGTGCAGGTTGAAGAAGGCCAGCGACGTGGTGAACCCGGTCGAGATCGGCGCTAGGAAGGATAGGATGTTGGCGATTAGTGCGAAGCAGGATAAGGCGGAGTACAAGAAGAAGATGGGCGGGGCGGTGGGTAGGAACTTGAGGAGGGTGGGGTTGCACAGTAGGAAGTGATGGCGGGACGAGTGGAGTACGACTCATACGAGCGGCGCCTTGGATACTATTCACAGACCGATCACGCGAAAGTCTTGTCAAGCAATAGATGCTCATCCATTTCCTCTAGACAGTAAACAAAAGCATGTAGGGACAGTCGACAACCACAAGCCCAAAATGAGTGACCGTGTATGTCTCCCTCCTCTCACGACACTCTAACCACAATCGCTCCCGGCTCATCATCCCCATTCCTCCTCTCGCCATCGAACGCCCTCCCCGCATCCGCGAACGGCAGAACGCTCCGCAACCTCGGACAGATGTTGCCACCCTCAGCGGCCCTCTTCACCGCCTCCAGCGCCTCCTTGCAGTCCTCCGCTGTGTCTACGCCGACCCATTCGTAGCCGATGTTCTTCTTGTCCTTCTTGAAGAAGGCGCGCCTGAGACTTCTGAGGTGCGAGCGGAGGTTCGGGTTGGTGGTGCCGTGTTCGTCGCCGAAACACGTGCAGAATTGACCGTCGGTTCCCAGGATCCTTCTGCTGGCATCGTAGATCTTTCTGCCGCCGACGGTGTCGACGATGAGATCGAAGGATGATTCGTGCAGCGAGTTGATCGCCCACAACGGTTCACCGATGACCACCTCGTGCGCTCCATTCGCCTGACACACTGCGACACCATCCGAGATGCTCGGTGGACACTGCGCAACGATCACCAACCCCAACCCGACCGATTCTTGCATCGTCAACAGTCCGATACCGTCGTGCGCGTTCAGGATCAACACCCTAGCCCCGCGCTGCAGCTGACTGCAATGGTTCTGAATTAGCTGATGAGCCATGACTCCCGCCGAGGGTAGAGCTGCGATCTGTTCCGTCGTCAAACAGTCGCTGGGTGCGTGACAGATTCGGTTGTGATCCACCACCATGAACTCCGCCAGCGCCCCCGACTTGCGACTGTCTTGCAATCCAAACACCACATCGCCCTTGCGCATCTTCTTCACCTCGTACCCGCATTCAACGATTCGTCCGCAGAAAGATCGTCCCGGCACGAAGCCGAATGCGTTCTCGGCCCGAACCTTTTCCCGCAGAAGAAGCTTGTCCATCTCGTCGATAGCGACGGCGATGACTTGCACAAGCACTTGATGCGAGCCGATCTTGCGTGGCGGAGGAGTGTGAGCCGTGACCGAAAGTGTAGTCTGTGCCAAGTCGTCCTGCAGATGCTCAGGTACCTCGTTGCCGTTCAGATCGACGCTCTTCTTGCGCCTCACCGACTTGCTGCGCGTCGCGAAAGCACCGCTCGTGACTGCGACAGTCTGCATGGTGGTGCGGCTATTGAGCAGATCGTCCGCATTGGTCGAGAAGCGTTTCGGGTCCTTGTTGGGTCGGTAGCTCGTCGGAACCGTCGGCATCGACGTCTGCACCGTGCTCGACAGGCTGAGTGCCGACTGCGAAGCTGATGGAGACGAGCTGCTCGCCGACGGCGGTCCAGAGGGACGTCCAACCACCGAGCCGGCGTTGAGAGATTCGATTGCCGACTCGCTCACCGTCGACAACTCGTCCGCTGACATCCGCGAACGAGCGATCGGCGGCGACAGGTACTGGTTCGTTGAAGCTCCCAGAGGCGCATTGCGAACCACCGCTGGCGAGCTCACGGAGCTGATCACCGAGCTGGATCGCGACACGGTCGATGCGGGCAGCGTTGGATACGGCGATGGTGAAGGTGACACTGGTCGTGACGAGTAGGGCGAAGTACCGACCACTGGTGCTTCCGGCTCGGGGACCTGACTTTCCCATTCGTTGATCGCCGACATGAGCGAGTGTCGGTTGCCGGTCTGAGACAGCGTCGGCATGGCTGGGCTGGGAGACAATGATCGCATCTTTTTGGCGTAGGGTGAGAGCTCGTGATGATTGACATAGGTGTACTCGGGTCGCGGACTGCTGCGGTACGAGGCAGAGTGGACGCTTGAGGACACGTGCGAGCCGACGGAACGACCAGACTGACTAGGCACGGCACTAGGTGCAGGCGAGGCGGAGCGGCTGTCCCAGTCGTGCTCCGAAGTGGCACCGCTATAAGCATAAGGCCGCGATGGGGAGCTCGAGACGGAGCCCGGTGCTTGATAACCGGCAGGGATCTGAGGCACGGGGGGAGCATCCGCCATGATTCTATTCATGGACGGGGACGTGTGGACGGGTGAAGATCTTTGTGGGGAGCCGCCCAAAGAGCCGCTCGAACGCCTCGACTTGGGACTCGGCGACGGAGTTGATCGAGCCGGACGAGCCGGAGAGTCCAGCAAAGGCAGCGGTGCGGTGACGACGTTCTGAGCGAGGGCAGGTGCAGCTGGCAAAGCGGGCGTAGCTGCACTGCTTGCGGCTGCAGCGACGGGCTGAGAAGGAGCCTTCTTGTCCTGAGTGCTCATACGACGCAAGGCTGAGGAATCGATCGTGGTTGCCACCAAACCTGGTGGCAGGCTGAGACCTTTGCCCTTGTACTCCGTCCACATTCCTTTCCTTGCCGGCGCCATGGATCTGGATCGCGATAAGCCCTCGCTGGCACTGTCGGGCTTCGAGTCGGCACGGACCGCTGTGCGCTGACTCGACGACCTAGACATGAGCGAAGGGCGCTGAGGAGTAATGTACTCGTCGTACTCCTCGATGGTCGGTGTGCCAGGTACTTGCGATGAAGTGAACGAGTCGCGCGACTCCAAGGCTGGTGGCGTGGGAGGGATGAGGTTGATGCCCACACCAGGCGCAGCTATCGGCTTGCCAGTCGGAGTCTGGTCCTCAATGGTGCGAGCCATGACCTCCTCAGGCTGAGGCGGAGGAGGCATCGGAAGTTTCTTCTCAGACGCTTCAAGAGGTGAAGAAGATGCGACAGCCAAAGCTGGTTGCGGCATCTCCCTCTCTACCGCTGTTGCTTTGGGCGCAGCTTCAGAGTCCGGGGAAGTCAGGGCAGTGCTTGCAACGCTTGCTTGGGACAAGGTTGGCACAGAGCTGCTCCCGTTTCCGACGCCATTAACGCTAGCGTTCTGTGACAGGGAAGGCGCGGGTGACGCACCCGCAGGGGCAGAAGGCTCGACAGCCTCCTCCTTCTTGGTGGTACCGTTGACAGCTGGCATAGCAGTGGCCTTGCGCTGATCGAGCTGTGGCAAGGTGAACGAGCCAAAGCCATCCATCGAATTGATCTGCTGGGACAGTTGTCGCTGATGTTCTGGACGCGCATCGGCAGTCGCCGCACCGTTCGGCATCGATGGTGCTTGCACCGTCTCGGTAGGGTACACTGGGATGGACGTGTCGGCCAACGCCTTGAGGTCATGGGCAGTGTGGAACTTTTCAGGAGAGGTGGCCGCACCAGCCGCCCCTTGCAAGTTTGCCATGCTCTGAGGAGGTGTGGCAAAAGTGTTGACGGTCTCCGAGGGTACCATTCCGTTCGGCTGCTGAGTAGTGATCGCTGCTGGTGGAGCAGTTGATGCGTTGGCGTCGTCAGCTATGCGCTGCTTGCCGAGGACCTTTGCAGATGGCGATGACATAGCCGAGTCGGAACCGACAGTCGACGAGCGCTCGCTCTGGATGGAGGCGGAACCGATAGAGTCGACGGACACCTTACGGCTGTGCTTGCCTTTTTCCTTCCTTTCCTTCTTCTCTTCTTTCTCCTTCTTCTTCTTATCTTTCTTTTCTTTCTTCTCCTTAGATGGCGAACGGAAAGAGAGCGTGAAGAGCGTATCGGCGAGGGAGCGAGAAGACTTCGGTTTCAGGGCAGATTTGGAGGGGGAAGGTGTGTCCTTGCTGGCGATGGGTGTCGATGCTTTCGTTGGCGTTGATGAACCGCTCTTTACTGAACCGGTGCTGACGTCGACGCTCTGCATGCTCTTCTGTGAGACGGAGAAGGGTAAGGTGCTTCGGGTTTCTTTGACTGCGGCAGGTTCCAGCAAGGGTTCTGATTCGAGTCTCCCTTCAGCGATGGCCAGACCGCCCATCTCGCGCGGTCTCTTTGGTGTTGGTCGCGGGCGATTCAACACCGACACCTTGGGGCGTTCGGGGGAGCTGTCTCCGACGGGAGGGGAAGCAACATTATTGGCAGCCGAAGCACGTAAGATGGACGATGTGATGGTCTCGTCGCCAGCATCGTCCGACACGGCACGGGCCTGAACCGAATCGTTGGTGCTTTGCGCCTGATTGAGCAGCCAAACGGCCGCAACGCTAGGTGCCATGCCGGCAGTGTCGGTGCTGTTACGTTTCTTTCCTTCCGATGTGGCATCGGCGCGGTTCTGTCGCACCTCGTTGATCACCTGCTGCGCTTCGGCATGGATCTCTGATGCCGATGTTGCAGGGACGGAAGGCGTCTCGTGCCGACTTTGGCCTTTGCTGACACTCGAGTCCATCGAGGTGGAGCCACCAAACTTGTCTAGGATAGTGGAGAGGGAAGGCCCAAAGAAGTCTTCGCCGACGTTCATCTTGCGAAGACGATCCTGCTCGGCGAGAGCTTCTGCTCTGAGATCGGCATCGTCGTCGGAGAGGTCCGCGCCTGAATCCGAGCCGCCGGTACGTCTGCGAGTGGATTCGGGTCGTCGAAGGATGCCGCTGGCGGCAAAGGAGGCTCCGAGGCTGAGCTCACTAAGACGCCGCTGGGCTGTTGGTGGCATGGAGGATCGAGTTGTGCGGACGCTTTGGCGTTGCGATGGTGCGATGGAAGCTGCGTCCGTCGACATGCTTTCCCTCGAGGTCTTAGTTCCGATCTTTGCTCTGGCGAGTGATGCCGCGGCGTCCGCATCGCCTTCATCTTCGTCGTCTTGATCTCGATCTTGCTTGGTGGCGGTGCCTGAGTCACTTGCGGCAGACTGATAATCGCTCATCTCGGATGCGCGGGAGACAAGTTTGGGTCTGTCAGTTGCGCCCAATTGCGGTGGACCCATCGCCAATGCCGGCGCGACAGCAGGCGCCTCATGGACGGTCGGGTTTTCTGTCTTCTCCGAGGCGGTGGCCGATGTGGGAAGATCACGCGCGTCAGTCACTTGTATGCTGACGCCGGAAGGAGCCACAGGCAATTCGCCCTCGCGAACATCGTCTTGCTGGCTTGTGGCGGAAGCATGTCGACTGTGCAAACGAGCTTCGTAATCGCCGTAATTGCGGCTGAGGCCCTTGCCTTTGGCGGACTGGCGCGAACGCATCTCGTGATGATATTGGTGACCGCCTACGCTGGAGAGTTCCTCGTCCTCCTCTGCAACAACGTCCAGAGTGGGTTGACCGCCGCCGACGAGACCCTCTTCTGAAGACGTGTCGTCGGAATCCTCGGACTCATCCGATGAGACCTCCCGAGAATCAGCTTGCTCGCCTGCAGACTCTTGCTCGTGAACGCGATCAGCGAGGTACTGGGCGGTGGTTGTTGGTGTAGCGGCGGGGGCGGAAGGTTGGACCGACGGCACAGGGACCTGTGGAACGGCTCCATCTGCGGCCGGAGGAAGCACCGCTGCGACGCTGGGCGGGGAGGTGGGTGCTTGAGCCACGGCGCGAGGTGCTGGCACTGCAACTGGAGCATAGGTTTGCGTTGGAAGGGGTGGCGCTTGCTGTTGCAAGGGAGGCGACGCTGATGCGGTGTGTGTCGGAATCGAAGCCGGCATGGCTTGCTGAGGTTTCGCAAGTGGTGGTGCAGCACCGACGTACTGATGCGAAGGGTCGGATGGGACTACACCATTGGACGGGTGAGCGACCGCTTGTGGGTGCACGTACTGTTGCGGCGGCTGCGGGGACTGGACCACGGGGACCGTCGTCACGTTTTGCGGAACGTTGACAGAAGCCTGACTGCCTGCGCCGTTGACGGCAGTGGAAGCCTGCAAGGCCATTGAGGAGGGATAATGAGCCACGTTGAGGGAGGAGTTGGACGCGACAGGCGAGATGGGCACCACGACTTGACCGGGCTGAAGGCGCAACGGAGCTGTGTGAGCCTCGGAGGGTGGCGACGCCGGAGTTGGCGGCATGGCGCCGATGACTTGAGAGGCGGCACGAGCGAGCAGGTCTTGCTGAACGACGCCGGGGTCGCGTTGAACCTGCTGATACTGTGCATCCTGTTCGAGCTCCTTTCTAATACGGTTTGCGACGACGCTGCTACGCTTCTCTGAAGTACGAGGCGGTTTGGGAGCCAAAGTAGGCATCTGCTCCCACGTTTTTGCGACCTCTGTTCCCGACATGGACTTGACGAACGAGTTCCAGTCGGAGGAGGCGCTGGGGGCGAGTCGAGTCTGGCTCTGCCGGCGACCCATTGAAGCAGCCGGACTGACGGGACGATTGAGGTCGGGATTGGAAGTGGCATTGCTTTGAGATCGGACTAAGGAGGCGGAGGAAGCCTGGCGCATGAGGTTCGGCGCCTGTTGACCCAGAGGCGTCACGCCGGACTGGCGTTTCATGGACGACATGGACGCCTTGCTGGCTGGCTGGTAAGTGACAGGCACACCAGGTTGGGACGAATAACGCTTCCTATTGGAGCTACCGCCTCCGTAGTCGCTACGTGCACCACGAGCAGGTGCGTTGGCGTGCATGGAGTCGGAAATGCGCGGAAAACCTGGTGGACCAGAGGCTTCGGGCTCGGAAAAGACGCTGCCTGCGATGCTGGGTGGTCGAGAAGTGTACGTGTTGCGCGTGGCGGACTCCCACCATCGGCCTTTTCGAGCGCTGGAGGTTACATCTGTCGGGGCTACACTACTTGCACCGTCGTAGTAGACGCTGCCGCCAGAGACGGAAGGTGCGCGGTTCCTCTTGCGAAAGATGCTAAATCGACTGGTGTTGCTTTTGCCGGACATGACGGAGGGAGCGCGGCTGTAGTTGTTGCCATTGGATTGATTGAGCGCGCCGGGACCTGCACCGGTGAACATGGTGCCGGCGAGGATGGAATCGGGCTTGTTGGGCGCATTGGGTAGGTCGTGAGGGGTCTGGTAGCGAGCGTTTCTGGAAGGTTTTGCCTGCTGAGGCTCGGTATACCTCTGAGAGGGCCGATTGAGGATGGTGTCCATGAAGCTATGTTTCGACATGATGGATGGATCTCTGCTGAGCCTACAGAAGGGCAGAGGTGAACGGCGAGACTGGAGAATCGACTACTACTCGGCACTTTGCTCGAAGTGCAGCGCCGCGCGGCCCGCAGGGGTGACAGGCGTGTAGAGCAGCTTAGCCAGCGTCGAGCGGTGGAGAGTATCAGCTATGCGGAGGGCGACATGGACGTTGCTTGAAGGGACCGAACACGAGATGGATGTGGTTGGCTGGGGCCACGGAAAAGCGCACAGAGGACAGAGTTGTACGCGCGGACAAGTGGATGGTATAGGTCGGGGTCCACTGGACCCGTGTGAAGAAGGAGAGAAGTGGTATCCGCTGATGGTGATGAGCGGTCGACGACGGAGGGAAGGGATACGAAAGCAAGGTGTGCGAGGCTCGAGGAAGCAACGGTGAGCCGACCAGGGACTTTGAGGAAGAAAGCTGATTTGCTTGGCAGCACACACACGTATGAACCTCGAGCCAAGTGCAATGCACAGTTAGCAAAAGGAGCGATGGCAGCGACCCGACGACGCTGACGGCTAAGCCGATCGAGCTGATCTGCGAGACGTTTCTCCACTTGTGCGGACGCCGGCAGTGTGTCAGTCTGCCTACTGGCCACGACCCTTTTTTTCTCGAAATGAATTGCAAATTATTGATTCTAATTTTTCTTTTTGCGAGGCGAGGACGAGGACGAGAGAGGAGAGAAGTGAAGCAAACACGCAAGGCACCTCGCTGCATCGGCATCTGAACAGCGGAAGAAGATTCCAAAGTCCGAGACGAGGCAAGCTGCAGCTTGATGACATGCGATGCGCATCCACGCAGGCCCTTCCTCGACCAGGCTGGCTTGCAGGCTTGAATCGGAGAGGCTAGCTTCGAGGGCACACATCTCTCTCTCTCTCACCGTTGGTTCATATACGAGATTGAATGCCCCGCTTGACATTGTTGATCTCCAAAATGAAGAGACAAGATCGGGCAGGTTCAGAATGTTGCTTTATTACGAGCTGAATTCGTTCGCCTCAGGGACAGTGTGCACGAACGAGATCATTGCAATCGACGGAGTCCGAGTTTGTTGTAAGGATGCCGCAGTGTCGCAACGACGCTCGCACTTGTGCATCGCCTCTAGGTTTATTTTTAGTAGCTCGCTCGAACCGACAGGCTAGCCCCGCCTCATCGCTTCACACCGTCCGCAAACGCATCCGCCTCAGACAGGAGGACCCTTTGGCATTGTAACTTAACGCAGAGCCGAGAAATCCCTTGTTTCCCCAGGGTTTGCACCGCACAGCATCATCCACACGGATCGCGCAAAGTGCTGGTCATCGACCATGTCGCGTCAACGTAGAAGGAATTCGGCGCGTTCGGTTGCTTTGGTGCAGGGCAGATCTGGGCCGGAAGTCTGCAGCCGGTCTCCTGGCAGCCTGTATGCGTTGAATATCGCTCATGTGCGCGCTTCTTTGATCTGCAGTTTGGAAAGATGTTCTTAGTCCGCATGAAACTCTCGACTGCTTCGGTGCCTCCAATTCCTCTCCGTTCGAAAATCAAACTAACGTTACATCGACACTGCCTTACAGAGACGTGCAAGTTAAAAATCTTGACGCTCTCCACGAAGTCAAAGTCAAGTGCAGTCTGAGCTACAGTGTAGCTCAGGACTCTTAATAAAATAACAACGGGTAAATCCAGTTTCTCAAAAAAGAAAAGCGCAAGACAAAGGGGGATGAGAAAAGGGATGCTGGAAATGTCGAGCTCACTCTGACCATACTGTAAAGCATCAATCATGCTTTCGAACACTGCCTGATCGCAATGCAGTCCTGCTTGATAATGACGGCTGTTAGGAGAAAGAAGGAGTGAGCGGACCACAACGACTCTGCACGCACAAAGGCGGACAAGGTGGTACAAGATCACCCTGCCGTAAGTGGTGTCGCTACGGATCGGTGTGTTCGGACCCCTTTCAAGCTGCAAGCAACCTGTCGTTCTGCTCATCACAGCAGCGCCGCATCACTCGCCATTGTTCGGCCTTTACAAATAATCACAGGAGCTCTTGTGAGGTGGTCTGTGTGCATTCATGCGTCGGATACTCAGCTTAGCTGAGGATGTCCGCCCATTATAAAAATGAGGTGGGCAAAGCGAGAAGCGTGGCTTGATCCCCTCCACCACTCCCTCCCTCCCTTCCCAGTCCTACTCCTCCTCGTACCCCTCTTCCTCTCTCCCTCAACATATTTCTAGAATCATCCCTTCACCAGCCTCGCCCGCTCGATCAATCATGTCGTCCTCCAGTGTTCAGCTGCTTCCGAACGGCACGAACCACCTCCGCCGCCAGTATCGCCTCGTCACCCTCGCACTCCCCACTCATCGTCAATTTAGCGCTCAAAGCGGCAGAGGCAAGATCCCGAAGAACCTTGTGCTCAAAAGTTCCAAGGAGCTGGACAGGGCCATCTTTTCCATCCTCAAGAGTCAACTTCAAAGCCCGCCTCGTTCGGGCTCAGCCAAAGCTCGCCTCTTTGAGCCACTGCCGCGTCGCAAGCAGGGTCTCTTCAATGCAAAGATTCAACCGCATGACGGGCATCTTCAGAATGTTGCTTCTCTTCAAGAGCAGACCTGTTTGCTCGGTGAAGAGGGTGGGTGGGAGGACTTGGAGGATTTCGAGACGAGGCGAGGAACGTCTGCTCGTCGAAGCCGTTTGACCAAGAACATCACTGCACAGAAAAGTGTCGGAAATCACCTGGAGCGAGTTCATCCGACAGTAGCTTCAAAGAACAAAGTCAAAGCGGACATCAAGACAAAGCCTCGAGGGCGATTCATCCCTTGGAATCCTGACAGGCTCAAGCGAGATTGGGATCCGGTCGACGCAGTTCAAGCAGCAAACATCAATCAGATGCAGACCATGCTGCAAGACTTCGAAGCTCGCTTGCAAGCCATCGATCAGCGGCTCGAACACTTGAGCTTGTCGAACGGGAAGCGAAAGCCTTCACTGCTGCAGGCCACGGTGCAGACTATCGTGGAAGCTCCCGCATCTTTGAGCCGCACCCTATCCTCCCTCTTTGAGCAAATCAAGATGAGCAGCGACGCGGCCGTCGAGCAACCGAGGCTCACAAAGAAGCAATTGGTCAAGACTGTGGCGGCTGCCAGCATTTGCTTTGCAGGTATGCGTCTGCTCGGGTCCCTCCACGCCTGGGACTTTGTCCCTATCCTTCGAGACATCGCCATGTCGAACCCCAACCTGCAGGACTGGCTCGGTCTCATCGTACACACGTCTTCCTTGCCTCTCCTTCCCGCCGCAACGCCTCGCACCAAGAAGATCCTTCGCCGATTTAAGCAGACCCACTTCGGCAGATACTTCTTAGACACCCATCAGCGTCGTTCCCTCTCAAAGTCTATTCCTACTTCGGGTCCGCGTAAAGAGGCTGCTTTCCGCGACCTCGTCAACAACTATCCCGAGCTGCTCGACCGACCTTTTCCTATGGCTGCTGTCCTCAACGACCTGCGCAACCTGCAAGCTCTACGAGGCACTTCGAGCGGTCGAGAATATAAGGTCGCCGAACGTCGACTCTTCCGTGTCCAGCACGAATCTGAAGTTAGTGAAGGCGGACAGTTGACGGTGAGGCAGGTGGCCGAACTGCTCGAGCCGGACGACAGTGTTGGGTGGACCACAATCAAGCAACGTCTGCTGATGGATCGGGTCGACGCTATCGACAGTCTTTCCAAAGAGGACCGCGCGCGTGTTATGTTCCAGCGTGTATACGGTATCGGCGCCACCAAGGCAGAGCGGTTTGTGCAAGCTGGATTTCTGACATTGGAGCAGCTGCGTGAGGCTTCTTTGGAACGAGCACAGCGGAACGGATTGACCCACATGGACGACATCGAATGCTTGATTCCTCGATTTGAATCCGAGCAGTGGCGAGACGTTCTGCACGACGTGATTCGCTCGGTGGATGAGAGGCTGGGCATCGAGTTGCTGGGCAGCTTCCGTCGAGGCGATCACTACTCCTCCGATCTCGACTTTGTCATGTTCCACCCGGACGTCGTCGACATGCGTATCCCTCGTCCGGACAACCCTTCCAGATCCGATCCCCACCCTGTCGCCGCTACGCTCCTGGCTTCTGTGGTCGAAGAGCTCCGCACCCGCGACCTGCTCGCCGACGAGTTGCTTGCTCATGGCCCGCTGGCAGTCAAAGGTCTCGTCCGCCTCTCTGCTACATCAAAGGCCAGACGGATTGACCTCAACTTTGCTCCGTTCGCCCGACGCGCTTTCTACACGCTCGCCAAGACGGGAGATGCGGACCTCATGGTTCACCTCCGGGCCAAGGCGAAAGCCAGAGGCTGGGCTCTGAACGAGTATGGCATTGGTCCTCCCAACCAGAACGGCTCGGCTTGGACCAAGAACTTGCTGCCAGATGCGACGGACGAACGTCAGATCTTTGAGTTCCTTAAGGTGCCGTACCTCGAACCGGAGGAGAGATCGTTCAAGAAGTATGCGAGCAGACTCAGGATCACACGCCCTTGACCCAATTTGCTTGATCTGCACACTGCCTCTGACATTCTGTACATCGCCATCACTCTGCGTCCGATTCCACGTCGAAATACAAATGCTTTCAGACCCATACCATCCCTCTTCATCGCGAGGCCACTTGCTTCAATTCGACTTGAGCGTCCTCTGCTTCTCGGCATTCTCCACGATCCTCTGCGTGACGAACAAACCCTTCCTCTTCCTCACGCCATCCATGTATCGTTTCGCCACATTCTCCCTATCGCCCTTTTCTCCGAGATCCTCCAACTCCTCCTCCGTTCTTGGAACCCAGAAGGGATCGAGATCGAACAGCTCGAAGCCTTTGAAGATGAGCTGGGGACTAGCAGCGCCGCTGGTCCTCTTCCTGATCTCGTCTGCGAAGCCGAAGCTCTCCACCACGGGTAGCAGCGAGCCGACGGTGAAGAACGAGGTGCCTTCCTTCATTTCTTCGCTGATGATCTTGCCACGACGTTTGGAGAGGACGGCGTGGACTTTTCCGAGGACTTCGGTGGAGGCTTGGATGTCGCAGCTGTACATGGCGAGCATGAGGCGCGGTGACCAGTCGAGGAGGCCGGATTTGCAGCTTTCGCGGAAGGTCGACATGAGAGGCCCCGTGACGGAGGAGAGGGTGGTGGAAGAAGAGGGAGTGAGGGTGATGGATTCGAGGAAGAAGGCGAGACCTTGCATGGGTTCGGCGCAGAGAGGTCCGGAGGATGTGGCCATCTGGAAACCTGAATCGAGACTCTCGTTCAGAGCAGCAGAATTGATCGTCGTCCGCTGCTGCTCACCTTCCTCGAGCGAGATCTTGTGCAATGCATCCGTGAGCTTGTCCGCTTCGTTCCCGTTGGCCGCATGCGACGACGGCGTAGCCAGTCCCGAAGACTGCCTCGTAACCGCACGCGAGGGATCCGTTCGATTCCTCAACGAGCTCCTTCCACTTCCCCCCGTCGTTCGATCCACCAGCACATTCGCACCCACCCTCCTCGGGCCAAACGACACAATCCTCTCCACAACCTCGCGCCAATCTTCACCCGTTCGATCCTGCCCACATTTCTCCAATACACTCTCCAACGCAGTCCAAAATTTGTCCGCCCTCACCGTCTTGCTCGCCTGCGATCCAGCTGCATCCACCGAGCCCGAATCCACGTCCTCCTCCGCTACACCAGAGGCACTCTTGTTCTGGAGCCGTCGAAGCGTTTGCGTGTTTGCCAGCAGGAACTCCACCACCGGTTTCGGCAGCGGAACTGCTCGAACTCGATACGAAACTACTCCATTTGCGACGTTTCCTTCGGCCGTTCCACGTACTGCACCCTCGACCTTCGGAGGCGGCATCTCGGGAGCCCTAACGCACGTCTCCCTAAACGGCACCAGAGGCGGACTGACCTGAATCTCGCATTTGGCAAATCGTTCTCTCAGATCCTTCAAGCATCGCTCGAGGTGCAACTCGCCCGCTGTGAGGATGACGTGCTCTCCCGTATCCTGCACGAGCGATTCGACGCACGGATCTGCCTGGTTGAGCAGCTTGAGTCCCTCGACGAGTTTCGGCATGTCCTGCGGATTCGTCGGTTCGAGTGCGACGCGGACGATGGGCGCGGAGAGCATGTTGATGCCTGCCAGATTGACAAAGGTGTTCGAGGCCATGGTGGCATTGATCGATGTCGGATCGGCGTGACGCTCAATAGGGTAGGACTGGACGAGGGAGGGGGAGCAGAGCGTGGCGTTTCGCAGGACGCGACCTTCCATTCCGCGAATGGCAAAGACGTTGCCAGCAGGAACCTCGTTGACCGCTACGAGGTCGCGACCCATGATCATGTAGAGCGCTTCGAGCGGGATCGCTTTGATGTGCTTGACGTTCGCAGCGTGGGACGGCGGGAGTGAGGTGTTGTACTTGGGTAGGAGCGCGTACATCCACTGACCGACGCGGAGTGTGCCGGAGTAGAGACGGGCGAAGCCAAGCACGACTTCGTCGGATCCTTGCTCCTCATCTTGCGCCTCCTTCTCTGCTTGGGCTTCCGCCTCATGCTGAGCTCGAGCAGCGCGCTGTGCCTCGGCCTCCTCGAGACTCGTTCCATTGGCCTCTGCGGGCTTCTCCTCGGAAGCTCCTTCCATGGAAGCACCGGTAGCGGCCAACGCAGCCCTCACCGCGTTCTGACGCTCCCTGCTTTCCTTTGCGCGCTCCCTCATCTGCTCTGCAGTCAGAGGCGCCTTCTTCGCCTCCGGCAAGTCATCCTTCTTGACCGCGAACATCTTGCTGACGTATGCTACACGATTCGACTTAGGTCCGATCTCGGCATTCATCAAATGCTCCTCCAACGTCGTCTTTGCTTTGTAGTTGCCTCGGTCGAAGTAGCTCATGTCTGGATTGAGCATCATCGGGATCCTCTTTGCCTGCGCTTTGCTCGTTGGCGGGATGACATAGATGATCGCAGCGAATGCACAGCTTGCGAGCGGCAGCCATTGGCTGACGATAGCCTTGATGAGTGTGGGAGCGTCCTTGGACTTGAGGTCGCGAGGATGCACCTTGAGGTTGAGAGAAGAGACGATCTTTTCGATCTTGTCCTGGTCTCGATTCTCAATGACGGCGTCGTAGACGGACCAGATGTTTTCGAGGACGAATTGGACAAACATGGGCTTCAGGGGACGCTTCTCCTTCTCCTTTTGCTTTTGACTGAGCACCCGCTTGGTTTTGGGGTCAAAGTAAAAGTCGCCCCACAGCACCTTGCGCAACTTTGACTCTTGAATGCCCATCTTCTTGGCGTAGAGCATGGCAAATCGTTCGAGACGGAAGGCCCAGTTGTCCATGGCAGATGCGAAGATGACGTTGCCCTTGGAGGGGTCGAAGTAGATATCTTCGTCGTCTCTCTCTTCACGATCCTGATCCTGGGCGTCATCGTCGGCAGCATCGGTATCGTTGGCGGTGGAAGCAGCGATCGAGTCGTTCTTGGCCTGTCTGCGAGCTGCGATGCGCTTCTCTCGTTCCTCGTGCCACCGCTCGTCGTCGTCCATACGTGCGGAAGCGAAGAAGGATCCTACGACGGCATTGACCTGTTCGATTACTTGTATGAGGTGATGATACGCTTCATTGGGCGAGAGCTTGAGTTCGGTGATGAGTCGATCAACCTTGTTGATGACCAAGATGGGCTCCAGACCGTCCTGCCACGCTTGACGCAGCACCGTGACGGTCTGGGCGCAGACTCCCTCGACTACATCGACGATAAGAAGCGCACCATCGCACAATCTCGAAGCCGTGGATACCTCGGACGAGAAGTCAACGTGTCCCGGAGTGTCGATGAGGTTGATCATAAAGTCCTGAATCGGCGGGAGGTTGTCCGGATCCCAGCCCTTTGTAGGGTCGTGTACACGCATTTTCACGGAAAGCGACACGGCAGATGCTTCCATGGTAATTCCTCGTTCCTGTTCATCTTCTCTTGAATCGAGATAGCGAATCTGACCGGCCATACGCGCTGAAATGATGTTGTTGGCGGCGAGCAACGAGTCGGCGAAGGAGGACTTGCCATGATCGACGTGGCCGATGAGTGTGCAGCAGCGCACATTGTGCGAGCTGAAACGTTTCCCGTCCGATGCCATGGTGTCGATGACGAATCGATGAGCAGTCTGACTTGCACCTTGCTGTACGAACAAGGTCAAGTTGGAGGGTAAAGCTCAAGAAGAAGAAGAATCAAGTCCCTCACAAAAGTGCGGCTGAGTCGCACAGAAGAATTCTCGAGTGGAGGCCCGATGATCGGGTCACAGGTCAAGCAGCGGAAGTCGGATTTCTCCACTCGCCTCGCTTGTCTGACGTTCTACAGCGCATTTTGACATTTCACTCCGAAAGACCTTCTCCGCTTCTTCCCCGGCAACTGCTCCATCTTTCACAATCCCTACCCTCTAATACCACCGAAAACATGGCTGAGAAACGCAAAACATCCCCACCAATCTCCTACCGCGAAGCAGCTCTCGTCAAGCGTCAAAGGCAAGCCGGCGATGATGACTTTTCTAGCTCCTCTCATCAGATCGCCATCGCCTCGTCCCAAAACGGCCAAGACAAAGGTCTCATCCGTTCCGTCAAACGAACCTCATCCCTGAGCCATCCCATCCTCGGCCTGACTGGTGCACACACGTCCGAGGTCCTAGACGTCAAGTTCTCGCGCGATGGTTCTCGGATCGCAGCAGCTTCCGCCGACCGCACCATCTCGATCTGGAGCGTCTACGGCGAATGCGCCAACATCGGTCAGCTCAAAGGTCACTCCAAGGCTGTCACATGCCTCTGCTTCAGCAACACGGTCAATGATGCGCTGTACTCGGGGTCTGCAGATGGGACGGTGATCGTGTGGGATTCGACGACGGGCGAAAAGCAGAGACGGTTGAGGGGGCATCGTGCGATTGTCAATTGCGTCTCTGTGACGAGATCTGGGCCGGAACTGTTGGTGTCCGCTTCGGACGATGGGAGAATCATGATATGGGACCCGCAGGCTAAGGAGCCTTTGGATGTGTTGGACGTCGGGTATCCGGTGACAGCGGTCGCGTTTTCAGAAGATTCCAGCCAGATCTACGTAGGTGGCATCGACAACCAGATCCACATCTACGACTTGACACGCAAAGCCATCGCTCTCACACTTCGCGGCCATATGGACACCATCACCTCGATCTCGCTCTCACCGTCAGGGTCGCACATCCTCTCGACGTCGTTTGACGATTCACTTCGCATCTGGGACATCCGACCTTTTGCACCGGAACCGAATCCCTCGGATCCCAATTCGAACTCCTCCAACCCAAGACTCTACAGGACGCTTCGGGGTACGACGTTTGGCGGGTTCGAGAATCTGCTCATCAAGGCTGGGTGGAGCGCGGATGGAGAGAAGGTCGTGGCGGGTGGGGCGGATAGGACGTGTACGATATGGGATGTGGAGAGCTCGTCGATACTGTACAAGCTGCCGGGGCATAGGGGGACGTGTACGGCTGCGGTGTTTCATCCGAGGGAGCCGGTGGTGGTCAGCTGCTCGACGGATACGACGCTGCTGTTGGGGGAGATCGATCCTTGAGCTCAGGGAACTCGCTGTACTTTATCTGACCGCAGAAAGAATGCCATTCGCACTCTCGAGTTTGGATGCTCCACAACACGATGGATCATCTGTCTTTTATTAAAATGCAGGCCTGACTTCTGCCAAGGTTATCGTTGTATCGACTGATGTATTCGTTGTCTACACGTTGAAAAAAGAAGCTGTGGTGTTTGGGGTGTTCATACGCGAAAGCACCATCTGTTCGAGCTGTATGTCGCCAAGGCAAGTCACAAAGAGAGTCAGTCGCGAGCCAATCTTCAACATTTCAATCGGCGTATCTGCGAAACTTACCACACTTAACCGCTCTCCCAAGCGACTGCAACTGGTGTTGGTGTTCATCATCTTTTGTTCAAGCGCAACGAGCGATTGCTGGACAGCGCACAGCTCCCCGGTTCGCTGGAGATGATCGACCACTGAGCCGAGAGCTGCTTCGCTGCGTGAATCTAGCTCTGCAAGTAAGATGTCGGCGTTGACGTTGACAGAGTCAGGGCTGAAGCTTGTGGGGTTGGGGGTCGACGAAGTGTCTTTACTGGGTGAAGCGGTCAATGGGGTCGGAGTCAGCCGTCCAGTGTGCTGAGAGATGACGATGCTGGGTGTGCTCGTTACTTCGGCCTGCTGCTGCGAGGTGGATAAGCCGTCAAGCGTAGCTCGTGGTCCGCCGTTCGCGGTGGTATGGCTGTCGAAGCGCAGATCGAGTAAGCTCTCCTCGATGAGCCCCACACAGTTCTCCTCAACCGTCTTCTCCGGGACATCCTTCTTTGCCTCAGCGACACCCACGTCCACCAACGGAGCCACGACCTTCCCCACATTGCCACACTTATCACTCATCCTGTCTTCCACTCTACACCTCAGCAGAACGACCAACATCAACCCAGGTCTTTCCTTGAAGATCTTCACCATCTTTTCCGGATGACGACGGATCATCGAGTCGAGCGTGTTGAGGTGTTGCGTCGCTTTCTGCTCGAGTACGGACAGAGTGGTGGGTGGTGCTTCGAGCGATGTACGGCGGTCGTCGTCCGCGCTGTTGCTTTGACGAGCAGGTGTGTTCGGTGGTGCCGAAGGCTGAAGGTGACTGCTGTCGGGCAGAGGCTCGCGAGGAACAGGTGCGGAGCGGGATGACGGTAGTGTACCTTCGGAGGCTCGAGCGAGACGATCGAATTGCGAGTCGGAGAGTCGAGCGATGTGCTGCGTTCCAAGCTGCCCTTGGTCCGGTCTTGGTTGCTGGTGGTGGTGTGTTTTGCCGTTCGGTTTGACGCTCTTTGGCGAAGTTTTGAGTTCAAGCAACTTGGCGACATCACGACCGACCACTCGCCTGGCCTTCATCGTCGGTGTGATCTCTGCGTCCTGCTCTCCACTCTCCTTCGACAGCGGACTTCTGCTGACCGAAGTCAGATGAGACGACACATCATCAGTACCGAAAAAACGAGAATGGGCGGATGCGACTTTCGACAAGACGCTGGGTGCTTGTGTGATTTGCACCCTCCAGTGTTGGATCCTTCTCACGGACTCTGATTCCTCGCTGCTCTCCTCTACGCAAAGGGAGCTAGCTGTTGGGTCGGCGGCTTTGATCGGATCGCGTGTGCTGAAGTGAACAGCGGGGTGAGGTGATTCAGGGTCGGGCCGCCAGTGGCAGACCGCCTCCCGACTGCTATCAGCGATCTCGGCTGCGGTGATCGAAGAGGCATTCGATGTGGCCGGGCGGACGGTGCGACGCTCAGAGTGGAACGAAACAAGACTCTCGAGTTCAGAAGCTAGGTGGTTTGCATCGAGGGCATCTTTCCCTCGTCGAAGGGATGGGAAGCGCTGAAGGTGCGGCATGGCGTCGAAAAGCTTCTCCAGTTGCGAAGCGTTTTGCGGGTCGACGGATAAGCCCAACCCCATAGGTGGTTTCTGGTGTCGATCAGCGGACAGCGCAGCAAGAGCAGGCGTGGGGGGCAGAGGGCGACTAACCACACGAACGGCAGCTGGCCGGATAGGATGAGGCGTGGCAGTGCGGACTGGTGGCTGTTCTCGAGGCGGAAAGAGGAGTGGCGTCTCGGGTACGCGAGGATACCTTTTTTTTGCCAACATGGCTGTCATTGGAGGAGTGGGCGTTGAGATTGTCTTGACCGATCCAGCATCAGGCTTGATCGCACCGGCATCGAGTGGCGGAGGAGGTGGCGGTCGGCTCATCAGGTCGTGTTGAGAATTGAGTCGATCGCGCAGGCTCTCAATGACAGGCTTTGCTTTGCTTCCTTCAGCCCTAGTCTGAAGTCCATCTTTAGCCGCTGGAATAGAAGCCCCATCCTGAGGACGATCTCCTGCTGTCGGCTTGGAATAGTCGTTACGAGTCGCTCGTTGTTGATTCTTTCGGTCCTCGCGTGTCGGAGTAACGATGATTCTCGGCAGACTCGGCTCTGCGATAGGGACCTTTGTTTCGCCAACAGGCGCAGCAGCATCAACCGAAGGCTCGCTAGACGGTGGGCGATGCTTTGACGTGAAAGACAAAAACCTCGCCACCGCTTTCATCTTCGCCTTGACGTTGCTTTTACCAGATTTCGAAGATCCAGCATCAGGCTGAATCAAGCTATCAAAGCTGTGTGGAGGCAGAGATGCTCCAGCCGCGGCGTCTTTGAGATCGGGACGTGATTGCCAGTGAATGTGCTTAGCATCGCGGACAAAGTCGCTGTCAGAGATGGTCGGCATGGACGTTTCGCTGCTGTGACTGACGCAGCTGCGATCGTCTGGCGAGCCAAACATCTTCGTGGACGCCGAAGGTGGGAGGTCGGAAGGGACGATGAAAAGTCAAGGGGGTCAGCAGTCAGTTGGCGGGACTTATATTGTCTCTCAAGCGCTCCTCTCTCTGTTCAGAGGGCTCATCAGGACGCTGAACGAACGGACAAAGAAAGGACACAGCTGCGCAAAGAGTGTATTGCTCGGGTATCTTCTTTGTGTGCGGAACAAATACAGTTCAAATGCGCTGTCAGAACAAGCTCTTGTCCGGACTGGCTCGGGACAAAGGGGTGGTGTAGATGATACGATGACCGTCCAGGTCGCACAGGTGCAGCTCCTGCGCATCCCAAGAGGTCTGCCGCACGCCTCCAAGGAGCTTTGCGCTGTGGGCGGGACGCTGCGTGCACTGCGCATCTTGACCGTGCTCAATTCGCCATTGATTGAATTTGGCCGTGAGGCGTGAATGCATCGCTTCGAGTGCGCCGTCGTGCTCAATCAGCACAGTTGCCGCAGACAAGGCGGAATTTGCTTGACCGAGCGGAATACTGCCGGGAGGCAGATCGAGCGGCTCTGGATCTTTGGACGAGAGGCTTGGCGACTCGGGAGTTGGCGGTAAAGCAAGATTCGTGCGATCCGAATGCATGCGGGATAGAGTTGGTGGAGCAGTGCGTCCGTTGGCAAACGGAACGGAGCCAGTCGATGCGTTCGAATTGCTGTGCAGGTCAGGTTCATTCGACGAGGGAGAAGATGGCGGGATGGTGCGCAGACAGACAGTGGCGGCGGGTGAGCTCATGACGGCTTGCAGTCCTGGCTCGTGCGAGACGCAGATGAAGTCGAGGATCTGGGCGTAGAAAGTCATTGCGCTGGCGAGGTGCGTGACCGGCAGCAACGTCATTCCGTTCGTCATGCTGCCGAAGCCGCCGCCAAGCTCCTCGATGGGTGATATGGGAGCCGTGTCGGAGAACATGCTGTGCAAAGAGAGCGGAGGCGAATCAACAGCAGCAGCCGCAGCAGTAAAGGTAGAGCTGTGACCACGGAGGGGCGAGTGGGTGGCGATGAGAAGACGAGACATGCGCTGAGCCTGCCTTCGTTCGGCGCTCATGCTGATGCTTCTGCGCTTTGCAAGGTCGCTGCTTGGGTCGAGTCCTTTGAAGATTCTCGTTCTCTCCACGAATTCTTCGTCGGATTCGTCAAAAGATGAAGGCTGCATAGCGGGTCGGTCAGGGTTGGCGAGAAAGCGTTCGGCTGCCGCTCGGTCATGGAACTGTTGTATCAAAGGGCCTGGAAACTGTATCATAAATGAAGTCGAGCGGAAGAAAAGTCAGTGAACGGCACAAATGAATCTGTGCAAAACAAGGAGAACTTACGTTGCGGATCTGACGCTCTGCATCCTCCTTTGCTGTGTAAATACCCTTCTTCCAGCCACGCGCGACGACATAGTACGATGACGTCGGCGTTTCGTCAAGTTGGGCGGCACTCTGCGCGAGTGGAACGGTGGGAACTGAGCGAAGGCCATGGATACCGTCGCGATCGGCTGCAGAGTGACACCGACGAGGCGCGATGCGCGCAGGTGGACTTCGAGAGTGGGATTGTGAGCCGGACCTGCTGATGGCGAAGGGAGATTGTGGACGAGCCAGGTCGGCAGCAGCGTAGCCCGGCGGCAAGGTGCCAGCGCGAGATTGTGCGCGAACAGTGGACTGGATAGTCGGTGTCGGTGCAGCTCCGTCGACAATCTCGACAAAGAGCGGATCCTCTTCGGGATGGACGAGGCTAAGCTTCTTGGATCGAGAACGACTGCGAGTGTGCGTTAAGCGCGGTGACTGTGGGTAGGCAGGGTTTGGCTCTGAATCTGCGTATCGATCGAATTCGATGGGGCGTGGTAGGTTTGCTCTGCTAGAGCGTTTGCCGTTGTAGCTGGACGAGCGTTCGTGGTGGATGCTCGAGTAGCCCAGACCGTAGTCGACCTGTCCCGAGAACGAAGTGGGCGATTCCGTCTCGGGCGTAGTGACGGGGCTGCAAGCAGAGCGAACCGACGATGAGGACGATGATGCAGCAGCAGCAGCGGCATTCGAAGGGGTCGCGGCAAGTTGACGCTTCGACTTGAGCGTCAACTTGGCAAACAAGCTCGACGTGCGTTCTCCCATGGTGCTGTAGGCAAGTTTCCAGTCGGATGCGAGGCCGATGAACCGGGTGGGCCGACGTGGGAATTGAGTTTAACTGTCGATGCAAAGAGTTCCGCGAGCGTGAGGTAGGTGTGGGACTATCGATGGCGATTTTTAGGGTTGTGGCGGATGGCAAGGTTGGAGGTGTGGGAAGGGAAGGCGTCTTTAGCACATCGCTCTGCGGGCACACCAGGGAGCGACTTATACGACATAGGAAAGGTCGCGATGGCCTCGCCACGAGAGATTGGGCATGCGAGAGAGAATGCCAAACCGCCGACAAGTCTGTTCCCGTTTTCTGGAAGCGAGGCGGCCAGGACGATGAAACAGAAGCAAGAGTCGACCTCTGAGAGAGCCTTCATCCAAGACGGACTTTCCTCCTACTCGAGCTCAAGCAGGCAAAGTGAGACAGCAGAACAAGGGTCGGGAGCGGGAAAAGTTTAAAAGTGCGAAGGCTGCAAAGCCACCTGCAGCCCTCATTGCATGCATATTCCAAGACAAAAACGGGAACCAGTAGGAAAATCGCTTCTGCCCGCCGACTTTCCACTCACTTGGTGCCTGGTGGGAGCTGCTAGAGTATGCACACGGAACCCTTTTGCTTGGCTGCAGCGGCACAAAATTGAGTACACTCTACATTTATTGTATATTGATAAATTCTTTTGTGCTGCTCCCACCAAGCTCAACTCGGCTAACAACGGTGCGCTTCCAGAAGGCATGCCGGCGATCATTGCACGTTCTGCTCACAGCGAGACCGACATTGATGACGGAAATAGAAAGGTTATTATTATATGCTGATTGTCGTTTCCTCCGCTCCGGCATGTCCAAGGGCGCCGGCGTAGTGGTGACAATGGGAGACCGCCGACTTGACATCTCATGGCTGTCGCGTCCTCTATACTTTTTTTGACTAGCACCGAACTTGGTCACGTCGCGAGTGTCAAAAGCTTGCTTGCACTCTCCTTCATCTCTATGTGGACTGTGGTGTAGATGACAGGGATACGGTCTGGCCGTAGCATCAGCGTCATCTGGTCATCACTGACAAGGCGACGTCATTGTCAACTACCATATGATGGGATCAATCGAAATTGATCCAGAACGTGGTCGCCTCGCCAAATTCGAAGGCCGAAACCGCTTTTTAGCCTGGGACGAGCTAGAACGGGCGTCGAAGCCCTTGACCCCGCAGCTCACCGCAATTCGCCGCTTCGAGGTCCGCTTTGCCAAGAATACAGTATGAACTTCTCTCATTCATACAATATAAGATTTGTAGTCAGAATCAATGCGAGGGCAGTGAACGACTCGTGACCACTCCCAATCACCTTGTACAATGGACGCATGATCCGATGACCGGAATCAAAGATCTTTTGACAAACTGTGAAAGGAGCCAAAAGGTACAACGGGCTGTCCTGGTCTCAATCGCCGTCGACGCCATAATTCACTGGAATTGCAGCGATGGCGTATAGGTGCAAGCGAGATTATGCGCACGTTTCTCGTCCATCGGTCAATCTCACCCAAAAGTTTTGTCCGGGCAAACTGAAGTGCACACGCAACTCGACCGTAGCCAGGGCCGTTCGAAGCATCTATTGACACCTCAAATGTATATATGAATCGTCGTCTCGTATGCTTGAGACAAGGCGCTCTGCGTCCAATCGAGTCGAGCGGCTGCAATTCGCGTTGGGAAAGCAGCTTGGCCCTGCCGTAAGATAAATAATCGCGAGCAGGCAAACACAGCCAGTCTTCCGCATGAGACGGAAAATTCGTGGGGACCTCGCTTGTCGTTCTGGATCAACCCGGATCGGCACCATCAGCCGTCGGGATGGCTAGACCGTATCTTATCGCTAAGAATTGGTTATCTGTGTCGTTCCTCCTCGACCTTGTGCGATCAAAACGTGCTGACCAGAAGCGATTCACTCATTGCTGGGTTCGGAGCGAGACAAGCTTTCGAGTGCCAAGATCAAGATCTTCGTCGCTCTTGATACCCCCATCCACCAGCCTTTCTGAATGCTAGCGCGACAGCGTGGCTGCTGCTCCACAGTGGTGCAACGTGGGAGATTTACATTCGAGTGTCACTCGGCCGTATGGATCAAGCTTTAATCTGAATGTTAGGCCGTAGACCTCATAAAGTCCTGTTTTTTAACTTGGTTCTTGACCAACGCGTCCCTGTCCCTCCTCGTGATGGAAAAAACACACACGAAACACACACGCAAATGCCACGAGCATGGCGCTGAAAGAACGCCGAGTGCAGGCCATTTTATCGGTTTTCCTTTCCTATGCAGTATTACCCTTTCTGTTGATGCTTAGCAGTGACAACTTAGCGAGCAAGCAGATCAAATCGCCGAGCGCAGGGACTGCAGATCGATGATCCGACTTCATGTGGAAAAATAGCTTCGGCTCCAAGAGCATGCAGACGTGAGAAAGCGAGACAGAGGCTTTTTGTTGACAGCCACTTCCTGAAACCAACACTTGGACCTCTGATTCCATCTCGCGACGTCCATCGTATCTTTCGTCACACCATCGTTCAAGCCCATCTCGTCGCTCCTCTCCATCATTTCACACTCTCTCTTTTTCTTGCTCTACTGATACCACCACTTTCGCTGCGCACGACACACCATCTTCTTGACATTGCATCCCGATTCATCCGACACTCTCCCAATTGCAGCCACAACGGCATCGCTTCTCATCTGCTTGATTCATCGCTCGTAAAGCTCCTTACCATTCCCCGCCTCCGGCCATATCCTCGTCTGCATCTCGCTTGTATCCACTTGTTTTGGCGACCAGCAATGCCAATTTGATCGAGGCTGTTCACATTCATCCTTTCGGCACCTTATCCTCAATCACGCTCCCTATTTGACGCTGGCGACCGGCTCGCCAGGCACTTTCTTTCTACAAGCGCGACCTTGCAAAGTGTCCGGCCATCTTTGCTGCAAGCAAGCATCTCGTTCAAGCGCATCGATTCTGCACTTGAGCACGCTCAATCAGGACCGCACCACTCATCCTTGGAGCAGCAAGCTGACTCGCTGTCGAGACTTCGCTCCATTTCTTGTCCACAATGTGCTGTGGGAGCGCCAGCTGGAAGCGCGAAGAGGTACCTGATCACAAGTTTGACTTTATCGACGTTCGTGACTTTCGCAACAATGGATGCTTTCAACAGTTCAAGTACGTCTTTCTCTTTATCATGGTGGTCAAGTCGTTCGCAGTGTACGTGGCCGACATCTACACCGCCGTCACGCTGCTAGCCTTCGGTCATTTCAGCGGCAGTCTCTACGACAAGGTGCAAAACGATCCGCAGAACAACTTCCGCGTTCCCATCTCGTACGGTCGTTGGATCTTCAGCGGATGCATCATCTTTTCCTTCCTGTTGCTTGCCTACGAGGCACACAAGTCGCGCGCCATCGTCAAGAGCCGCGACATCAGCTACGCCTACACCAACGTCATGGCCAACAACTACTACTCTCTGCGCAGCTACGATCACTTTTGCTTCTTCGACCACATCAACGACAGCAAAAAGAAGAAGGACGAGCTGGCTTTCTTCATCTTCTTCACCTTCAAGGGCTGGAAGCGTTTGCTCGTCGCCGATGGTCCGCGTCAGGTCATCAACTTTTTCACGCTCTACGGTCTCGGTTCGTTCGCCAACTGGAGCACGAACCCGTACGACTACTATGAGGGCAACATCTTTACAGGCATCATGATCCTCTCGATGCTCTTCACCGTCGCTGTGTTTGCCGGTTCGATCATCCTGCTCATGCTGGCTGGTATCGCCTACATCCCGCTTCTCTGCTACATCAAGGGCAACCTCAAGGAGTACTGCTGCCACAAGGTGGACAAGCGTGTCACGGAACTCGTTCATCTCAAGAAGAAGCAGCGTCTCGCCAAGGTCGCCGAGATCGCTCGCAAGGAGGCTGCGGGCGACTTTTCGCATCTCATGAACAAGAAAGGTCAGATGGTCGGACAGGCGATGGCACAGCCTACTTTGCCGACGGTCGACATCGATCTGCTTAACGACGAGAAACCCGTCAAGTCTGCAGCCTTGCAACGTACCAACAGCGTCGGAAGCTCCATACAGGGCAACGGCGCAGGCTATTACGGCCAGCCAGGTATGCCAGGATATCAGTCGCCAGGTATTGGGCCGTCGCACTTCTACGGCGTCAACGCTCCTTCGTCCCACAGCCTCGGCTACGATAAACCCGAGTACGCCAGCACGGCCAACCTGGTCTCGAATGCTGGCCCGGCGGGCAGCGACTTTGCACCGGGCATGTCGCACTCGGCCTTTGATGCAATGGCGGACCGCATGGGTCCTATCGGCACCAGTCCGATGCTGTTTGCGCAGCGCGTCGGCGGCGGTCCGGGCAGAGTATCGCCCGCACCGCCTTCTTCGCAGCCTCACATGGATCCCTACAACAGCAGCAACAACCCCGCGTCGGGTCATCGAGCACTGCTGGATGCTAGCAACGGTGGCATGTCTCAGGAACATGGCGCAAGTGCGGATGCCTTTGACCTGTACGGCAGACAGAGTCCTCGCATAGATGCATCTGGCACGCATAAGGACACGCCGTACGGATCGCAAGGGCTCGACTACCCACCACCGCAGAACACGCACGGCGTCGACGGGCTCGACTACCCGCCACCACCAGCGCCCGACATTTCGACATATGCACCATACAACGGACAGGGTGGATACGATCGTACTACACCTGCTGTTGAGGTATCTGCGGCCCCCGCGAGCTCAGTACACCAAGGCAGCAACCACCACCTCGCCGTCGGATACGGCACGGATGGCTTTGGCGGGGAGCTGCACCCGGGCCGGTACAGCAACAGCAATGGAGCGAGATCGGGCGCCAACTCGTCGTCGCATAGTCCAAGCACCAGCGTCGGTGGTCTGGACGATGTCTACGATGCCTACTACCACTCGCACGAGCCTTCGCCGGACATCACGGCCGAGCAACGGCATAGCTACATGATGAGTGACTATCCCACCCACGCAGGCGCTGATGCATACCAGCAAGACCAGCACCAGCAGTACCACGTCGACGCTCACAGCGGCGGTGGCTACGATCAGTACCACGGCTCCCAGCATGGGTATGCGGACCAATGGTCGCATCCGAACCAATCTGAATTCCAGCATGCAGAGCAGTACAGGCAAACTGATCCTTATCGACAACAATCGTCTCATCAGGGGTATTGATGTTGCCAGTCGCCCTACATTTGCCTCGCTGCGTTCGGGCATTCGCATCTTGATAGATTCTCATCGCTCTTTTTCAGTTTCTGTTCGCATTCGCATCAGTCTCGACATGTATGTTCCAGTCGCATTTCACATCTAAGACACACCAAGTCTAACCAAGTCAGCGTGTGAACGTGTGTGAGTATGAGCGGCCCTCACCCTACGTTACGTGATAAGAGGACCGAGAGTCGCGAACAAAGTTGACCCTGACCGAACGAGGAAAGGGAACGGGTGAGTATCAAGTGTCTGCAGCGGATCGCGGGCTGCATCTTATTTTCGGCCGATTGAACGTGGATGCAAATTGCTGGGCTCGGGCGGGAATCGGCTCGTCTGGCCGGAAAAGCGGTTTCACAGAGGTGACTTTTGCTGCTGTTCCGGCACAGATCGTGCTCGAGCACAAGCTGCCCGACGAACGTGCACCTCGCACCTAGTGCTACAACTCAATGCCATCGTAGATTAGGCCAAAGATAGCATGGAGCTCCCCCGTAACTCTGCAGATGTGGCATCTTCGATCAGAGACAGCGGAACAGTACTTCGCAGAGACGATGTACAGCCGGCACTCGCTTCTTCACCTTGCCGGAACGGAAAAGGTGGAGAATTTTAACAACGCTCGAGCGGGGAAGAAGCGCAGGAAATGGTCATCGGAAATGAATCCTTTCTTTTTCTTTTTCTCTTTGTTGTGATTGAGCCGGATGAGTGACCGATGGGTGCATCAAGGGGAGACCGGCTATCGCGAAAATGCGAAACTGTCCGACTGCCCAAGCCGGTGAAGCCTTTGTGCCATTCCTCCGGTCTGTGACGGCAACAAAAAATTAAGCCATACGGGGCTCCCGCAAAATCACAGGATCAGTTATCATGACGAGCTACCAGACAGATGGACGGACGGACGGACGCGAGCGGCTTTGAATTCGCTGCATCATCGCCTTGCTGTGTTCAAGTGCCGCAAATCAGAATCTTCCTGCCACGCTTGAACCTGTCTGTGCACCTAGGTCTTGTCGACTATCAAGCTTGCTTCAATCGTTACCTTTGATTGTCACCATCAACAACAGCTGCTAGCAACTACGTGAGCTGCTTCCTGACGTACGGACGGACGATCACCGCAATTGCCCCGTGATCGCCTTGCTGCCCACCAACACGGACATCTGCCCGAGCAACGCTCCGCTCCATATCTGATAGCATTAGGTTGCCGTCTTATCGCACGAGGCCGACATCAAACGACGAACGGATCCCGTCATCCTCAACTGGTCTCCCTCTTGATAGCTGTACATCTGCAAGGTCAAGTACCGACACTGTTGTCGCTATCTTTGGTCCTTCTGTAGACCGGCCGTCCTCTCGAAAGCTCTTTTGCGACCCCATCCAGGCTCGCCTCGGTCTCTGCTTTTCGACCCGCTTTCCCTAGTCCGGCGCAACAGGTACACACATACATCGCCATGGCAGAAGAACCCCTCACGCCGTTCGGCCAGGCGCTTGCCGGCGCACTCGGTGGCGTCTTTTCCAATGCTGTCATCTACCCGCTCGACACAGTCAAGACGCGAATCCAAGCCGGTGAGAGCTCTGCAGTGGTTGCCGGCAAGGAGGCGCGCGACCCTAAGGATCCCACCAAAACCATCATCACTGTGCCCAAGAATGTAGGCATGATCAAGGGTATCCTCCACATCATCCGCAGTAAGGAAGGTGCTGCTGGCCTGTACAAGGGCTTTGGCGCGAGCATGGTCAACACGTTCTCGACGGGCTTCGCCTACTTCTACTGGTACTCGGTGGTTCGCACGCTCTACCAGAACCGACTGGCCAAGCGAAGCGCGTCGGGTGTCGCCGTCATGAGCACGGCTGCTGAGCTTGTGATGGGCGCCATTGCTGGTGCGCTTGCTCAGATCTTCACCATCCCTGTCAGCGTGATCGCCACGCGGCAGCAGCTGGGCTCGTCCGAGAGCTCGAAGGACGGCAAGCCAGTGGACGAGAGCTTTTTGGGCGTTGCCAAGGACATTCTCAAGCAAGACGGTGTCACGGGTCTCTGGCGCGGACTCAAGCCTTCGCTGGTGCTGACGGTCAACCCAGCGATCACGTACGGTGTGTTTGAACGTGTCAAGACCATCATCCTCGCCTCGTCGCTGGACGGAAAGATGACACCGGGCAAGTCGTTCCTCGTCGGAGCGCTCTCCAAGACCCTGGCCACCGTGGTCACCTTCCCATACATCTTGAGCAAGATCCGCTTGCAGGCCAAGAACACAAAGTACACGGGTGCTATCGACTGTCTTACGCAGATCGCAAAGGAGAAGGGTATCCTCGGATGGTACCAGGGCATGCAGGCTCAGATCACCAAGGCTGTGCTTGCCCAGGCGCTGCTCTTCTACTTTAGGGACTACTTTGAGGTGTGGACTCGCCAGATCCTCAAGGTCAGCAAGAAGACGGTTGCTGCATGAATTGCTGCGTTCACAGAAGCTTTTGGGTAGAAGCGTATGGACACCACGCTCTATCAAAGGCACGGCTCCACCCTCTTGTTTCACTTGCATGTATCTGATTACGTCTCTCCTTCTACTAGATGAATGATTTTGTCGCAAGGTTGCCTTGTGAAGCTGTCTGATTCAGAAACGCGATGAGCACAAATATGATGACAGCTTGCCTGATGGACACCCATACATCACGACTGTCCAGCTCAGGCAAGCGATGTGAGTGAGATCCGCGGTAATTTGGTGCAGCGGCTCAGGGTCGAAACTAGAAACCATGCTGGCGTGTCTGTGCGCTCGTGAGTCCCTTTCCGACTTTACGTCTTTTGCTTGCCAAGCGAAAATTGGAGCGGCTGCTTCGGGGGTTTATTTTTTTTCCTCTTCAGCGGTTGAGCCGAGGCTGACACACGGAATGTACACGCTCCAGCTGTCAAAATACTTCTCCGCACTCACCTCGCAGACGCATCATCCACTCTTTCCTCCATCACTTGGATTTGAACGCCCCGATACGACCCAGCACACACCTGCGAATCGAAGCCAAGCTGTTCATCAAGATGACGAGCTAGACGGCGCTAGCCTGTAGACCACCCTTGCTCGCGAGCCGATCCAACATAGTTCGCCAGGCGCACTTTCGCATCATGTCGCGAAACGGATCTCGGCTCAACTCGGCGCTTGGCGCGATCACAGGTGTGTCAGGACCCTCCGTAAAGGCATTTCCGACAGCTCGGAAGGCGCCAGCTTCCTCGCGGCTCGCGGACACAGCCACTCGTGCCTCTGAGAAAGCTCCTATCTCGCAATCGGATCGCATCGCCGAAGCACGCTCGACGCGAGCGCACGTTCACGATCGGGGCCAAGGCTTGTCCAAATCACGGCGAGATGCAGTTGGAGATAGCTACCTTGCAGTGCAATCGTTCTTCAAGCGTCTACCACGATCAAGGATACAGCAACAAACGTATCTATACCGCAATGCTCTCTCGGCAGCGTCACATTCCGCTTCAACCACTCAACCTCGGATTTTTGCGCCTTCCAGCAGCGTCGCACAGCAAGCTCGTGCTTTTCATGTTGCTCGCGTAGATCGAGTTGACGACAAAGACCGACACGACACAGATCATGCCAAGAAGGACTCACCTGCCGCAGCTCCGACTGCGGATGCAGCTCGTCATCAAACAACAGACCCGCCAAAGTCCGCACAGCCAGATGGACAGGATGGCCGCGGGGCAAAACCTGGACCTCAGAGCACAGAGTTGACGACAGCCGAGCGCGCCTACCACCATTTTGCCAACTACCCTGCGTCGCTTCGACAGTTGGCAATGCGTGCCGTACCCGCCTCCTCGCAAAGTGGACAGCCTCAGCCCTCGAAATCCAACGAAGTCCAGCCGCACGACCAGCATCGCCTCAGACCATCCAAGGAAGATCTGCTGCGATATGCGCAAGGCTTTTGGACACGACTCCGCATCCGTTTCAAGTGGTTCACCATCCGCGGCTTCCGTCGCTTCAACGCAGACGACATCAGTGCCTTCTTCACCCTCGGCGGCTTCACCACCGCCGTCTTCATCATCGTCGGCACCACCACGTTCTTCTCGCTCATCTTTGCAGCTCTCAATGCGCTCAACCTGCAGGAGTGGATTGCGAGAAAGATCGCCGACTACCTCACGGCTGAGACAGGTGTCACTGTGGTGTTCGAGAGCGCCATCGTTCCCAAGTGGAAGGAGAGCAAGATCAGCTTCAAGAATGTCTTCATCTCTCGACGAGCACATGGGGATGTCGACTCGTTGCTCGAGGAGAGGCGGCAAAAGGCACGCAACCGCGGCGCCAACCGACCCAACAAGGTCAAGCGTCGCACCGCGGTCACCGCTGGCGATGGTATGGCGTGGGAAGGTACGCACTACGAGGAGGTGGAAGAGGTGGCACCGCCCATGAGCGATGAGGCACGTGGCGAGGACCTGGCCGAGGATGATACGGTCAACACCAACTACACCATGTTCGACCTGCAGGTGGACTCGATCGACGTGACGCTGAGTCTCCAGCGATGGTTCGATGGCAAGGGACTCATCGAGGATGCCGTCGTCCGGGGTGTGCGAGGCATCGTCGACCGACGCAACGTGTTCTGGGATCCGGCCAAACCGTACGATCCCAAAGCTGCTCGACGCCAGCCGAGTCACGGCGACTTCGAGATGGAATCCGTCGTGGTCGAAGACTTCCTGGTCACCGTCTACCAGCCGAACGACTTCCGCCCTTTCAACTTTAGCATCTTCAGCGCGCACATACCCAAGCTGCGCAAGCAGTGGATGTTCTACGACCTGCTGAGCGCCGAGTCGATCACGGGCCAGGTGGACGGGTGTCTGTTCAGCCTGCACAAGCCGCAGAACATCAGCCGCACCGTGGAGCAGGACCGCGAGATCTCCAACTCCAAGTGGAAGACCATGTCGCGCATGCGCGTCGACGGTGTCAACTTTGACCACATCCAGAACCAGTCGGATCTGACGGGCCCCATCTCGTGGATCTTGTCGGGCAAATTCGACGTGGTGGCGGATATCAAGTTCCCGCGGGATCTGGATGACGAGGCGGATATCAATACGATTATCATCGAGGTGCTGGATAAT
The DNA here is from genome assembly GCA_003004685.1 of Pseudozyma sp. F8B2. NCBI lineage: Eukaryota > Fungi > Basidiomycota > Ustilaginomycetes > Ustilaginales > Ustilaginaceae > Pseudozyma > Pseudozyma sp. F8B2. Next base: position 1,222,871 of record NXFQ01000001.1, on the reverse strand, counting down.
TTGACGACGGCGCTGTCGGGTGAGCCGAGTCGGGATCGGGATGATGATCCGATTCCGGGGCAGCACCGGCTGAGCGGGCCTGCGATCGAGGCACCGGTGTCTGCGGTGGGTCCTATGGCCGAGCGTGTACGCAAGGAGAACGAGGAGGCGAGGCGTCAAGGTCGAGAACCGCCGATGGTCGGGGCAAAGAGGCGAGCCGGATCAGAGTCTCAGGCAAAGCCGTCATCGGAGAGCAGTGCCGAGCCGCCATCGCGCCAGCAGCCAGACGACGCAAGCCAGCCGAAAGCGTCGATCCCACCCCCCGCCGTGGTGATCGACATGGACGTGCGCTTCAAAGACATCAAAGCCGCCGTGCCGCTCTTCACGCACGACATCAGCTACAGCACCAACGCGTTCGTCCGGCCCATCGTCGCCTTCATGAACGCCAACAAGACGCTCATCCCGATCCGCTGTCGCATCGTGATGGATCTGAGCGAGTTCGACGGCTCGCTCGACCTGGCGCAGACGGGTCTGCTGCCCGTCGTGTCCGAGAAGATCTACGAGGCGCTGGCGAACCACGTCGCGAGCCAGAATGCGTCGAGCAAGCGGCTGAAGAACGTCAGCCTCTGGTCGTTGCAGGTCGGGGCGAATGCGGCGTTGAATCTGGTGACCGTGTTGAGGGATACGATGGCCAGGACGACGGGGACGAGCGGTGCGGTGGCGGTCAAGGGGAGGGCGTAAGAGGAAATGTGTGTTTCGAAATATACCCTAAGACGATGTAGTGGAGAGATGCATGAATGTACTTGTACCAGATTGTAAGGGGTGTCTGTGTCTGGTGTTGAGGATGCGTGGGTTGGTGGCTGTCGGTCTTTGCGTCGAGGTGGGATGGTCGGCAAATTCGCCGGTGAATTCGGGAGAAGGCATTCCGTGTCTGCCGACCCCAAGGAGAGCACGCGCCATCTGTTCTCTACCCTCTCTTCCCCTTCCCACCCCATCGCCGTCTGTTTGGACACGAGATCTCTGCTCTATCTTCTTCCAAACATCTTCCATCGTTACTCAACTCAACTTCAATTCCTTGGTTCTTGCTCGCGCAGTCACAACCATGTCGACGAGCGCCACCATCACCGCAGCCGAGCTGCAGCGCATCCGAGCCCAGTTCCCAGCGCTCGTCTCCGCCGACACCCCCCACACGGGCATGTCTGGCTACGTATTCGCCGAGAACGCGGGTGGAAGCCAGGTGCTATCCACCGTCGTCGAATCGATCACCTCGTACCTTCTGCGAACGAACGTGCAGATGGGTGCGTATCCGCTTGCGGTGAGTGCCGAACGAAACGTATCGCTGGGAACGTGTGCAGCAGCGGTGCTGTTGGGAGCGGGATCGCCGGACGACGTGATGATCGGACAGAGTGCTACCGCGCTGGTGGCGAGTGTTGCGTTGATGATCGAGAACCAGGGAAGGTGGGGAGGGGAGGATGAGGTGGTGATCAGCGATGCTGATCATGAAACCAACAGAGGTGCGTGGACGAGGTTGGCGAAGAGGCTGGGTATGCAGCTCAAGAACTGGCCGGTCGAGAGTACTTCGCAGAACAACGCGTTCGCAGTAACGCTCAACCCGGACGCTTTGAAGGACATCGTTACACCGCGGACGAAGTTGGTCGCATTCACTGCATGCTCCAACCTGCTCGGCGCCTTCACGGACATCCACAAAGCCGTAGAGGTCGTTCGATCCATCTCACCGGACGCGCTGATCGTCGTCGACTGCGTAGCCTTCGCACCCCACCGCCGCGTCCAACCCCGCGTATGGGGGGTGGACATCGCCTTCTTCAGCCTGTACAAGACGTACGGCGCCCACGTCGGTGCCATGTACATCGACCCGCGGGTGAAGACGCACTTGAAGAGGTTGAACCACTTCTTCCTCCAACCATCGCCAGGTGAGGGGGAAGGGGAGGGGATCAAGGGGATGTATCCCTTCCAGACGAGTTCGGTGCAGTACGAGCTGAACCACAGCATCGCTGCTGTGGCCGACTATCTGGTTTCCCTAGGCAGAGGTAAAGTTGGCGAACAGGGAGAGGAGGTGGACTGGAATAGGTTGTTCGAGAGAGCTAGCGCTCTGCCCTACGTTACACAGACACAAGGTTCTGACGGTGCGGCGAGCAGTGGCAGGGTCAAGATGACACGAGCTCACGTCGAGGAGGTACTCGACCTGGCGTTCGCCAAGATCGCAGATCACGAATCCAAGCTCTCCTCGCTCTTCATCCAGGCTCTGCTCAAATACGCCTCCAAGGGAGTGCGGATCGTCGGTGTAGAATCATCCTCCTCTTCCACCCGAGCCCCCACAGTAGCGTTCATCGTGATCGATCCGAGCACCGGCAAACAACGGGTCGGCACGAGCAAGGCGATCCACACGGCGCTGGTGCAAGGCGGAAAGATGGGCGCACAGCAGGGACACATGTACGCACATCGTCTGGTCGAGAGTCTCGGGCTCGATCTCAAGGACGGCGTGGTGAGGCTGAGTTGGGTGCACTACAATACCGAGGAGGAGGTGGAGCGGGTTGTAGGCTGGTTGGAACAGGTGTTGGAGCATGTGCTGGGTTGAAGAAGCCATACGGAGGATGAGGGGTGCGGAGGTCGGTGCTAGCCATTGGGTTGGTCTGTCAAACCCGAGATCGCAGACTTTGTCGCTGTCAATGCAATGTTTTCTATTCGATGCCGAATCTTAGTTGCGAAGTTGTCGTTTGCTTGCGACCCTGCTCGCCGCCGTCGTGCGCGTGGTGCTGCCTACGCGCTGAAACTGTCCTCCGCAGGAACAGCATCTTTCGGATGCTTGTTCTGGAAATGCTCCTTCAACACCCCATAATTCTGTCACCGCAAGACATGTCAGCCACCACTATCGAAACTCTTACTCTTCCGTCGGACCCCACTTGGACGCCTCTGAGAAACTTACAGGACTCTGAGCCATGCATCTGGGACAGGTGAACTTGAGACCCTTTTGTCGGGCTTCGCCGAGTTGGGATTTTCCGCCTTTGGCGGCTGCGGCTTTCTTGGCGGCTGCTTCTTGCGCTTGCTGCTTTGCGTGACCTCGCACCTGGGTGGGAGAAGAGGGAGGGTGTGAGCAGGTTGCGGAGTGGGATGAAAGGATGGGAGCGTAGGCAGAAAAATGGCCGAGTGAGAAGCGTGTCACGATGATCAGTTCAGCAGGGAGCGAGTTGGATTGCACTTGTGACCACAGCGAAGCAGTTTAGCGTGTGTGGATACTTACCATTCTTGCCGACAGAAGCTGTGCCTTCTGTACAAGCCAGCGTAGATGATCGTGGACAGACCGGTCCAACAGTGTATGTTTGACAAGATGGAAGAAACCCCTTGTGGTTTCAATCAAGGGTCCGTGCCATTTCACAGAGTCGTCCGACATCCGGAAAATGCCATACTCGACGCCAGATTTTCTGAGCCGCAATTTTGTCCAAATTCGATTCAGCTTCCCAGACCCTTTTTCCTTGCTTGAGCTTCCTCCTATCACGGACGGTGACTGCGCTCGCAATCACGCACCAGCACCTTGTTGCATCTATGCGCTCATCAAGCTGCATCACAAGTCATCAACAACACGCAATGAAACACAGGAAGAAGGTATAGTAAGAGGAGGAAAGAAAGGACCATTACAACAACAATGAATCGCTATCAGGAACAAGCGGCAACGGTTCAAGTTTTACTTTCGTACACATGGGTCGGGGAAATGGGTGACAGAATCCTAAGAAGTTGTACACACGAGAGAGAGCGAGAGAAAGAGACGAGAAGAAACTCATTGCCGCTGTCTACCACCGTCTAGCAGTAGAGTTCAAGGGCGGCAGGGTGAGCTTGGGGTCCGTCGCAGCCGCGGGAGCGAGGCCGCTCCTCAGGCTGGACGACATGGTCTTGCGATCCAGATCCAAGGTGTCTTCGCCGCCCTGATCGCGTGCGGACGAGATGGGTGGTAGGGAGGAAGAGGCGTAGTTGGTGGATCGGTCCGAGCTGTAGGGATGTTGGTAGGCCGGTGTGGAGGAGGCACTGGCGGACGAGGATCCGTTGACACCGCCGCCGAGTCGACCTCGTGCCGAGAGCGAGGTGGTGGCTGCTGGGCTCGACGACGCTGCGGCGGCCGAGAGCGAGTCGAGACCCGAAGCTGCGATCCCCTCGGGCACGGAGTAGGCGCTCGAAGTGGGGCTCGACTTAGGACTCTGCGAAGACCGTGCCGAAGGGACCACGGAAACGGGAGCCGAGGCGGCGTGCGCGGTCAGAGGCAGACGCGCGGAGGAGCCAGGCGGCGGCAGGGTAGCAACGCTAGGCGGCACGCGATCGCGCTGGCTGCTGCTCGTAGACGTGCTTCGACGGTGGTAGTCGGCAGGCGACTCGTACGACCTCTCTGCGCCGGCCAGCTCTGGATCCAACGTGGCCGAGTACATGTCTCGTCGATGCGGCGAGACCGACACGGCGGCAGAACGAGGGTAGCCAGGGGTGAAGCGAGGGTCGATGTAAGGAGCAGGAGCCTGCTGACTCCACGCGACGGGAGGGGCAGATCCAGGGAAGCCCATGCCGTTCATGCTGGCATCACGGGCGTAAGGCGCCGGTGGAGCAGGGTCGCGGTAGCGAGGATCGTACGACACACCGGTTTGGGGCAGCGAAAGACGACCTTGCTTGGCCATCTGCGTCGTCCAGTAGTCGGCGGGAGCCTCGTAGTGTCCGGCCACGCCGTCCAGGCCGACACCGGGCAAGCTGGATTCGCGCTTCAAGCGGCCATCGTCCATCGATGAAGGCGACTCGCTTTCGTCCTCACCGTCGAGACCACCGCCACGCAGCGAATCGCGTTGGCCGCGAGGCATGCCGACCATCCTCTCGATGGTCTCGCCCTTCTTGCGGCCATGCTGGTCCTTGACTTCGTGGACCACGGCGATGGCGGTGCCATCCTCGAGCGCGCGTCGGCCGAGCTCAGCCTTGGCCTCGGCCTCAGCATCGGCAGCATCGAGATCGAGGTGGTCCAGCTCAAGCTGGGCAGCTGCGTCGCGAGCTTGCACGGACTGGGAAGCGCGTCCCTTGGGATGGAGAATGTGGGTACGGTAGTGCTGCAGGCTGTTGTCCTGGCGCGAGAACCGAGCCTTGCATCCGGGGAAGGTGCAACGGTAGGGCTTCTGACCCGTGTGGATGCGATTGTGACGAGCAGCGTGGCCGCTGGTGGAGAAGGTCTTGTCGCAGCCGGGGTGCTGGCAAGGGTAGCGCTTCTTGCCGCCGACGGTGATGGCACCGGAGCCGCTGTCCTTTGCGGTTCGTTTGGCCATGCTTGCGTCGCCGTAGGGCATAGCGCGGTCGTAGTGATACGTGCTGTCGGAGCTGCTGCTCGAGGAGCGCCGACTGTAGTCGTGAGGGTCGAGGTAGGCGCCGGATCGCTCCCACTGACCTGGGGGGAAGACGCCCGTAACAGAGGGAGGCAGCGGCTCTCCCGGACGTGCACCGAAGCCCTGAGGTTCGGAGGAGATGTGATTGCCGCGAAGCACCTTGTGTCCCTGCAGACCACGGTGGGGTTCGGGGAAGTCACGCGGCGCTTCGATGCGCGGCAGTCGGATGGGCTCGGCGTGGGCCGACTTGAGCTTGGACGACGACCTACTGTCGTACGAGCCAAGATCTACCGAAGTAGGTGGAGAAGTAGAAGCAGTGGAACGGTCGCCACTGCGTAGAAGAGATTCTGTTGACGATGAGATAGAGTCGTAGGCAGAATGTGACATACTTGAGTGGGAGAAGTGACGGTTTCGTGGATGATGGTGGTGGTACGATGGATCCGAGAACGATGGCGTTTGCTCGGTCTTGTACGGGGGTGGAGCACGGTCGTTGAGCAAAGAAACGACGCCTCCGGCAGATGGTAGGGAGAAAGGTGGCATAAAGGAGCGATGGATCGCGGGAGATTATGACGAGGTGGGCGAAGTTGGAAGGCAAGGGTCGGATGCGAATGCAACAGCTTTCAAGATTCGGCTGTGGACAAACGCACGAAATGCAGGACCTGTCTTCTCACAAAGCGCAAGCGATGGGAGAACGTGTATAAGACAGAACTCGCACCACAGAACGATTTGACGCTTGGAGTGTCAGGGGGAGATCAGAGTCGTTGTACGAGGTTCTGATCGTTGAAGAGCTTGTAGAAGAGAAGAGGGAGAGATCGTTGAGAGCGATCTCTTGTGGCGGATAGAAAAGACAATGGGTCTAGTCGAGCATAGATATTGCCAGTTGTTGCCGGCGAGGGTTGGCGAAGATCGACTAGGTCAGCTGGACTTGGTCGATGGAGAGTGTCGAGTGGGATCTACGTGAGCTGAGATGGGCTTTCGTAGAGCTTCGGATAGTACTTTGTCGAGGTCCTGGTGGTGGCGGGGATGACGAGCTGTTGGTTTAAGCGTAGATCTACGTGTCGATTGTAGTGGTGTCGCTAAGAAAGTTGGTCAAGATCAAGTTGATGGTGTCGTTGATGATGGTGATGATGATGGAAGGGAGGAAGGGTAGAAGCCAGATAGCAAAGCTGATCGGCGGGAGGGAGGACAGCGTCTAAGGACGGGTCGATGTGACGCAAAGGATAGGGAGAGAACCTGGGTGTTGGCTTGTCGTACCCTTGCTAAAGTTAGCAGCAGAGCGGCGGGAAGCGAACGACGATAGCGGGAAGTCGATAGCGTGGTAAAGTGGGTGGAGGGTGAGCGACCACGAGCTATCGAAGATGCCGGCGACTTGGGGTAGCGAGACAGGAGCTGGTGGGCGGAGCGTAATGTCGGCGACTCGAGGCGAGGAGGACGGTTGAAGGCCGCAGCAAAGCAAGGCCACGAGGAAGGCGGGTACGTCAAGATGATGTCGTCGACGTGAGAGGGGAATGGCACCGAGCGAAGATGGATGAGGTCACGCTGATCGGTAGAGGAGACGGTACAAAGGAATGCGTGATCTGCGGATCGTAGGCAGGGAGGCGAAGGGCTTGGATCAGAATAAGCTATACCGGCGAACCCAAGGGACGATTGGCAGACGACCAACGTGGCTTTGGGCAGAGGCAGGGTCGAACTCGAAGGGACGTCGGAAGGATTGACGAGACAATAATGACGAAAGCGACTCGATGAGGGTGGACGAGGGCGAGGGCGAGAGCCAGGAGTGAGAGAGGGAGGCGGAAACAAGGGTCGAAAGGGTCCAGCGTGGCTGAAGAGAGGTGCGAAGAGGGCCCTTACTCTCTGATCAGCCACGACCGAAGGCTACTGCTGTGCTACAGCAGGCGGCGACGATCGAGAGGAACCGGCAGCAGCGACGACGACGGCGATGACGAAGGGGAGAGCGGCCGGAGGGGACAGCCTAACGTTGGCGAGGAGGAAGGAAGAAGCAAGAAGGAAAAAAGGGCGCGATCTGTATGGCAAAAGCGGCGAGGATGCCAATCGCAGAGAGGGCCCTGCCAAGCTTGAGAGAGGCAGCAGAGCAGCAGGCAACAAGGGGAAAAAAATATGGGTGATGCGGCAGGATGGAGAGAGACCCTTGCTATGCGATGCGGATCGGAGACAGAGCGACCCAGGCAAGCGAGCCGAGAAGGGCGAAGCAGACGTAACCGTTGCTACAGTGCAGCCATCTACACTCCTGTCCGACCAAACCAAACGATCCTCGAGACGACACTCTGCAGGAAGGGGGAAGGAACAAACGAGGGCAAAGCCGCAGCAACCTGCGAATGGGAAGATGTGCCCCAACGTCGACGGGGGGCGGCGATGATGATGATGAAGGAATGACGATGATGATGCTGTCAACTCGCGATGACGGTGCCGCAGACGAGGCGCCACGCCAGAGCCACCGTGTCAGACCGAAATCGATCCAAATTCCGACTCGCCCGTTCTGCTGAGAGGCGAATCTCAACCAGAGAAAAAAATAATCACGGTCAGGGTTCAATCGCCGTGTGCTGACGCTGCAGCGAGCTCAATTTCGAAGCACGAAGAAAAGGAAAGGAGAAAAGCGAAAAAGGGTCAAAGCTGCATCCCGGGCACGCGACCGAATTCTTCTGCGAGCGAGGGCAGGCAGGAGGCAGACCAGGCATCGCGTCTCTTCTCGATTTGCGCTGATCGTGAAGTCTGATTAGACAGGACGATCGGAGAATCCCGAAGTACAAAATCAAATCAAAAGCGTCTTGCGGAGACTAGAAAGCTAAGACAGACCAAGATCCAGCTAGCCTCTCGCAGCTGCCACTACTCTGTAGCCTTTCTCTGCGTGCCAGCCAATCAGAGAAGACGCCGTTAGTGGGGAATGACCTGCGCGAGACCGAGTTGTGCCAAGGCAGAATCCAACCCGCACCGTCGACTGAGTTCTCTTGTGCAGCGTACAGCAGACGTCGAACTGCACTCACCCAGCTGATACTACGGCTCCCGTTGGGCGTCCCTTCGCATCTTTTCTCCAGGCGATGGCAAATCGCTTTTTGGAGCTCGATCCGCAAGACCTGAAGAGTGACTAGACTTTCGGCGCACCTCACAGAAGAGGGAGAGGGGGAGGGGGAGGAAGCACTTGGGCCACAGCAGCGGTCGGTTGCTTGCTGCAGGGTCAATGAAAAAGAAAGCTTCACCTGCGAAGTTTCAGGGTCTTGAACCCCTTTTGACCCGGGGAGCAACTAGAAATGATGGGCAGTCTGCCCCCCATTGCGGTATAGAGCTTTGTTTTTCCGTTTCTTCCAGAGCCGCTGGGGAAAAAGCGCATTTTCTGATTGGACGTCAAGGACGAGGCGAGCCACCTGCGGCAATGGAAGGCGGTTCGTCAACTGGCGCCGCGAGGCTCTCCTTCTGCAACCTGGGATCGGACTCCTCTGGCAGCCAGACAACTCAGGCAAGCGAGGTGCGTCGACTCGCTGCTGCAAGGTATCCCTGCACAATTTCACATTCCGCTCCGTATGTTGGTTGCAACGATGCCGATGCTGGATGACAGAACCTTAACGCCCGAAACAGAGAGCAGCCAACGAGCAGCCGCGGAAGCCGATGTTCGGGCCGCGAATACGAGCACATTGCAACTCGAACGTTGGTCAAAGGACAGAACGAGGCGCACCCCAGCAAAAAGGGCACCGGATCGTGGTGGTTGTGGCTGAAGCCACCATCCGAATAAGGCACCTCGAGCCATTAACGATTTCGCCGGGCGCATGCTGCAAGAATGTTCCAGAGCATACATTCCTCCCACGACAGTATCGTTTGCTCTTTTGTTCGTCGGTGTGGGTGCATCTGTCGTTCGTCATTGATGCACAGAGGCAGACGCTACACTGTAATGAAGTCGAGTGGTTCGAAGGGCAAAACGGAGTTTGCTTTCTTCCTCGGTGAATGGAGTGTGAGGCACATGTTTGTTGTGCTCGTGCCCTGCAGCGCACCCTTAGCAGCAAAGTGCTCAACGGTCAAATCTCTGCTGGAAACCCTGAGATGGACCCTGGTCAAACTGCATTCCTGCGACCTCATTTCAAACTTTGTTTTTCAACCCATCACGATTTGAAATTGCCAATTCAAACTGGTCTGTGTCGCGTGTTTCTGTCACTAAAGTAAATCTTGTTCCCGCTTGATCCCGAGTTTCATTTGCGGTCCAGCTTTGACATCATCTGGCATCGTCCCGACTTGAGAAGCGTATGTTGTTGGCAGACGGGGCTACCAACGGGGAAAAGCGACAGAATGTAGTCGAAGGATTCCAGTCCGAAGAAATCGTTCCATCACAAGACGATTCCACAACGGAGCTTCAGCCAGCCCAACTCGACGAGCAAGCCGATGGCAAAGTGCACTTCGCTGTCGTTGTACACTCGAGAGAAAGACGAACACGCCTTCAACCTTGATCCACGTCTGCATTCGGGACAGGCTGCTGCCGCCCATCTGCTTCGACTCCGCTTCAATATACAGTGCACACTATGTTCTCGGTCAGCTGGTCCGACATGACATTGGAACGTCTGCTGTCGTATCAACTCCTGGGTGTTGGGACAACGATGCAGGACCAAAACAGGAGCACATCACTGGCAGGCTAAGGCAGGGTCCAGAATGTTGGATTTTCCGCTGTGCGTGTATGGGTGTCCAATTTAGAGCTTGTACCTACGCCGATCGTCGCGTCTCGTCGGCATGGCGATCGGAACCAGCAGCAGCAGCAGCAGCAGCAGCAGCAGCAATAGCGACGAATTTCCAGAAAATCGCCGTTGGTGAGCTCCCTCTCCCCCGTCCTCTTCCCATTCGGCTTGGCCGTTGCAGCTGCTTGGAAAGGTGAGAACCTCTCGGCTGCTTGCCGACTCCCTTCAACTCGACTCTGTGTGAAGCTTGTTGAGACGGATCGCACTTTCCACCTTTTTGCATCTTGCCGAGTGGTGAAGCAGCAACGTGAGGTACAGGACTACATTGGGGAACGACCTCGGGGTCGGATTGAGTGTCGAAAGAAGGCTCGCTGCATTCTGTAGCCCTTGCCTCGGCTCGGTCGATTCTGCACTGTTGACGCTTTCCGTCGCGATCGCATTTCGATTTCAGCCCGATCGTGTCGTCCACAGGCACGCCACGAGCATGGTCGGGTTTTCCTCGTTGAAGAATACTGCCATGCATCATTCGCAGCGCAGTGTTTCGATCTTGCATCTGGGACGTACGCACAGATCGACCAAATATCTGTGCCTTGCAGCGAAGGAACAGTCAGCGCTTGGGCCTGCTGAAGACCGTCCGGAAGATGCGCCAGGTGTGCCCTTTCCTACGGCAAAGTGCAGGAAGCCGAAACAGACTACTAGAACCAAATAGCTGGCTCACGATGCGGTCAAACGGCTGAACAGCATGGTCTACCTAGAACTGCTTCGTCGTCGCTCCCAAGCGAACATTGTCAATGTGACCACGCTACCATTCCGTGCTATCCACGAAGATCGATGCAGTCCTTCCTCCTTCCTGCCTTTCGTTACCCGAGTCACGATGACACTGGAAATCCCCGTTACGCTGGAACCTTCGCTATGCGTCCCACTGTTTGACCTGTTCTGAATTTGATGCCGGCAGCGTAGATTCGATCGTGAGGGACAGACATCAATGTTCGGAGCATGCTTCGCATGATTTCGCCTCTTGATCCTTCGATCCGCGAGGTTTTGTCAGAAAGACCCTGCAGCAAAAACGCATCAAAGGGTCTCACATCTTGGCATTCCAACAATTCGGTCGAAGCGATTCGACCTAACAAAATCAATGGCCAAAAACTGCGCATCCAACGCCTACCTCACGTCAGCCCTAACGATGCGGTTCTTGCATCTCGACCTGACGATCCGGATTGAAGCAGACATACTCACATGACAACTTGGGCAACTTGAGTCAAACGAATTCATGATCATTACAGAACGGAGAGAGATATACTAGAGAAAGTCGCTGAGCAAAAGGGATTTACATCAAAGCAACAGAACGGTCGTAAACTAAGAGCTTGATTCGATTCAGTTCAGATGCGCAACGGCTCGGCTTCCTTGTCCTCCAAGTCGTAGTTGAGTGCTCCGCCAAAGATGCCACCGAACAACGGTGAGTGCAGTGGCGTCTTGCAAGCTGACGACGGCAGGGCGCCCGACATGGAGGCAGAGACGGACGAGGTGTCCTCCTGCCTGTCTTGTTCGTCCGCGTGCGATTCGCTGACAGCCATCGACTCCCTCTCGACGGCTTGCACGGACGTGGGTGATGCGTTCGCAACGTCGACTTGGCTGGACGGCTTCAGATTGGAGCCTGGTTGCAGCAAGTCCTTGCCAACGGCGGGAGGTCCACTAGGTGCGGGTGAGCCTCGCGGCGTCGGTGTAGCATCCGTGATGCGCATTCGGGGGAACGCAGTAGCTGGCGAATCGCCTTCGTCAAAGGCAAATCCACCGTCCGGCAGGCTCGAAAGCTGCAACAGCGGCGTGGTCGGAGCAGGTGCCGGCGATCCTGAAGCCGCTCGATGATCGGCCATGGTCCCCGGAGAGAGAGCCGCACCTTCCTCCGTCTGCGACGCGAGCATTGCGGCGCGCTTGGCACGCTTCTCCCGCTTTTCGCGGCGTGTGATGCGTCCAGGACCAGCGCTGGTGTTGGAAGCTACACTGGCCGCGTCGCCACCGGCAACACTGCTGCCACCGAGGCGAAGGCCAGCAATATGACTGTACGTCGGTGCGTTGTGAGCACCAAACGTGCTGGCCGATGACGAAGGCGGCGGGATCTCGCCTCCACGAGTAGGGAACAAGACGGGCGAGATGATGAAAGATCGTCGCCTGCCCGACATGCTGTCACTCGACGCTCCGCCCTCCTTGCTATCGCCCTCCTGCGGCTGGCGCAAGGGGCTGATCGAGAACATCTCCGGATTGCGCACGGCATTCGAGCTAGTTCGGAACGGTGAGCTGGTTCGAGGCGCTCGACTGCCCGATTGGCCTTGCGAGCGGGTGAGCAAAAAGGTGCCTAGTGGCTGCTGATGCTGATGCTGTTGCTGGAATGCGTTCTGCGAAGGTGCAGGTGCCGCTTGCGAGTCACGGAAAGAGCCCATCGGAATCTTGTTCCATCGCGCAAAGGCATTCAGGTTCAGGCCTGGCGCAGACGAAATTTTACGTGACGAGCGTGCCGAAGGTCGACGACCGCCGTCGATCCCGTCGCCAGTCTCCATCTCAGGCGACGGCGACTTGGAGCCAGTGCCACGCCAGATCATGCTGGAATCGACCACATCATCGAGCTCCATTGGGTCCACCTCGACGATTGGCTCGGGCGACGAGGGCGCTATTTCGCTATACTCGTCGATCGCCGAGGCAGCATCGTTGGCGGAGGAGAAGCGTCGGAGACGCTTGGCAGAGAGGCCTTCGTCTCCCAAGAGCGAGCTTCGACGAGCAGCTCTGCGCTTCTTGGCGAGTCCTTTCCGCTCCAGACTTCTTTTGCCCGAAAACGGCGAAGGCGCTTTGCGAGAGCCATCGATGACCGCGCGGTGAACCGACTTGGCCGAAGTAGGCATGAAGCTTCCCATCTGGGGCTTGGCGATGTTGGCGATGCGCTGCTGCTCGGGGGTCTGTGGTGCTGCCATGGTACTGTCGACCGAAGAGGTACCGCTTCCGTTGCTGATCGTAGTGGCTCCTTCACCGACGCTTCCGACAGGAAGCTGAACGCCGGCAACCAGGGTGGCAGCCTCTTGCAGAGAGACGCCGAGAGCAGCAGCGGCTGCCTTCAATGTGCCTTCTGGATCGCGTGCAAGCTGCTCGGTTGAGATGGTGATGCCGACCTCGTTGGAGGCAGGTCCATCTGAGGACGCCGGAGAGCCTCTCGAGCCGCTGCCCGACAATTTGCCCTCGCCGCTAGAATCGGAGGTGGTGGTCGCGACGTCTGCCGTTTGCGGCAAAGATGGCGATGGAAGTGGGCTAGTGACTGCAGGAGAGAGGCGGCGCGAGTTGGTAGCCATAGCTCTTGCGCGTCTTGCATTGCGACCGCCACGGGGAGCCACGGACCCAACGAGAAGACGTGGGTACGGCATGTCCTCGTCGGGCAGCTCGTCGGTGGTGTCTCCGTCATCTTCCGGCGCGAGCAAGCCGTTGTTCCCACCGACACCGGACCAAAGCCTGTTACCGCCTCGGTCAAATTCCCAGTCTGCGCTGTCGTCATCGCTGTCGTCGACAAACTCAAACTCGCCATCGGAACCAAACACGGCTTCACCGTCGCCGGCACGTGCATAGATGAGACGGCCGTCGAGGTCTTCGATGACGAGCAAAGGCATCTCGGGCTTGGGCTGCACAGTGCCGTCGGCAGTCACCTCTTCAGTGTCGGCGGCGTTGGGGTCGTCTGCCGCCGAAGTAGTGCCAATGTGTGCGATCAGCGGAGCGTCGAGCAAGCCGCCTTCAAGGTCGCTGATGTCATGGTCCTCGTCCGAGTCGGTAGTAAACTCGTCGTCGTCGTCGCCATTTTCGTCGAGAGCGTTTGCAATGTCCATCTCGCTGTCGGTGGAAGTTTCGAAAAAGTCGGTGAAGGAGGGCTCAGAGGACGAGTTGAAGGCCTCTTGCTCCTCGAAGAGCTCATCTTCGATGACCGGTAGACCGTACATGCGAAGCGTAGCCGGAGACATGGACAGCAGATCGGCATCGGTGTTGCCATCGTCGTCGTCATCTTCTTCATCATTGTCTTCGTCCTCGACGTCGGCCTCGGCATCGTCGCCAAGCCCGCCATGGTCGACGACGTTGGAGCCACGGCGTATTGCGATGGATCGAGCACGGTGGTGAAGATCGCTTTTGCTGGCCGAGTCGCGTTCGCCAACGTGTCGGCGACGGTCGGAGGGATCGCGATGTTGTAGGCGAGCCTTAGCCTTGGACTGTCTGTCGAGAGCATCTTGGATGATGAAGCGTTCCTCCTCTTCCTCGGTGTCCTCGCCGGAAGCACCGCTGCCGAGGAGCGATTCGCCGTCGCCGGCTTCGGCGAGCTTGCGCTCCATCTCGGTGTCCGAATCGGACAGCAGATTGTCGCTGTCGCCGTCCATGCTTCTTGCTTTGCCTTTGTCGAGAACAGAGTAGGATGGACCGGCAAGGGCGTCATCGTGTTCGATGTCGTCGTCGGAGGGAACGTCGGTGAGGTCAGAGTCGGTGTCGAGCTCTTCGAAGCGTTCTTTACGGACGCTCGCCTTTCGTTCGCCACGAGCTCGCTCCTTCTTGGTCGAGTACACCTTGGCGGGCTTCTTGCCGAGCTGTGTTCTTGATGCTTTGCGGGACGACATGGCGAGCGTAGGCACGGGAAGTTTGATACCGGGGATGTGCTTGGATCCAAGATCGTCGTTGTCTTCGCCCGAGCTGGAGAGATCGTCGTCCGAGTCGAAGAATGGACGAGGGGAGCCGCCGACGCTCGAGGCAGAGCGTGACGAAGCAGGTCCTGCTTTGAAGGAGCCGGTTCGATGATAAGGGCTCGTGCGGGTGGGCGTTGTTTGCAGTTTGGCCTGCAGGCTCTTTCGCTGGTTCAGAGGGTTGGTGGTGTCTGCTCTTCGGACGAAACGTGCTGAAGCTGTAGGAAGGCAAGGGAGTAGCGCGGTGGCAGGGCGATTAGTCCAAGTTCCGACTTAGACACCCTGGGATGCAGAACGAAATCAGAGCTTCTTGACCGCATCGCTGAAGGTGACTTACAGATATCTGCTTTGAGTTGTCGGGACATGAAGTATAAGCTATCGCGAGCGAAGATATGCTCGAGCGTGTCGTGGTCTAGTAGATGCTATCGAGTTGAGCCCGATGCAGGAACGAACAGTGTGGTGAGGCTACCACGCTAAAGTGGGTGAAGACCTTGCGCTCACGCGCAGGCGGTAAAGGGAGTAAGAAAAGCTGGGTGCGCCGTTTATGGTGCACCAGCCGGGTGCGATGGATATGGCGAGAGCCTCGTATAGTGGTAGAAAAAGCCAAAGGTATGGGACGAGTTTGGAAGAAGCGGGAGAGAGCGGTGGGCAGCACTGAACATGTTCTGATCAGAAGGAACGGTCAGGTGGACAATCCACTCTCTGACGCTTGCTCGACTGTGAAGGTAGTCAAGCGGCGATGTGTTGAGACGATTGACGAAGAGCTCTTGTCGCGACTGTCAAATGATGGCTGACGCTCCGTGGATTCGTAGTAATGGTTGATGGTCGTTTTCGAGATTCGTAAAGCTCGATTCGATGAGGGTGGGGCCGCAAAGTCGAAAGGGTCGGTTTGCAGCGTACAGTGTTCGAATCGTGTATCCTACGAATGTGGTGAGTGGTGGTGAGTACGGCTGAGGGACGATGGTGTGTATGCTCTTGTCGAAGATGGATGGGGTTAGTAGGTTCGGAGGGTAAGGAAGGAAGGATTGATTGGCGGTTGGTGTTGGATGGATTGACACTGACAATGTGCTTGTGATTTTTTGGATTCTTTTGGGCTCAGTAGTCCCTTGGCCGACTTTTTTTATCCCCCTCCTGCCGGCGACACCCACGAAATGGCGCCGAACAGAATCCAAAAATTCTGGGAAGGTGCTGATCCGAAGCTGGCCTTTGCATGAGTGACGAGAGGCGCAGGAAAGCGTTACCAGCCCAACCGGTGACAAAAATTTCACCATTTCAGAGCGCAGTCATGAAATTTTCAGAACCAGAGACAGATAACGAGCTTGCCGCGCTGTGTAGTTGAATTTTTTTCGTGAGCGAACCAACGTCGAGATCCAAATGGCAAAATCAAGTCGAATTGAAAAAATCGACTCCACACTCGTTCTGTGCGCAGGAAGATCAGCTTCTTCGCGTTTTCTTAGCGCCACCGTTCTCGGCAACTGAACCACGCTTGCTGCCCTACAGATAACATTCTTCCTAGCAAAACACTACTACTGGCTTTGGAAGTGATGTTTGATATGTTGAGCAGGAGTGTATTCGACAGCGCAGCGTCTGCTTGCTTTCTGAAACACTCGACGGAGGCCCGCAGCGAGTGTCGGCCACGTCCGGAGATGCGCGGTGGCAAAACGGTCAATGAAACCGCACAAGAGGCAACAATTTGATTGTGTTAGATCGACCTGGGCTCCGAATCCCGGGCCCAGCCATGAGTTTTTGAAATTTCTTTTTGGCTTTCTTCTTCGGATGAGAGTGACCTTGCCAAACCAAAGCTCGACTGCAGGGTTCCACTCTGAGGTCCAAATTTTTCTCCAAATTTTTTGGAAAAAGACTCGCTTGTAGCACACTTTTCACCCTTTCTCAGTCCTCGAGGCGAGAGTGGCAGCCTTTTGCCAAGTCCCCTTTACAACCTCTTCCTCCTACATCACGCTGCTCATCCATTCATATCTTGGCTTGGAGTTCGGAAGCATACCGACGACAAGCGACGACCCTCTCTGTTATCATTCGGCTCATCCGCGAGCGCAGGGTGTGGCTTCGAAGACCAAATCGGCACGAGAACATTCGACCTCAGGCAGTCTCTCCCTGAAACCGTTGCGATCGTCTTAGCCCGTCGCCACTCTAGGCGAGCATCATATCAAGCACATCGACGACGGCTATAGTTGCAATTTCTATTGTCCATCCAATCCGTAACCCTAAATATACCCTCCGCATAACTTACTAGCAACGATGGCGACAATCAAGACTCCCATCGCTCCGGTTCCGACCGCGAACGACTTTCTCGATATCGTACTCTCCAAGACACAGCGCAAAACGCCCACTGTCGTGCATCCAGGCTGGAAGATCACACGTATCCGCTCCTTCTACATGCGTAAGGTCATGTTCACGAAGGACGCTTTCGCAGAGAAGCTCGATGCTATTCTCAAAGAGTTCCCCATCATGGACAACCTGCATCCCTTTGTCTCATCGCTTCTCAATGTTCTCTACGACAAGAACCACTACAAGCTTGCGCTCGGTCAGCTCAACACCGCAAAGCACCTTATTGAGCAGGTCGCCAAGGACTACATCCGTCTCATCAAGTTCGGTGACTCTCTCTACCGATGCAAGCAGCTCAAGCGTGCAGCTCTCGGTCGCATGGCCACCATCATGAAGCGTCAAAAGGACCCGCTCGCCTACCTCGAGCAGGTGCGTCAGCACATGTCGCGTCTCCCGCCCATCGACCCCAGCACCCGCACCCTCCTAATCTGCGGGTATCCCAACGTAGGCAAGTCGAGCTTTATCAACAAGGTCACCCGATCAGATGTCGATGTCAAGCCGTACGCTTTCACCACCAAGTCGCTCTTTGTCGGTCATATGGACTACAAGTACCTCCGATGGCAGGTCATCGACACGCCAGGTATTCTCGACCATCCACTCGAAGAGATGAACACCATCGAGATGCAGTCCATCACCGCGCTCGCACATCTCAGAGCCGCCGTGCTCTACTTTATGGACCTGTCCGAGCAGTGCGGTTACACTGTCGAGGCCCAGGTGCAGCTCTTCAACAGCATCAAGCCGCTCTTCGCCAACAAGCCTTGCATCCTTGCCATCAACAAGACCGACGCAAAGAGGCTCGCCGATCTCGAGCCTGAGCGCGCTGCTTTGGTCCAGAGCATCGTCGACGAGTCTGAAGGCAAGGTCAAGCTCACAGAACTCAGCACATATACCGACGAGGGCGTCATGGACACAAGGAACCTCGCTTGCGATGTCCTCCTCGCGTCTCGTGTCGAGACCAAGATGAAGGGCAGCAAGATCAACGCCGTCCTCAACCGTCTCCACGTCGCTCAGCCAAAGTCGCGCGACGATGTCCAGCGTGCAGCCTACATCCCCGAGGCTATCGCCAACGGCTCGATCAAGAAGTACGACGCCAAGGATCCCGAGCGTCGCAAGACGCTGCGTGACGAGCAGGAGGAGCACGGTGGTGCCGGTGTCTTCAACATCGACATCAAGCGCGACTACATGCTCGCCAACGACGAGTGGAAGTACGACCACATTCCCGAGATCTACGAGGGCAAGAACATCGCCGACTTTGTCGACCCAGATATTCTCGACAAGCTCGACGCACTTGAGCGCGAAGAGGAGAAGCTCGAAGCTGAGGGCTTCTACGGCGACAGTGGCGACGAGGAATCCATCGTCGACGAAGAGGAAGAGGCGATCCGCACCGCAGCTGCCGCCATCCGCGAGCGTCAGCAGAAGGCCAAGCTCGCCGCCCAGGATCGCAGCATGGTCAAGAACCAGGCGCGCGTGCCACGCAAGTTCCAGGAACGCACCTTGTCGCAGATGGCCGAACGTATGCGCGAGATTGGGGTTGACCCAAGCAGCGTCACTGCCCGTGCCGAGATGCTCGCCAAGGCCAAGGGTCTCACTGGCAAGCGTAAGAGATCTGGTGCCGATGATGACGAGGACGAGGAGATGGACGAGGACGAGGACGCAGAGGAGGCTGCCTGGGAAGACGACGAGGAGATGGACACCGAAGACGCCGACACCAGCGCCTCGAGGAAAGCACGCAAGAGCAACGTGGGTGGGCGATTGCTGTCGTCAACACAGGCGCCTGTCAACCGTTCCGGTGGCCACGTGAGTGCTCGTGCTGGACCGGCGCGTGTCTCGGCATCCGATCGACAGCTTGCCGGTCTCAAGAACTCGGAGCAGCTCGAAAAGGCGAGGAAGCTGCGCGAGTTGGCTTTGCGACCAGGAAACTGGCACGCCAAAGCGGGAGAGTCGGATCGTGCCATCAAGGAGAAGAAGCCCAAGTGGCTCTTTGCCGGCAAGCGTGGCAAGGGTACTTCGAGATCGCGTTAATCGAGGATGCTCCTTCATACTGTTCATATCTCCCCACCTTATCATCCATGGTCTCTCCTTTCTTTAGCATGTCATGTTGGTCCTGGTCGTGTTCACTGTAGTTTCGGTTTCATATTTGCCTCAATGCAAATTGACAGTCTCAACAATGCTGATTGTGTTCTAGTCATGAGGTTGATCGAGGACGTCCGGTGCAGTGGTGATCGACAATACCTTTGCTCCAGATGAAGAGCGAAAGAGCGAATTGCTGGGTGTCTTGTGCTTGTGGGGTTAATAGAGAGGCTGTGTTGCGGTAAATTTTTGCTCTGCTGTACGCGAACTTTGACAGCGTGGTCAAAGGCTGTGCAGTTCATGTGGAAATTCCTCAACACACGCTGGCGGGTCGGCATGACATTTCGGTGATGCCGATGGTGCCGTGCTTACCTTTGAAGCTGCTGCTCCTCAACAGATGCATTGCCGTGAAGGAGGTAGGAGCGCCTTGATCGCACTACTCTGGCTCGCGTTGCGGGCCGCCGGCGACCTAGCTCGGTAGATGCAACCCTGAGCTAACGGCTTATTGTGTTCTTGGAGGCTCGAGCTTGACCGACTCACGCTTCAGAAAGGTTGGAAAGATGAAGTCGACCCACCGGACTTGAGTATATGTATCTGCGCTGCTCAGACGGCATCCTAAGTTTGCGCCTCTACACTTCTTCGAACGGTTGAGCTTTGCGATCAACAGCACACGCTGCTCACTGATACCACGACCTGTACACTTGCCTCTTTTGAGGATCAGAGACAGGATGTTCTCGAACATACCCGAAGTCGAGGCCAACAGCAGACCAAGTGACACGCCCGCTATCAGCAACTCGCGTTCAGCAGAAAGCATACGTAGAGCAGCGCCGGACACACCGCCTCAGCTACGAGCGGGCCAGGAGCCTGTTGGTTTCACAGGAGCAGGAGGCTTTGGCGACTGTTTCCCGTGGATGAAGCCAAGCTTCACGACGGACTCGGAGACTGCTCCACACCTACCTTCGTCGTCAATCAACCTTGAATCACCATCAGAGGCCAGGGATGCAGCGGACGAGGTAATAGAAGAAGAATCTCGTCGCAAGCCGGAATCAAGCAATGCGAAGGCCGTCGATCCGTCAGCGCTGCCAATGCTGAGAGGCTGGCCGCTGTCACCTGTCGCATCGTCCTTCCACGTACCGGAGGCTGTACCGACGACGATACCTGTACCAGATCGCGCTGCGCCATCATCGAGCCATCATGAGTGCTTCGAAGGCGAGGTGCTGGACTTGTATGAGGACGACATCCTTCGCGGTTACCAAGTGTGGACTCGCGGCGCTAAACGCACGAACGTCATGGCAATACGCATTCCGCGCCAAATGATGGGTTGGAAGGCGATCCTCATGGACGCCAGCCGTCTGGAAGAGAATCCCACCTTTGACACATCGAAGAAGGCACGACGGGCTAACAAGGTGATCGGCAAGCAGGGATGGGAGGTGAGGCAGGAAGCGCTCAAGAACAGCTACGATTTTCGGAGAGGCTCGGGTATTTGGGCCACCATGCATAGTGGGCACCGGCTGTTCAAGCACGATTGGCACATCATCATCAAGGACGGTTCAAGATACGTGTGGAGGATGGACAAGCATGCTTTGGCGCTGTACCGCGAGGGTGCCGAGGAAGCTGATGTCAAGGTGGCAGAGTTCTGCCGAGCTATGCCTTCGAGCAGCCCGAATGGTTTGCATGACAGACACAATGACGCTGCCGGAAGAGCGCCCGATGACACGAAGCGAGTCGGATCGCTCTTCTTTCAGGGTCAGAGATCGAGTATACTTCCGAGTCGCTCACATGAAGGATACATTTTTGGAATCAGCCTGGCTATGGCCAGTCTCGTAGCAGTGTTTGGCGCTAGAGGAGGGCACGCCAACGTGTCGGCAGCGTTGGAGCCATCGGCCGATCCGATGCGAACGGTGCTGGAGAAGCAAAGGCAAGACGAACCGGATCGTGAGCAAATGATGCTCGCATTGCCACGTCCTGGATTCGCAAGGGAGACCGAGTCGGTGCTTTCCGACACTACGGACGAAGACGCGGGTGAAACGAACGACTACCACAAGCAAAAAGGGCACTCGAAAGGACTGTTACCCGATCAACACAGATCATCTTGGCAGGCAGCGCAGGACGCTCCGCCGCAGACAGAACGCAAGAGGTTCTCCTCCTTCTTTGGCAAGAGCAGCGCCTCGTTGGTTGTGGCCGACGAAGCGCCACGCTCGACGGACGAAAGATATATGACTGCATCACAACGCATTGCCAGGCAATACCGGACTCAGAGCGTCTTTCTCGGCAGCTGAGCGAAGAGAAGGATCAACATGTCTGTTCAATGTTATCTAGGCAGACAGTGTGGACACGGGGTGACTGTGTGATGGTGTGACAGTGTGAACAGAAGAGTCAGTGTAAGCAGGGTGTTCCCCGCAAACACCTTCGGCAAATTGACCGGATCTTGGGCGTGGCCCCTTCCAGCGTTCCTTGGCAGCGCGGCATTTCCCACCGTTGGCCACGGTCGCTTAAATCATGAGACGCCAGAAACTTCCTTATCTTGTCCCGCCATCCTGTTTGCAAGCCGTACGAGGGACTTTGGCAAAAGGAACAATGAAGCCTCGCTCGATAAGGGTGTCAATTGGGGAACAATAGACATCGGTGCAAAGCCGGAGGCGGCTTAGTTTCGGCGGACAGGACGGAAGCCAGGGAGTGAGAAGATCAGGCTCCGACGGCTAGGTTTGCAGGACGACAGGCCAAAGGGAAAAAGGAGGAAATTTTCGGGTCTTCATTTCCTGACTCGAGGCTTGGAAAAAGAGAGTTGAGCCGCGTCTGATCCGATACGTGGCTGGCCGGCGTGTGTGTTGTTGGTTGCTTGTGTGCTTGCTTTGGATCGATTTGATAGGGCCTGCTGACCTTGCTGTTCGCCCCAAGCTCTTTTTCCTGGCGCAAGAGATAGCGAAGCTCGTCCCTTTTCTCCTGCTCTCTCCTCATTCGTCGATTGTAGATTGCCTTAAAGAGTCGTTGCACTCACCCACATACCTCGACTCCTCACCATCACCTCCCGTTTCGATTCTCTGTCTTGGCCCCGCGTTCCGTCTCCTGCTTCTTCTCACATCTCTTCCTCCTTCATCTCCCTCAATCCTCCCTCACACACAAGTCGCAAACATGGCCTCCGTACCTCAGGCGCCCCAATTCGGGCTCTTCTCCTTGCCTCCCATCAAGAATGAACCCATGCGCAACTATGAGCCCAAGAGCGAAGATCGCATCAAGCTCCAGCAGGCCGTCGACGAGATGATCGCCGCCGGTCCCTTCGAGGTCCCCGTCGTCATCAACGGCGAGAAGATCAAGACAGGCAAGGTTGCCCAGCAGCCCAACCCTTCCAACCACTCGCACATCCTCTGCAACTACCACGAGGCCGACGAGGCGCTCGTCCAAAAGGCCATTGAGGGCTCGCTCAAGGCCAAGACCGCATGGGAGAACATGCCCTGGAACGACCGTGCCGCCATCTTCCTCAAGGCGGCCGACCTGATCGCCTCCAAGTACCGCTACAAGGTGCTCGCAGCCACCATGCTCGGTCAGGGCAAGAACGTGTGGCAGGCCGAGATCGACGCTGCCGCCGAGATCTGCGACTTCTTCCGTTTCAGCGCAAAGTACATCCAGGAGCTCTACTCGACCCAGCCCCCCGAGTGCTCGGCCAACACCTGGAACCGCACCGAGTACCGCCCTCTCGAGGGTTTCGTGCTCGCCGTCTCGCCCTTCAACTTCCTTGCCATCGCCGCTGG